>JAMXBB010000007.1:82947292-83530275 GCA_024138015.1 Lumnitzera littorea
ACGACTGACCACCCTCCTAATTATTACGTGATTGATTTCACCTAATTCAAATTAAACTACTCAGTCGTAGCAACATCTGTCTTCTCTCTCGCTCTCTCTCTCTCTCTCTCTCTCTTTCATACTCCCTACCCGTAGTCCAACATCTACGTATGATTAAATGGCACATGGTTCTATTACATTCTGATACATAAAATCATATCCCAATGGGATAGACATATATATTCCTTCAGATGAATATACCAGAAACTTCTATAGCATTTTAAGAACCAATTTCAAAACATTATGAAGTATAATTTAGATATTTTAATTTCATCGAAAGTATTTTGATCAAATCAATTATACTGACATGCTAATTGCAAGAGCCGCGAGATGGTGAAGCAACAATATTGGTAACAAGAGGAAAGAGATAAAGAAACATGAAAACTCTGCATGGAAAACCGTTGGTGGTCTATGGCGAAAAGATATAGGTGCACCTGAGCGCAGGTGCAGGTCAAATGAGCCCGGACCCCACCCGTTCCAATAGTTGCTGTGGGTCTACAGCGGTTTTTCAAAAAAGAAAAATTGTAGAAAATGAAATAGAAAATAAAACGTATAATTGAATAATATTGAAAACTTAAAATCATTTCTATCTGAATTAAAAAAAAATTATTCCACATTCATAGTATTTAACGTCTTGTTATTAATAGGAAAAATCACATATAAAGAATCAATACATGAGGCTAAATTCAATTAAATAATCAAACTTTCAAATAATTGAAATAGAATAATAGCTTCATGTTAAATAGTACAAATAGAGGATCAATAATTCAGATAGAGAATTAAAACCTTAATTTTTATTTAACAACTTTTCCATCTTTAATCATTTATTTAAATGATTCTCCTTTTGAAAGTCTAATTCTGTGTTTGAACTTGACTTCGAACATTAATCCTCTTGTACTTTTTTTTTTCCCATTATTGATAATATAAGAAATAAGTATGCCTTTAAAAAATGTTTCATTCAACATGTGTAAACATTTACCTAATATAAGACTTGAGCATCTACTAACTCACAAGTACTAATTCATCTTTAAGCTTAAGCTCCCCTTTATCGAGAATTCATCATCAACAATTCATGTATAATAGTCTTTCGAGGTAAGTATGATTTGGTTCGGTTCGAATTTCTCTTCAAACAAATTAAATCAAACTAAAACATAAAAATATGATCTAATCTTTGATCGCTCTAAACCAAATTATACGATTTTTTAGTGAACTATAATACTTTGGTTTGGTTAGGTTTGATTTATAAATTAAATTATTATTGATAATTTAAGAAAAATTAAATACATGATATCTAATCTCACATCACTAATACTAGCTTTTTTTTAATCATGACATGTACTTTGTAATATAAATAAAGGAATTATTAGAGTCAATATTCATATAATTAAAGAATTTTCAAGGTACAATTGTTCATAAAGTTAACATATCATATAAAGTTTGGTCTGTACATATACATTTTAAATAAGTATATAATTAAGTTCATTTAAATGATATATTATTATAAAAATTTTATTTGAACTACAAGTCAAACGTTACTCGATTAAACTTGGATTAACCGTTTAAATCAACCATAAGTTTTGGGGCTGATTAGATTTTTTGTTTGTTTCGTTTTGACCGCGTTTTACTGTTATACCCCCGGTAGCCGTGTTCACTTTTCCAATCGACTGATTATCAATCGTTGTCAACTCCACGCCACGTAGGGTAACCGAATGCGACCGGAAATGTCCATCAGGGCGGCGTTGTCCTGACACCTCCTTAGCTTTTCTCGAGCATATGGTCATCTGTTTCCATTACAATTTGCTCCGCTTTGTTTTCACTCACCACTACCCCTTGTGCCTCAAATCGAGCCACGTAATCTAACGATTTGACATGTAAAGAGAAGGGAACTTCAACAAGACCTTAAAATCACATAAATGAATTATCGGTACTATAATTTCTCCTCAAACGTAATATTAAATCTGTCTTTAATATAAATATATACTTATAGACATTTTCTCAGTCTAATTCTTCATTAGATTTAAATATTTTCTCAACATATTTAATATTTTATTGGTCGGTATGGGGTAATACATCGATTTCAAAAATTATCACACTTGTATATTAATATGAAAAATCAACTTGGAAAACATTCTTAGGAGGTATTACTGTGAGATTTTAGAAGTTCGCAATTTTTCAACAATTTTGATAGGTTTTAAAGATATTTTTTTTAATTTACTAAAAAATAATAACATCCATAAATACAAAAAGAAGCACCATTTTAAAGTCTAAAAATTCATAAATATAAATATTAGTCTCCTAATAAAATGAACGAGCTCTAAATCCCTCTTCATAAATTATTATGTATTAGTGTGGGGAAAAAATAAGTTTATAAATCCTTTAGAGTTAAATGACACTCTCAAAATACTTAAAAGGTAAATCATAAAATGGCTTAAATTTCTAAATTTTTGTTACTTTAACGGGAGAGCAAATTCTTAATGGGAAAGCTACAAATTAATTCTTAGAACTGTGCAGGATAAATCATACAAGCTGACCCATTTGAACTAAAAAAAATATAAGTTGAGCTGAAATTTTTTTTATTCGCTTAATTGTGGTTATTTTTAACCTACTCCACTATGAGTCAATGTGGACCATTCCATTGCGATATCGGTTAACTTGTGAACCTGCAATAATTTAAATAAAAATAGTATTAGATAATATGTTATTTTTATAAACTTTTCCATGGCAAATCCGAAAAGATCGATGATTCCAATTATGTAATATTATTGCAGTGTCAGTTTCATCTATTGCGATGCGTTGATCAGTCGGGTTATTAGCACCGTTGTTGGAAATTCATACATGTCCACAAATGTTCTGTAGTGATCGTGTTTCTTTCATTGTAAATATATAAATAAGAATAATGAGCAATGAAGAAATAGAATTAGCTAATATGCATAATTTTGATAATTTCTGTCATTAGTTAGTATAATAGTTTTTTTTTTCCTGTGAACTTTCTTCTTTCCCAGCGACAGCAAATGATAGTATAATAATTATTTAGATATATTATTATTTTTTAAATATCTTTTTGGATCACATATAAATGGATTGATAAGTTTGTACACTTATTTTACCAATCTGCAGTAAGATAAGTTAGACATATAAGCAAATCAAGATCAAAATGGGCTAATTCATTTAACCCGTAAATCAATACAAATAAAAATAGTTAACTTATTTAACCCGTTTACCGTTTCACTGTATTTCCAACTAATTTGATTACGATGGATTCTTTTAACAATTTATAAGTTTTCTTCATCCTATCATTAATTTGTTTTTTTCAATCCATTTTTGTAATACTCCAAAAGCAAGGAAAGTGACGTTCATCACGAGGGTATGACACATCTATAACTTTTTTATGATGTCATAGAACATCGACCGTTAATGTGCAAGAAGTGATTAAGATAAAAGACATCAACAAGACTTCCATTTATTTATTTATTAAAATAAAAGCCCAAACTTTAGTGGATGACAGATCATTTTTCTTGCACTCCATGTTATGTCAGTAATTTGAGCACTAATGGCCAGCAATTTTTGGATTATCTAAATCTTCCTGCGGTAATATCAAGTCGAATATCCTCTTCTCCTAGGGTAGGTATCTAAAAGGCCTTTTTCTTGTTTGTTTTTACCGGACTTTGACATTTCTATAATGGATTTTATTATATTATCTCTAAGCATGAAGTGCATATACACTACCATATTGCACGTAAAATACAAATAAATAAAAATGACAGTTCAGATTATACATACAGACATATATATATATATATATATATATTACATCATATGAGTTTATATATTTGGGTGAATATAAGGAACACATGTAAATTTTGTTTTATGAGGATGACCAAAACTATTCGTTGTCATCATCGTAACTGTCATCTCGAGGTCTTTCTTGGTAATGATTGAGTTTTATGCGTAAAAAGTCTACAAAATAAAACACTACGAGGAGATGTTAAGATGCTATCTGGTATAATTATTCCAATACTTAAATCAATAATATGTTCTTAAAAGTAAAGAATACTTAGAAATTATAGGTAAACTTTAGTACGTAAAGTGTAGAAAGATTTACCGTTAAATAGTATACTAGTATTTACAGCGAAGCGAAGCTAAACTGGCAGTTGGAAGACAATTAGTAGAGGAGATCATCTCTCGCAAACATGCCAGAGGGATGGTGTCTGACATATCCCACGTATGCTAGAAACAAGTGTTAACTTGGTTTTTTTATCCTTATCGTATGATTTTTAGCCATTAAAGGACTTTTTGGGTCCCATCAAGTCGAGCTTAGGGCTTAAGCCTAATGCGATAAGCCCTACATAGTGAGACATGTCAGATCTGAACGAGTTTGAGGGGCTTATGTTCAAAGATTCTTGTCAACACTTGCACCTCTCCAGTAGTCCCCTTGCCGAGGTGAAGGCAAGCAGAAGGAATATATGGGCTACCTAAGTGCGTAGCCAATCTGACTCAAATGGAGCTTGAGTCGACATTATCGTGCCGACACTGTAAGGGTATAGGTTCGAGCTGGCAAAGGTTGAGGCGCAGATGTCTAAAGTGGCATATAGCCAGAGTGAAGATGCCTGAAGTAAGAAGAACCAAGGTGTTAGCAACTATCCCGAAGCAAAGTGTCAACGATCCAAGTAAGATGAAGCTTTGGTTGAAACATTGAAGTAAGATATCTTTGCATCCAACTAGGTAGATGCCTATCCAAACAATGCTCATCATGGGCCAAGTAGGTATGACTACTCAATCTGGGACGTTGTGCTTTTAGCATGTCAACTAAGTAAAAGTTGGAGGGACCCTAAAGAAACTTCTTGTGGAAGAAACTTCTTCAAAATCTAACCCTTGTGCGCTTGATTTCAATGCATTTAATGTGATGTGACAAGTGTTCTATCATAGCAAACTATTATGCAATTACATGTGTTTTTCCTTTTAAAGGCAACCATCCAATCGACTTTAACTCCACATATCTACCTTACAGCATTTCAAGGGATTTATGTTTATACAAAATCCCTATAACAACTTGTATAGTTTCCCAGAAACTTAGCCTATAAATAGTGTGATCACAACGAAAGATCACTTTTCCGCAATCTTTCTATTCTATTACTATGAATTTCACTCTTTTGCATCAAACTTTCTTCGAAAGCTTTTCAAACTTGAATCTTCTTCATCACCCTTCGCAACCATGTCAGCTAACACAGGTAAGGCGGGTTCTGACTCGTCACAACACAACATTTCTAACTCCGAATCAATAAGGAGTGATCCCCCCAAAGCAAGAGGGGATAAATTTTCATCATTGGCACAACTTGACGAGCCCATTAAGATGACAATAAAGGCATTGGATAGGGCTAGACTTATCACCGTCATCCTAAGAGATGTATATACATATGCCTCCTTCCTCCCTCCTAAGGATTTTTTTAATGTGCCTTAAACAAGCAAGGGGTCTAGTAATTGGGTGAGAAAGAGCAAACCCTCCACCCCCAATTGGATCCTAAGTAACTTCGTCGTTGAGGCTATCCTTGGGTGGTAGATACAATTACCAAGTAGGGACAAGCAGGCAGTCCTGTTATCATGGAGACACTTTACAATGTTTGAGAAGTGATTAGAATTTAGGCTATATCTTCCTCCAAGTCGTTTCGAAAGAGAATTCTTCAACTACTACCGATGCAGTCCGGCATAGCTCCCTCCCAATAGGTGGAAGGTGTTAAAGGTTTTCTAGGCGTTTTGCCAGTACCTAGTAATAAGGATTACTCCTAAGCTTTTCAACCATTTTTACATGTAAAAGCACGTCGAGAGTGGCCATACCTCCAACCACATCTAAGAAAGAAGCTATTCTGTAGCCTCACGGATTAAATGAAGGGCTAGTAGTACGGGTACGTAGTGGTCGAGCTACCTGAAGAGATCTGGAGTGATCTTCTAGTCGACTCCAGTCAACAAGCTTCTGCTTCTACTCCAACCTAAAGTCAACCTCCCCAAGGGTCAACGACGGATTAGCGCTCTAACCAAATTGAAGCCTTAAATTTTTTGGAGTTGTTGGAATTAGCTAACCTTAGGCAATAGTTTTGTTTATTTATTTTTTTCTTTTTTTTGTAATTTAGGTTAGGATGCCGACCATACTTTTGTAATTTTATGAGTGATAAATGAAATTCTAACTTGCTTATTTCCCCTACCATCTTTTCCTCTTTCTTTTTATTATTTCCTTCTTTTTTCCTTGTTTGAATGTATGTGTATGGGTATTCCTCCGTGCAAGGGGTGTTTCCCCTTACTAAAGCTACTCAAAGAGGTCAAGTAGGTGGCATTCCGACCTGCCCAATTAGTAGAAGTTCCTCTGTGCAAGGGGTGTTTCCCCTTGCCGAGATTATCTCAAGAGATTAGGTCATGGCATTTTGGCCTACCCAGTTGGTGGGAGTTCCTCTATGCAAAAGATATTTCCTCTTACCAAGGTTACCCTAGGAGGTCAAGTCGGTGGCATTCTAACCTACTTGATAAGTGGGTTCATTCACCTATTAAGGGTTAGGTGTCACACCCCGAAGCGGCAGAGTCGTAACAACCCCGCCGTGTAAACCATCCTAAGATAGAAATTGACCTTACAACTGCTATCTTAGACCTGATCTACACAAGGCATCCACAACTAACCCGCTTTGAAGTAAACAGTTTGTAATTTTAAATAAATCATTTAACTAAGAAAGTGAGAAAATTTATATATATATACTATAATTCAGTTATTACATTATTCAAAAATGAAAAATAATTCTAAAATAAAAACTTAGACCTTAAAATTATGTATTTATTTTTCAATATTTTTCCTCACTCCCTAGGATCTAGCAGTTACTAGCTTTAGAGTAATTATATACCGCTTCTTAGCCAGCACCTGCACGATATATATAGAGACGTGAGCAACCACAGCTCAGTAAGTTAGGATGGAGGACTTAAAACTATACCATACACATAACAAAGTTTTCAATCACTTATTAAGTGCAATGCATGTACAAGCAAATGCCATCGTACGACGTTGTTCGACCTGTCGTGAGATTAGAGAAATTGCGCCCACTCTAATCCGGGTTGAGAAGTTGTTGTTAATGCAACAACTCACGACCAAATCCAAGTTTGTGTAATAGAGACCTTGCTCCTCTCGTGACTACCTTCGAACCACTGTCTTCACCCTCGCCGCAACCTCCTCTCATGTCACTTAGTTCGACTAAGGATGAAGAAGGGACCATTTTGCAATCCTGCGCTATCCCTTTCAAAGGAGCCGGTATTTGGTCGGAGAGTCCTAAATTCCCCTAACGGGTTACCATGCATGTTCGATTATGATTATTGGTCGTATATTTGATTAAGTCCAGTTTAGGGTGATCAATCATTTCATACAAATCCTACAATACATACTAGAGCAACAAACAGAATCATAATATCACCCATAATCAAGCACATGCACACTTCCAACTATCTAACAAGCACAACCAAGCATAATCTTAAGCCTCTAAAATACAACATCGTATTAATCCCAACTTACCTCGACTCCTTGCTCACTCATTCGAGGTCCGATTTGCTCAGGCCATCGTCGATCATCCCTATAACACAAACGTGGTTTCAACTTTTCATATAACTATTATAGGTTCATTTTATCCTATAACGCTTATTGTTAGGTTTTGTTTAGGGTTTAATATGCTTAATTATCTAGGTCTTAAGTCTTTTATAATTATTCTAGGGTTGGGGTTAGGTTCGGGTTCGGTTTCTGCATTGATTTCTAAATTAGGTTCTAGTTTGATTTCTAAGTAGTGTTTTATATTTCAACCCTAGAAATTCGTTTCAACCCATAATGTGAAATTAATCACATTACTTCCCGATCTCCTAAATACCATCATTACCCTTAGTCAGTATTTATTTTACTCGGTACACTTAAATCCGTATTAGTGTACCAAATTCACTCCTAATATAATAAATTTTTACATTTTTCATATAATTCCATAAATTCAAGTTTCCTATCAGATTTATTGTACATTTTTATTATTCTCAAAATATCAATTTTTATTATAATATTTTCTATTTATTATATTTCTAAAAATTACATATTATATATTGTTACCTTTTATGTACATAATGCACTTATAATATTTCTATCACCCTAATTACCGTCTCTAACATCAATTATCATTTCAAAATGTCTAAATTCATCCTAGATCAGGTTTTACACCTAATTATCCTAATTTACAAAATTAACTTATAATTTACTATGTTTTTCTATTACTAATTTACTACACAATTAACCTAATAATTACATCTAACACCTTAAATCTTACAAGTATCATACTCCATTAGATTTCAACATCCTAAAACATATACTTATTCACTAAATCAGTAATTAATAATTTAATTACTTAATTAACCCTAAATTACCCATTTTATGCCTCATTTTAAGGCCTAAAAATTTCAAAAATTAATTTTCGAAAACGAGCTTCATAGCACTGCTCTATATCATCTAAGTAATCTACATAAAAATTTTAGGCTCGAAACTACACTCCTAAGGTCATTTATTTCTAAACCGAAATATACTCGGTTTTGCACGATTTCTTAAGGACCCTATATCACGAAACATATTTTCATCAAAATAATATTTTTCCTAAAAACTACATACAAAAATATTTCATAATAACAAAATTCATAATTTTCTAAAAATATTTACTATTTTCACAAAATTACACAAGAATCGGGTTGGAAATCGGACTTACCGATCTGGGTGGCTCCGGCTACCGCCGGCCACCGTAGCCTTGTCAGCCAGCCTGAGCGCTACCACCATCGTGTGTTGTTGGTGGTGGCCGTCCACTCCCAGCTGCTCGTCTGGTGAAGGTTCCCTGTAGAGGCCCTAATTGCACAGTTTTTCTTATTTTTTTTCTAACTCGAATTTTTCTCTCAATTTTCGCCTCTCCCTAATTTTATTTGATTTGTATCTATCCAAATGAGCTTTTGAATTTTTCTTGCTATTTATAGAGCCTTAGTATAATTATTGTGCATTAAATTGGACAAGACAATTGCCTTATCCCTTAATTTTTGGCTTTTGTGTTGTCTTAATTTAATTAGCCGAATTTTTTCTTATTTTTCCTAGCTGCTATGACCCAATTCTGGATCATTTATGATTTTTCCTTAATTAATTATGAATTTTCTTTAAGTATTTAGTATTATTTTAGCACATTTCGCGTATTTTAAGTAATTACACGTATTTATACTTACATGTAAATTCATATATAGTACAAATAAATATTATTAAATATTATTTAGGTCATTCTATTATTTTTAGTATACATATAATCTATCTTTAGTAATTTATTAGTTATTAGATTACACTTTTTGCCTTTTTGGTAATTAACAATTATTATGCTTAAAATTTGAAAATTTTATAGTCTCCTATTTTATTACTTATTTTCTTAAATTCACGTTTACGAGGTCATTTTTACTAATATTTCTCTAAATAGTTTATAATTTAGGCTTGATTGGATCTTTCAACCGATCGAAACCTTGAGTGATTGGTTGTGGGGCTTACATTAGGATGGTAAGAAAGAGAGAACAATAGACAACAATTACAATACATAGCTTTCATTCATTATTAAGATAATTTACACAGTAGCATGCTTAATCAAAATAAAGCCAGAGGTTATCAGCGTTCCATGTGCACGGGATGAGCTTACTGTCCAATCTTTCTAGTCTATATGCTCTATTGCCTACGCTTTTCCTAACTCAACCGAGTCTTCTTAATTGGGGGCTAGCTTACCTTATCCTTCTCACGAGCTAGTAGCTTCTAACTTCCAATAAACCAAGTCACTGACCTTAGACTCCTTATGCCTGACCTTTTAATCATAGTATGGGGTGGCTTAGTGCTGGTATGTAATTACCTAAGCCTTAACGAGGTCTCTGATCTCTTCAAAGGTATCGATGCTAACTTGCAACAGGGACTCATTAAGGGTGGCATCAAAGCTTTAAGTCCAAAGGTTAGGGAGTTCAAGTTCTATAGGGAGGATTGCCTCCTACTCGAGCACCAAGTAAAAGGGGGTTTCGTATGTAGAGGTGCGATAGGTAGTCCTATATACCCATAGAATATTGGGTAACTCATCCACCTAAATGCCATGCCATGGGCTCAATCCACTTGTTTCTTTAAGCTATCCAGAATGATCTAGTTGGCTACCTCTACTTATTTGTTTAACTAAGGGTAAGCGGCCACTGTGAAATGAGGTGTGATGTAGTGCTCGACATAAAATTCCTTGAATTTGAGGTTGTCAAACCGTTGCCCGTTGTTTATGATAAGAGCATAAAGAACCCCAAACCGAGAGAGGATGTTGTTTCTAATGAAAGACTTAACACTTCTCTCCGTGATTTTTGCAACCACTTTGGCTTCGACCCACTCAATGAAGTAGTCAATGGCAACAATTATGATTTGCCATCCTGATGAAGCCTTAGGGAAAGCCCCGAAGATTTCGATACCCCATTATGCAAATGACCATGGGCTAGTTAGAGGCTGGAAACTAGTTTTAAGTGTATGACTGATAGGGGCATGCTTTTAGCACTGTAGGCACTTCTAGGATACTAATTTGGCATCTTGCCTCATTGTCGGCTAATAATACTCGAGCTAAAGTGCTCTTAAGTAAAGGGCTTGGGACTAAATGTGGTTGTTGCATAATCTGGTATGCAGCTCTTATATGGTTCGGAGGCCCACACCTTATCATAGGCATCTGAGCAAGGGGAGGCTAACACCCTTGCGGTAGAGCATGCCGTCAACCAACATATAGTTAGTAACATGATATCTAAGCTTCTTTGCCTCCCTCGTATCTTTTAGGAGCATGCCTTGCTCTAAATAACTCTATATGGGATCTATTTAGCTCAACTCTAGTGCTACTGTTGTCAATTCAAAGACTCCAGCTAAGATTGAAGTTATGCTCTTCTCCGATAGGTACTCTATAAAAATCTTCCTTTCCCTCACCTTCGATTTCTATATCCTAATGGAGGTGAGTTTGGATAGCCAATTTACCACCAAATTCTCAAGTTGAAGGATCTTTGTGATATTCCACAAAAGGAATTCAACTAGAAGGCTCTTCACCTTCTCTAAGTACCTTACCATCATGTCGTCTTTGGCTTTATGGTCGCCTCAAACTTGCTAGACAACTAGCATGGAGTTCGAGTAGACCTGTAAGTGTTTGGTGCCAATCTCTTTGGCCAACTTAAGATTAGCGATGAGGGCCTCGTACTTGGATTCATTGTTATTAGCATTGAACCCAAACTTAAGGGCATAGCAAACCATGATCTTGTACAGGCCCATAAGCACGATTCTAGCACCTCTACCCCTCAAGATAGAGGATCCATCAACGTAAAGAGTCCACATCGGTTTGTCGTTGCCTAAGGGTACTTCCTCCTCTCCTATATACTCTACCACGAAGTTAGCCAGCACTTGTGCCTTATAGGCCATTCATGGCTAGTATTAGATTCCATACACACTCAACTCCATTGTGTACTTTATCATCCGTCCAAATACATCAAGCTTCTATAACATGGTCTACAGCGGCTGATTTATGAGCATAATAATATGGTGCGCCTAAAAGTAGGGTCTTGACCGCCTACTGAGATGAAAACAGCAAGAGCGAATTTTTCTATCTAAGTGTACCTGACTTTTGGCTTGTGTAATATGTGGCTGACGTAGTATATAAGCCTCTATTCTCTTCCATCTGCTCTGACTAGCATAGAGAAGAGCATCCAGTTGCTCACGGCCAGGTACAAGAACAAGTCTTTCCCATTGACAAGATTAGAAAGGACCATAGGTGTACGAGGAAGTCTTAAAGCTGCTAAAAGGTAGCGATGCATTGTAGCATCCATTCAAGACACTTTGGATTTTTAAGAATTCAATGCATCTGTCTGCACTTTTTGAGATGAACTTACATAACGTAACCACCATGCCGATGAGTTTCTATATGTCTCGGACTGAAGTAGGGGGCTTTATCCCCCTAATGGCGCTTATCTTCTTGATTTTAGCCTCAATACCTCTTTAGGTGACTAAGAAGCCCAAGAATTTATCGGAGCTAACCTCAAAAATGCATTTCAAGGGGTTCAACTTCATGTCATGTGTTCGCATTTGGTCAAAGGCTTCTTGGAGGTCCTTGATATGATCACCTAACTTTGTGCTCTTGACGATCATGTTATCAACGTATACTTCCATATTAAGCCCAATCTAGGGCTTAAACAGCTTCATCACCATCTGCTAATATGTGGCCCCGGAATTTTTAAGGCTAAATGGCATTACTATGCAATAGTATATGCCATAATCGGTGACAAAGGAGATATGGACCTCGTCTTTTGAGTCCATTTTAATATGGTTGTACCCCGAGAAGGCATCCATAAAGCTTAATAGGGCATGTCTCAAGGTAGAGTCTATGAGCTAGTCAATTTTCCAAAAACAAAAGCAGTCTTTTGGGCAGGCTTTGTTAAGGTCGAAGTAATCGATGTACATACACTACTTCCCCGTCTTCTTAACTAACACCATGTTTGCTAGCTAGGTCGGGTACTTTTCTTCCCTTATGAAGCCAACCTTAAGCAGCTTTTGCACCCTTTCCTCAATCGCGACCTGTCTTTCCGGAGTGAAGTGCCTCTTCTTTTACTTAGTTGGTCGCATAATGGAGTCAATGTTGAAGCTATAGGTTGCTAAGTTGGGGAAGATTCTAAGCATATCTAATGCCAGCTAGGCAAACCTATCTGAGTTGGCTCACAGGAGAGCAATAATTTTGTTTTTTACTTTAAGAGGAGCCACTATTATATTGATAACGTCGTTGAAGGGTACGATTGTTGTAGCAGTCAATGTTCTGTTCTACTTTGGCACCATTGATCCACCGCCTCCGGGGTGCTTGATCCTCATCATCATCAGAACAATCATTATTTCTCAATTGGGCTACATACTCCTTAAAGAAACCCCACTGAGTGGCGTATTCGATTGCATTCTTCAGCTAGGAGCATTCATCAATAGTATGGCTATGATCATCATAGAACTAGTAATACTTATCTAAGTTCCAACAGCTAGGGTTCATCTTCATTTTTAGGGGTCTTTGCAGCAGGATATTATACTTTACCTCATAATAGACTTAAGCTGATGCGAACCGTAACCAAGAATAGACACGGCCAGTCATTAGATGGATTTAAGCTTACCGAAAGCTTAAAAGAGTTTATGGGGAATGATGTGAAAGAACAAATGAAGAGATAAAAAGTAAGCAAAACCCACGAATAACTCTAGAGGATATAATACACCAATGGTACTTCCGAGCACTCATGGCACAATTTGATATGACATACGAATTGGTTCGATGATGTTACTTGCCACCTAGTCTTACTCAAAGATTAGGATAAGAGTGAAGTTAAAAGTAAATAGGTAGTGTTTACATAAGGAAGGCAAAATACTCCGTGTATTAATGGTAATTAATCTAATGCAACTACAATTATAAGGATATTTATACCCATAAGTTAGGTTAACTTGCCCAAAAGAGAAAAGAAAAAAAAGTCATTTCCTAAGAAAATAATGTACAAGATATATAAGGGCAAAAATGAACATTCAAGGAAAACAATCATTGGTGTAATGGATTCTACACATGATTTTGTACAAATGACGTTACTATATTGGCGAGGCCATTAGAAGATGCAGACAAAAAAGTACGGTTATCTTGCTTGTCCGAGAAAGGGTAGCTGAGTTAGTCTGGAGTCTCTCGCTTGTCATCTTAGCAAGGGTGACGTTAAGTAAGTAATTAGCCAAGTGTAAGTGAGAATGAAGATTGGCTATTCTCTTAGCATTTCGCTTCTTGACACACTATCTACGAGAAATAGGCAATCATACAACTTAGCATACAAAACGCTTCAACAAGGAAATACTCAGCCTCTGTAGGAGTTGGTTAGAATAGGAGAATCCATCATGTCAGTCCTTCCAATCCGTAGGCTCGGCTGCGAGTCAAAAGTCTTATGGCTTGATTCCTATAATTCCCTCTGGGTTGATTTTGATTTGGGATCAAATTCACATAATCTTCGATCAGCTCTCCATTAAGGCAATAGGGACTGAGGTTAGTAATGTTGAAGGTGTCAAATACCCCATAATCATCGGGCAGTTCCAACCTATAGGCGTTATCATTGATTTTCTAGATGATCTTGAAGGGTCCTTCAACTCTTGCAAATAATTTATTCCTCCTTTTGTTCGAAAACCATTCCTTATTAAAGTGCAACCATACCAAGTCTCCTTGCAAGAATTATTTAGCCATCCTACCCTTGGTCTTCTCTCATATTCTTCTAGCAGCTTAGTTGATGTGTCAAGTGACTTTGTCATAGATATGCTCAAGGGATTGTGCTATAGCCCTTATGTCAAGGTCTTCTTACATGAGTATAGGTATAGGGGTATGATCAAGGGGCAACTTGGGATTAAAACCATAAACTACTTCCAAGAGAGTCTACTTAGTAGTGTCATGTATTGTTTGATTGTAAGCGAATTCGACCACTAGCATGCAAATGTCCTAATCAGCTAAGTTTTTACTTACTGTAACTCGGAGTAGTAATCCCAAAGTACGATTAAACACCTCTATTTGGCCATCAATTTAGGGGTGATAGGAAGTGTTAAATAGTAATTTAGTCTCCATTCGATGCCACAAGGTCCTCCAGAAATGGCTCAAAAACTTTAGGTCCTTATCAAAGACTACACTCTTCGATACACCGTGTAACCACACAATCTCCTGCAAGAAAAGAGCAGTAATAGTTGAAGCACCGTTAGTTTTAGAGCAAGGCACGAAGTATGCTATCTTGCTAAGCTGATCCACGACAACCATTATAGAATCTTTGCCTCAGGCAGTTTGTAGTAATTTGAGAACAAAGCCTATGCTTAATTTGATCCATGGTTTTGTCAGAACAAGCAATGGCATTATTTTCCCCTTTTTAGCTCAGCACTTCGCCTTCTTACACATGACATAGCTTTCAACAACTTGGTGTACATCTCTCATCATTCTCAACGAAAAGAATCCACCAATCAATGGTTTACAAGTTCTTCTTTCTCCAAAATGTCCAGAGAGCCCTCTATTGTAGACTTCCTTGACCAACAACTCCCTCAAGGAACAAGTTAGTATGCATAATTTTCCACCTCGGAACAAGTAGTCAGCCTCTACATGATACTTGTCTACTGTTCTTCTATTGATGTACTATGTAATTATGGGTCCAAAGTGTAGATCCTCAGAATACTATTCTTTGATACTTGCAAACCCAAACAGCCTGGTTTGCAATTCAATTAAAGGCACATGTCTCTTCAAAAGAGCATCTACAACTACGTTGCTCTTTCCCTACTTGTATTTTTATCACAAAATTGAATCCTTTAAGAAACTCAACCCATTTCACCTACCACTTCGATATCTTGTTCTAACTTCAGAGGTACCTCAGCAATTCATAGTCAGTATATATAACAAATTCTCTTAACAATAAATAGTGCTACCATACTTGCAGTGCTTAAATCAGCGCTAAGAGTTCTTTGCCATAGACGGAGTAATTTAACTTCGGTCCTTGGAGCTTCTGGCTGTAGAAGGCAATTGGTCAGCCTTCTTGCACTAGGACAATACCTATTCCAATGTCTAATGTATCATATTTTAGCTTAAATATTTTCTCGAAATCAAGTAAAACTAACATCAGGGCAGAGATCAATCTTTCTTTTACTTCGACAAAGCTCCTCTCTTCCCTTTCTCCCCATTGAAAGTCGGTGTTTTTCTTCATTAAATTAATAAGTGGTGCAGTGAGGGTACTGAAATTCTTGATGAATTAGTTATAGAATGAAGTCAATCCATGGAAACTTCACATGTCAACACAAGTAGCAAGAGTCAGCCACTCAACAATAACTCAAATCTTCTCGTCATCTACATGTAAGCCTCTTCCATTAACCACATAGCCCAAGAATACCACTTCCTCTTGGCAAAAACAACATTTCTTCATGTTATCGAATAGTCTCTCAGTATGGAGGATATTCAGAACGGCTCAGAGATGTTCACAGTAACTCAGCATGTCTTTAAAGTACACCACAACACACTTCCCAATCGAATGTATCAACACATGATTCATTAGTCTCATGAAAGAGCTCGGGGCATTCGACAAGCCAAAGGGCATGACCATCTATTCATATAATCTATGTTGAGTCTTGAATGTTGTTTTCAACTCGTCTCCTGGCCTTATGCAGATTTAATGGTAGCCAGACTTAAGGTTTAATTTTTGAAAATCTTAACTCTACTTAAGTCATTCAGCATGTCTTCCAATCTTGAGATAAGATACCTATACTTGATTGTGTTCTCATTCATGGCTCAGTTATCAACACGGATTCGCTAGGTTCCATCCTTTTTTTGGCACTAAAAGTACTGGCATAGCATAAGGGCTGAGACTTTCTTTAACATATCATCTCTCTAGCAACTCATTGACTTGATGTTGGAGCTTAGAAGCCTATTCAGGATTCATCTGATAAACTAGCTTATTTGGCAATACGATACTGGGTACTAAGCTAATGTAGTGCTCTATGCCTCAAGTAGGAGGCAACCCTTCTGGTAACTATTCCGGGAACAGGTTGACATATTTATCCAGCAACTCTTTGATTTCCTAGGGTAATTCACCCTGCTCCTTCATTTCTAATAGTCACCTAACCAACATGAAGGTCGGCTCGTGAGCATTAATGGCCTCTCGAAGCTCGGCTCTACTCATTACTAAAGCATTGTTTGATCCACGAGCAAGTTTCGTTTGTAATTTATTAACTTCTCTCGACAGCATTAGGTTCAATGTGATCTTCCGATCACCTTTCTCGAACATGTATGTGTTCTTATAGCCGTTATGGATAATCCTCCTATTAAACAGCTATGGCCTACCAAGCAACACGTAGGAAGTACACATGGCTAATATGTCATAAAGAAACTGGTCAAAGTAATTCCCTATAGTGATCGACAGTAATATTTGTCAAATGACATGTAGTGCCCCTTTTTCACTCAATCAGTGCAACTTATACAACTTTGGATGTGCAATAATCGGCAACTTCAATTTTGAAATAAGATCGACCAATGCCATATTAGTACAACTTCTACCATCCATAATGAGAGCACACACCTGATTATTCACCTTTCAGGTGGTATAAAATAAATTCTCTCTCTATTCCTCCTTACATGAGGGTTCCATATTCATTATGTATTGGATAACCATGATCAACTAATCTAAGTCCTCGACAAACACATCCTCTTCTATCAAATCTTTCTCGACGGGGATCTCCTTCTCCTAAGGTTCCTCATCTATATTGTCTCCCTCTAGCTTCAAGATGTCTCCCTTGATAACCATTTTCTGTCAGTTCGGACACTGAGTAGCTATGTATCCGAACCCTTAGCACTTGAAGCATTTGATCTGGCTTGTCTTCCTACCTGATCCTTACCCCTTCTCATAAGTCAAGGTCGACACTTCAATGTCAGGTTATCCTTTCTAATCGACTCAGACATCCATCTTTTAACTCAACTCAGTACTCAATTGAGCTTAGTGACTCGCCTGTCTAAGTCGGCTAGTCGACATCCTAGCTGGTACTCGACTCTTTGTTTGCCTCTCTACTCTTTAGACTATTCTGATGGCCTCATCCATTATTATGAATCATTGGAGTTCTACAATGTCCCGAATATCACCTCTCAATCCAACGATGAACCTAGAGATTATTCACATTAGGGGCTCTTCCACTTCACATCTTATCGTGAGCATTTGGAAGTCCTGAACATACTTGTCAACTATTCGACCTCCTTGTTTTAACTCCTAAAGCTGAGTGAAAGTATCCTACAAGTAAGTTTCCGGCACAAATCTATTTCTCAATATTCTCTTCATCTCAAGCCATGTATTAATCTTTTGGTACTCCTCTCGCCTTCTTATAGCCTAAAAATTCTTTCACCACATGGCGGCATATTCAAAGAACTCAATAGTAGTAGTCCTTATTTTCTCGTAGTTCTCATATTGATAATAGTCAAAAAACGCTTCACTTTCTCTTCCTATTCCAGATATTCATCAGCATTTCCAGATTCATTAAAGCTCGAAATTTTAAGCACATGGTCAAATGCTTTGGGGACTCTAACTCACTCTTCTTCAAAATACTTTTATTATTCCTCGTCTCCCATGTCTGCCAAATCAATCCTTCTTGTTACTCCTCCACCTCAAACTGATCGAGTTAGGTTCTGACCTCTAGTAGGTTAAGCAACTTGTGGGGTATTTTATACGGCTTCAATGGGTCAGCAAGCCAATGCATGAATAATTTGGGTCAAATCTACTAAGAGGTTAGCCACCTCATCAAGTCTCTCATTTATGCTTCTTGAAGTTCCTTGAAACTGTCGGCCATGGTGGACAACTCCATTATTGTTATCTCCAATACCAACATTCACACTCGAGTCTATCATTTTCCTTACAAATTCAAAGCTCAAACAAATACTTTAGGAAATTAACAACTAGCAAACACAGCAGCTAAGATGAACACAATAATTTGCTTTATTTCACACATGTAAAAACAAAGTATAACAAAACTTCAAACACAATCCATGAGCCAAACAAGTCCTCTACTTTGATACCAAAATGATGCGGACCATAGCTAAGAATAGACAAGGCCAATCGTTGAATGGGTCTAAGCTTGTCGAAAGCTTGAAAGAGTTGATGGCGAATGACGTGAAAGAACAAATGATAAGTGAAAAAGTAAGGAAAACCTGCGAACAACTTCAGAGGATATAACACACTAATGGTACTTTCGAAGACTCATAGTATAATTCGATATGATGCACAAATCGATCCAATAAGGTTACTCACCACCTAATCTTTCTCAAGAGTTAGGATAAGAGTGAAGTCAAGAGTAAACAAGTAGAGTAAACAGGTAGTGTTTACTTAAAGAAGGAAAAATACTAAAGTGTATTAATGGTAATCAATCTATTACAGCTACAATTACAAGGGTATTTATACCCATAAGTTAGGGCAACTTGCCCAAAAAGGAAAAGACAAAAAGAGCATTTCCTAAAAAAATAATATATAAGATACAAAAAAGTAAAAATGTATATTTAAAGAAAGTAATCATTTGTGTAACAGATTCTACATATGATTATGTATACGTAGTGATGCTATATTAGCAAAGCCGTTGGAAGATGCAAAAAAAAAAAAAAAAAAGTACTGTCACCTTGCTTGTTTGAGCAGGGGTAGCTGAGTTAGTCTAGAGTCTCTCTCTCGTCATCTCGGCAGGGTGACACCGAGTAAGTAGTTGGCCAAGCATGAGTGAGAATGAGGACTGGCTGTTCTCTTAACATTCTGCTTCTTGGCATACTATTTATGAGAAATAGGCAATCATACAGCTTGACATACAGAACGTGTCGGCAAGGAAATAATCGGCCTCGACAAGACTCCACTAGAACAAGAGACTCCACTGTGCCAGGCCTTCCAATCCTCAGGCTCACTACAGGTCAAAAGTCCTGTAACTTGATTCCCATCATAATCTATGGGTCTATTTAGAGTTATATGTTGCATGTAAATAGGAGGGGAGAGCAAGTCTCGCTCGGCTCAATGCTTCCTCTTTCTAAAGTTCTCCCCCTTTAATATGCCCGGCTCAACGCAATCCTTTATAAACAATTTTTCCTTATCCTACTTTCTGCCCAACCTTTCTCAGTCAGTATCGCACTTAGTGCAGATGTTGTCCTCTTGGTCGATATACTTCGAGGCCTTATTCTAAAAGTCAACCAAGGTTTTCAACTTACTCTTCGCAAGTGATCAAAAGAAGTCTCTCGAAGGTCGAATGCTTAGCTGAGCGGCATGGAAAGCGACTCTCTCATCCAGCTAAGAGATCTCGACTATGGCATTATTGAACCAAACCGCATAGTCAGGTAAAGATTCGCCTTCACCCTCACCCTCACCTTGCCTTATAAGGTACAAGGATGACATGTCATTGGACGAAGGCTTGCTAGACATGAAATGGAGGCTGAACCTCTACACTAACTCATTAAAGGAGCTGATAGAATTGTTGGGGGGATGGTTGAACTACACTTAAGCTGCTTTCCTCAAGATGCCCAAGAAAGCCTTACATATTATAGTATCCCCATAACCATGAAGGTTTATGAAGGTACGGAAGTGGAAGAGATAGTCGTCCAAGCCTCCTGTACCATCATATTGGTCTAGGGATAGGAGTTTACTATTAAAAGTTTGCTATTAGAAAGCAACACTCCGTCCTAAATGCCCCTCGTGAAGGGGGTTTTGCTGTTGGCAACTAGTCCAATGCCACCAATAGCCTTGCTCCCCTACTACTCAAAGATCTTCCTCACTATTGCATGAAGTTCGTTAAGGTTGGCATCATCTACTAAATAAGCTTAGCATGCTGCTGATTGAGTCGGTACTCCCTAAGAGTCAGCAACTTGCTCATTACCAACCAAAGTTCGGTCGTAGGTAGCTACAAACCTTGTTGGCCAATTCTACAGTAGGGGATCAAGTTGCTAATCCCTCTCATTCTACTAGTGGTGGTGGTAGTTGTTTTGCCCAGTATGGGCATCCGAAGCTTCAGGGGGGTTTATGCATTACACTTCTCAACTTCTTTGAGGCGAGCTTAAAGTAGCCTATTTTAAGCAGCTAACTCCTTAGCCAAGTGGTCCAAGCGCTCCAATCACTCCTCCAATATTGCCCTTAGGAGGGGCTGATTCTTTGTGGGTTGGTTGTACACTAACTAGAGATTCTCTTACTCGTCGTAGTGAGACAAGATGTCTAAGAATTGCTTGTGGGGAATATATTTAGTATGTTTATGGTTTTTCGTATAGGAATTAAGTTTCTTACAAACGGCGCCAAATGTCATCTCAAGCTATTTGCTAGTGATGATTGGGCTTTGTGTGTGATAAGCTTGCAAAATAAAATATTATGAGGAGATGTCAGAGTATTGTCCGGCATGAACACTCCAATATTTAAGTCAGTAGTATGTTCTTGAGAGTAAAGGATACTTAGGAGTTATAAGCAAGCTTTAGTGTGTAAAGTGTAGAAAGATTCACTGTTAGATAATGGATTGGTATTTATAATGGAGTGGAGCTAGCAATTGAAGGACAATTAGTGGGAGAGATCTTCTCCCACAAGTATGATTGGAGAGTGGGCTCATGGTATCCAATGTGTCCCACATATATCGGAAGTGGGTGCTGACTTGGTTTTTTATTCTTATCTTATAACTTCTAGCCGTTAAAAAGCTTCTTTGGCCCTATTAAGGCAAGCTTAGGGCTTGAGCTCAAGGCGATGAGCCCTACGTGATGAGGTACATAAGATTTGGATAGCTTAAAAAGCCTATGTCCAAGGAGTCTTATTAACATTTCATAAGGATGGTTATAAAAACTCAACTGAAACTATTGGTCATCATCCTAACTACCATAACCTTTTTATAATATTTGAAAATATATAAATACCTAAATTATTATTCAAATCATTTTCCTCATAATTTTTTAAGATATCCAAACAGCAAAATTATTGCTAAAGTTTTAAAACTGTTGCTAAAACAACCACAAATTATAGTGATTTTAAACTTGAACAACAGTTGTGGAAGTATCATATAGTTTAAAAGTTACGAGAGATAAAAATGTATACATGATAATAATGGATTCTATCCGGACGTGAATATTTGCAATTGGGCCAAATATTAAATAAGTCATCATGCAAGTTCTGTTTATACTTTTCTTTGAACTCATATTACATAACAATACATGGCTCTGTTCGACATTAAATTCAACATCCAGACAAAGTTTCTTCCCTTTATGGACTGATTCCAACTTTATCATCTCTATCCCCTCTCTCTTTATAAACCATTTTTCATGTCTCTGCCTCTATTGTGATACACATACTAGGCCATCGCATTCACCACATCCCAATCATCATTTTTCACAAATTTTATCGACGAAGTCGACGTTAGATTATCGTGGTCGTGGATTTGGATCCTCTAAAAGTTACCGAATACTGGGTATGGCTACTGGATTACCAAGGTCGGACAGATCGTTTAGAAGACAAGGATCATCAGGCTTAGTATTTGATGACAAGCTCATACAAGCAGCTCTGCAGCAAGCAAGCGAAGATGATGATAACAAGGAAATCAAGCCAGGACTTAGAGAGATAAGAGCATCACAAGATGAGGTTGGATCAAACGGCACTTTGCCGTGGAGCCGATCCCGTGGCGGCGGATCACAGACGCCGTTCCGGACGTTCAGAGGGTCATCACCAACTGGCGTCGATCCGCCGTCGCCTAAGGTGGGGACCGGTTGTGGATTGTGTGGCATATTTGGGAAACCGGTGGGTGCCCATAATGTAAAGAATTCAAGAAATAATAAACGTGAGTTATAGGTTTTTTTGTTTTTAATGGTTTTGTGATCGTAATTATATGGGTTTTCATATGTAACCATGCGATTGGATCTTAGTCTTTGTTGATTTTATGTTCTCTTGTTTGAAGGCATTTATCCCTAGATTATATACAAAGATTTGAGGCTTTGTGGCAAAAAATGTCGAGAGAGTGTAATTTTAGGATTGTCGGTCTAAGGATGTTATAATTTTTGTAAATATTCATGTTTGTTCATCGTTGAGTTTGACCTTTTTCAATCCAATTATGGAGTACTGCAAACAAATAAATTAAAATTTACATATACTATATCTAAACTACATCGTTGATATAATATACGAAATCCATATTACTGATGTGAAATACTCATGTTAGAAAAAGAATTGAGAGAAAATACAGCTGCTTGAGATTAATATTTCCTTCCATTTTCCTTAGGTCAACCTTCACGGACATGGATTCAGATGGAATTTTGATCTTGGGTTTTAATTTATTAAAATATTTTTTCAATTTATTTATTTTTATATTTTTCTCTAGTACTAAAATTAAAATTGATGTTTTCAACAGAAATTGGTCCTGTAGGGGATGTAAATTAAATGATTGACTTTAGTTCATAGACATATTGATAGATGGCTTTTGTGCATCCTTCTCCTTCTTTCTCCAGAATGTGCATAAAAGTTGAACTTTATTCGTATTTTCTCTCTCTTCCCCCCACCCCCCACATGATAGGGACATTCATCTAACCCACCATAGTCATGGGTGGACTTGTCAGTTGGCAAATGGCCACACGTAACTAAAGTCATCTTCTGTTTTTCTTTGTACTTATAACTTAGTCAACTCCCCTCCATCATATTGGTTTCTTTAAGTTAACGAATGTATTGGAACACTCGACCGTAGAATCCATTCGCTTATAAGTTGAAATAATAAGAAGTTCAACACTAAACCATAAAATCCATTTACCTATAAGTTGAAATAATAAGACTGTGATTTTATCTATTTTATTTTATATATATCTCAATAGATTTTATCCAATAATAAAACTAAATTTCAACCGCATGTGATCTTATAAGTTGAAATAATAAGAATGTAATTTTGTCCATTTTATTTCATATATATCTCTATGGATCTTTTCTATTGACAAAACCGAGTGTCAATGTTATGCGGTCTTGTTCTATATTGATGTTGCCGTATAATAATGTAATGCATAAATTGTTATTATTTTATGAATCATTATATTCTGAATTATATTGCATTTAAGGATTTTCTAATCTAGATCTCATACTTGCCAATTAAATATAATAATAAAAAAATTATTAATATTAACATATCATGTGAAAAAAAAATTATTAATATTAACACGTTACTTATTTTATTTTATTTATTGATAGTTGGGTCAAGGGACCCACAGCTTCTAAGACCATGTGCAATGGTCGTAACTACGCAACGTTTCTAAGGATGAACAAACGGTGAAGGAGTAACGTGAAGCCATTCCTGTTACCTACTAGGACGTTTATCTGACGAGAAATATGCCGAGCTTTATTATTATTATTATTATTTTTTCAAATCAAACTTTTTGCAGCACTTTACCCTTATATTTAATAATATTATATTAGTGTACAAATATAATATTAATTCGATACTAAAATTATCTTCATAAAATAAAAAAAATAATGGTTTTTAAAATAATAAAAAATATGAAGCAATTTGGATGAAGAACAGAATTTTCTAAAAGAGAGAGTTTATAATACATAAGTAACTTTTAAAGTTTCTTAGCATCGCACGTCATTCTAATACTAGTTTCTGTAAAATTGCGTTGAAAGAATTAGGGGGTTTTGTAAGGAACTTTTCTTTAAGCGGAAGGGTCGATGGATATTTAGAATCACTACAACCAGCGCTTAGATTGATGTTATGCATAATACACTATTAATTAGAGAAGGTTTGACTAATTTCATATCAATATGACGCACAGCACTAATCAATAATTAAAAAAAAAAAAGAAAGAAAAGGTTTGCCACAACCTATAATAATAGATTGACAAGAAACATATTTTTTGGAAGAGTTGAAATTCATATGAACAAAGGAGAGATAGCAATGTTTTGAGAGAATCACAGAAATAGTTTAAATTGTGGAATAGTAACCGTTGATAGGGTATTTTGAAATATGGGCTCTTCAAGTTTGTCTCAAGCTGTTCAAGCTAACTTCTTTTGATAGATCGTTCTCGACCCAAGCCTAAAATGTGACCTGCCATACTATGACAAGCCTCCAACAACTAAAAGACTCTGGATAAGACTAATAAACTAAGTCAGCAACCACTTCCTACTTATCTAGATCATGTCGGATACCATGATCCCACTTTTTAATATTTGCAAAAGTGGCTCTATCAACGAAGTACTCTCCAACTACTAGCGCTACTCCTCCATAAATACAAGATTATCGCCTAACAATAAACTATTTGATACTTGCACACATAAGCCTACTAATTGCTCTCATACCCTTCAAATACCTACAATTGACTTAAGTAATGAAGTGGCCACGTCAAAAAATCCCTTAGCATTCCCTTACTATGCTCTCTTTTGTAAGTCTCACCACTCGTGTGAAACTCGATTTCCCTTTAATCAATACTGACAAGATCCTTAAGATAACATTTGACATCATCTATAAGAATTCCAATCCTAATTGCTACCTAAATGTACTCAACACTTTCCCTAAAACACCACATCTCATATTAACAATCCCAAGAACCACCTGTTGGTGAAGAGTCAACTCGCTGAGAACCAACCCCCTCCAAGGGAAATGTTAGAGGAGTGCTTGGCGGAGGAATATGCTACCTTGATTAAGCTGCTCCACTCTCGCCTCGAAAAAGCCAAGAGACGTAGTGCATAGACTCACCCTCTTAAAACTTCTAATGCTCATACTGTAAAGAACAACCACCACTAGCCACAAATGAATGGTAAGGATTAACAACTCGGTCTCCCGATGCAGCAATAGCCAGTACGATCTATGGCCACCCGTGATCGAACCCTGATAAGAAATGAGCAAGTGGCCTACTCTTAGGGAGTACTGGCACAATCTGCCACGTGCCGAGCTCATCCAGTCGATAATGCTAACCTTAATAAGCTCCATATGATCGTGAGGAGGCTCTCCAAGCAACAAGGGAGAAAGGTAGTTAGCGACGCTGGGTTGCTCACCAACAACAAAACCCCCTTCACCAAAGGTATCTAAAATGAAGTGTTATTCCCTAATAATAAGCTTTCGACTTTATACCAACACGATGACACAGATAACCTTGATGTCACCTCCTCCACTTCTGTACCCTCATGAATCTCCATGATCATGGGGACGCCATAATATGCAAGGCTTTCTAAGGCACTTTGAGGAAAGTAGCTTAAACGTAGTTTAACCACTTGCTCAACAACTCCATTAGCTCCTTTGACAAGTTAGCACGAAAGTTCAACCTCCACTTTAGGACTAACAAGCCTCTGTCCAAGGACACATCATCCTTGTACTTGATTAGGTAAAGTGAAGGTGAAACCCTGCATGAATTTGTGCCCTGATTCAACAATGCCATGGTTAAGAGCCCACAACTAGATAAGGCAATTGCTATATACACTTCTCAACTCAACATCCAACCTTCGAAATATTTCTTTTGATTGCTTACGAAAAGCAAGCCAAAGACCATGGCCAATTTCTTGAATAAGGCCTAGAAATTTATGGACTAGCATGACAGTATTCGCACCAAGCGCAATGTCAACCGAAAGAGGTTAGATGAAAAACAGGATAAGGAAAGATTATCCATTAAAGATTGCTTCGGTGATAAGGCATCGAACAGTTCAGAGGGTGAGGGTTCAAGCAAGAAGAAGTGCCAGGCTAAGCAAGACCTGCTGCCCCCTCTTATCAATACGCAACATACTCCTTTGAATAGACCCATTGCCTAAGTCTACTCTAAGGTCAAGCACAAAAACCTACTGTAGAGACCCCCTAAGATGAAGGGGAACCCTAGCTGTCAAAACTCGCACACATATTGTTAGTTTTATGGTCACACCATCGATAAATGCTTATAACTAAAGAATACGATTGAATATGCCATTCAACCGGGCTTCTTTAGTGAATATGTGGCCTAGAAAAGGAATGATGACCATTCCAATGATGATGAGGATAAGGCCCCTTGAAGGCGATAGACCGAGGGTGCTCGAGTAAAGAAGAATAATGACTACCACAATAATCGTACTCCCAATAGTGTCATTAACATAATTATTGGGAGGTCACCCCTAAGGAGCTAGCTAAGCACTAATAACTCCATTAACACCTTATTTGACGTGCTAATAGTGAGGGAGAAGAGACAGAAGTTAAACACTTCAGTGGGAGCACTGTCCGAGATAAGAAAGTCATCACCCTCAATATGGAGCTTAGCAATGATAACAACATTGCACAATAGCTAGTGGCGTTTGCAGTGATCAATTGCCCATCCCCTTATAACACTCTCTTAAGATGACCAAGTTTGAATACATTCAGGGTCATCGCATCCTCCTTTCACTTAAAGGCTAAATTCCTGACCCCAACCGGGGTAAGAATATGCAGATATGATCAAAAACTCTCTTGGAAACTCTATATAAGGTTGCTAGAGCCAATGGCGTCTTCGTTTTGGAGACCAGCTCGCAAGAGAAGCCGATTAAGAAAGGTAAGTCAGGTGAAAAAACTGAAGAAGTCCAGGTTGACCTCTCTCTCGAACAGACCATTAAGATCAGGATCAAAACTCCTTCTAAAGTATAAGAAGAGATAGTTACCCTCCTATAGGCCAACTTAAATAGGTTTGCATGGTTGGTGTTAGATATGCTTAGGATCTCCTACAACCTAGTAACCCATATCCTTAATATAAACTCTATTGTACTGCCTGTCAAGCAAAAGAAAAGGCACTTTACCCTTAAAAGGCAGGCCATGATCGAGGAAGAAGTACAAAAGCTGCTGAAAGTGAACTTCGTAAGGGAAGAGAAGTACCTAACCTAACTAGCAAATGAGGTGCTAGTCAAGAAAAAGTTTAAGAAGTGGTACATGTTTATCGATTATATCAAACTCAATACAGTTTACTCAAAAGATTGCTTCCCTCTCCCCAAGATCAACCAGTTAGTTGATTCTACTTTGAAACACGCCCTTACTAAGCCTCATGAATGCCTTCTCGAGTTATAACCAGATAAAAATAAAACTGAAGGATGAAGTTCACACTTCTTTCATTACCTACTTTGACAAGTGTTATAACACAGTCATGCCTTTCGACCTCAAAAAAGCTGGGGCAACATATCAATGCATGGTGATAAAGTTATTCAAGCCTCAGATTACATGCAACATGGAGCTGTACATTGACAACATGATTATCAAGAGCAAGAAGCTAGGCAATCATGTCAAGGACCTCTAAGAAGCTTTCAACCAGATGAGAAAACATGACATGAAGCTAAATCCCAAAAGTATATCTTTGGGGTTAATTCAGGTAAATTTCTAGGTTTCCTAGTCACTCAAAGGGATATCGAAGTCAACCTTAAAAAGATACATGTCATGAGGGATATGAAGCCCCTTACCTCATTTTAAGACGTATAGAAGCTCGTTGGCATGGTGGCTATGCTAAGCAGGTTTGTCTTGAAGAACATGGATAAATGCATTGAGTTCTTTGAAATCTTCAAAAATCCTAAGGGTTTTAAATGTACTTCAGAGTACACGGCGGCCTTCTAGCAATTACAAGACTTCCCTACGTACCCTCTTATCTTCTCCAAGCCCATCCTAGGGGAGGACTTGTTTTTATACCTAGTTATAAGTGACTAAGCACTCTCCTCTATATTGGTTAGAGTCTATAGGAGAAAGCATAAACCCTTATACTACATCAGCTACATACTTCATGGGCTCAATATCAAGTACACCCAAGCAGAGAAGTTTGCCCTGGCTATTGTCATCTCAACACGTCGACTAAGGCCCTATTTCCAAGCATACCAAATCATGGTGCTCATAGATCAGCTATACAAATACCCCATTTTTGCCACCTTTTATTTTAATTTTAGTCTCTTCTCACTTTTGGGCTAGGTTTACAAAAAAAAAAAAAAAAGAAAAAAAAGAAAAATAATGAAAATGGAAAAAACTCAAAAAATAAATAAATTAACGAAAATCGAAAAATAAAAAAATAAAAGTGTTAAAAGTGTCCTAATCAAGTTAGTTAATTATTTAAGGTCGAGTTAGAGTACAATAAAATATATATGTGTGGTTTAGTAAATTTAGAATCTTTTGGGCTTTATTAGGAAAATGTTATTTAAGAAAAGTCCAGTTATATTTGAACTCATAAAAGTGGACCTTGGTCCAATTTTGAATATTGTAGCTAAGCTAAAAAAAACTTAGGATTTATTAAATAGGCTATGGGCTGTAGTTTATTAAGTTAGACTAAATTGAGCCCAAGATAAAAAGCTCAAATTAATATAGGGTTTCTAGAAACTTAACCTCGAAAATGAATTGGGTTAAATCTTGAATAAATTTAACAAATCTAAATTGGGTATTATCGCATCTTATGAATATTGGATTTATTAAAATTGAATCTTTACAACAAAAAAAATCCAAAAGATTCAAGTTCATAGTCTATAAATAGTAGACATTGGGCTGTGAAAAAACACACGTTTCACAAATTACACTCAACCTCCTGTTCACGCCACTCCTTACATACATCTCCTATACATCTACGTCTCCACATACACTCAAACACAACATACACAAAAGACCTATATGTCACTTACACATACAATCTCTTACACACACGTGTACGCTACTGTTCAACACACAGTTACACACATACAACCCTCACGTTCCACATACATAACCTTCACGTAACTCACATCCTCACACACCTCTCTTGTTCACATCACAATTACTCACACATATTACACGATACATTCACAACACATACACGCATAGCTTACTACACAATCATATGTCCAGTACACACACGTACACCTCACCGCACATCCAGTCCACGTCCTCTAATAGACTATAGTCTACATACGTACATGATTCCGTTCGCAGTTTCACTCGAGTGTGCAGTCTAATTGAAGATTTAAGTCACACACACATAACTCGATTGTGGTAATTTGGCCCATTTAGGTAATTGGGTAAATTGTTTTAGTCATTTATTTATTTTGTTTTTAATAACTTTATTTTACTAAATTTTTTTTTAGCGCAGGCTGTTTAATAGTTTTAACGTATGTTGTATATTTTAATTAAATAAATTTACAAATTTTTAGATAAATTTCATGTTTTTATCAAAATTGCATTTTTTAGATGTAGTTATATATTTTCTCTAAGATTCATATCTTTAGTTAAGATTTGTATTTAAATTGTATCTTACGTCTTACATTTTTTTATATATAGTTGCATATTTTCTCAGAGATTCATATCTTTAGTGAAGATATGTATCTAAATTGTATATCAAAATCATAAAAAAAATTCATTTTATTTACATTTGTGTATATCTTTACATATTTTGGCATTTTTAGAAAAATTGCAAAAAAAAAAAGCCTATTAGTTTTTTTTTTTTAACTTTTATATGGTACCTTAGTTTTAATAGGTTAATCTCCAAACTTAGATTTTTTAATTAAATTTCTAAAAATCGATTTTTTAGAAATGTGTAAACTAATGGCTTAATTAAGATTTTCCTACCCAAAAATTCTTAATTTAACTTTTTTACCAATTTTACTGGTTGGTGATCTCAAATTATTTTTTAAAATATCTTTTTAAACATTTTTAAAGAAATGTTTTTTCTTAATTTTATGTCAAGTAATACTATGCTGCAAAAGCTGGACATATCTAGACAAATAGTAAAGTATTTAATGGAGTTGAGCACGTACAAAATGAAATATCAGCCAAGAATGGCCTACAAGGCATAAGTGTTAGCTAACTTCGTAGTCGAATATACAAGAGAGGAGAAAGCACTATTTGGTAACAACAAGCCGATATGAACTTTCCACGTTGATGGATCATCCTCCTCAAGGGGTGGAGGTGCAAGTCTCGTTCTGATCAGCCAGCATAGATCACAGTCTGTTACGCCCTCAAGTTTGGGTTCAACGCCAACTACAACAAATTCGAATATGAGGCCACGATAACCCGTCTCAAATTAGCGAAAGAGATCAACACTGAACACTTATAAGTCTTCTTGAATATATGCTAGTCATCCAACAAATTTGAGGTGAATATGAGGCCAAAGACAATACCATAGCAAGGTACGTAGAGAAGGTGAAGAGCCTTTTAGCTAAATTCCCTTTGTGGGCCATCATGAAGATCTCTTAACTAGAAAATTCAACTGTAGATTGGCTATCCAAACTTGCCTCTACTAAGATATAGAAGCCCAATGTGAGAGATAGGAAGATCTTCATCGAGTACTTATCAAAGAAAAGCATAACTTCGGGTTCGGCAGAAGTCTTGGAACTAAGAGCAACGATATTAGAGCTTAGTTGGATGAATCCCATCTAGAGTTATTTGGAACAGGATACGTTCCCAGAACATAGAAGAGAGGCAAAGAAGTTGAGATATCATGCCACTAACTACATGTTGGTTGATGGCGTTCTATATCACGGGGGTGGGGGGGTAGGGGTTTCAATCTCTTCCTACTTAGATGCCTTTGAGAAGGGGAGGGCCTATGCATCATGGAAGAGTTGTACGTTAGGGTATGCGACAACCACATTTAGTCCCAAGCCCTCTAGATTTAGGCTCTACGACTTATATACTACTAGCCTACCATAAGGTAAGATGCCAAAGTTATAGCCTACAAGTGTCCTTAATGCCAAAAACACACCCCCATCAATCACACACCCAACACCAGTGTCCAACTCCTAACTAGTCCATGGCTACTCGCTTAGTGGGGTATCAACATCCTCAGTACCTTCCCCAAGGCTTCATGAGGATTACAGTTCATCATAATTGCTGTCCACTACTTTACCAAGTAGGTCAAGGCCAAAGCCATAGCTAAAATCACAAAGAGGAATGTTGAGTCCTTTGTTAAGAATGACATCCTCTCCCGATTTGAGCTCCCTTACGCCCTTATCATAGACAACGGGTGACAATTCAACAACCCTATATTTAAGGAATTATGCAACAAGCATCACATTACACCGTGCTTCACGTTAGTTGCCTATCTGTAATCAAACAGCCAAGTAAAAGTAGCCAATCGAGTAATCTTCGATAGTTTAAAGAAGCGAGTGGATCGAGCTTGTGGTACCTAAGTAGACAAACTGTCCAATATTTTGTGGAGACATAAGACTACTTACTGCACTTCTACAGGCGAAACCCCCTTTCTCCTAACGTTTGTGTCAAAGGTAGTCCTCCTCATCAAACTTGAGCTCCTAACATCCAGACTCAAAGTTTCAATGCCATCCTTAGTGAGTCTTTACTACAAGTCGACATCGACACCATCAAAGAAATTAGAGACTGTGCTGCTACTCGAGTTACTGCTTACCAACATCGAGCAGCTAGATACTATGATTAGAAGGTCAAACACAAAGAGTTTAGGGTCAATGACTTGGTTTGTCGAAAGTTAGAAGCCACGAGTTCGCGAGAAAGGTAGGGCAAGTTGGCTTTACTTGGCAATACTCAGTCAGAGTTAGAGAAAATTTAGGCAATTTAGTGTACAAATTAGAAAAACTAGATGGTGAGCTCATCCCATGTACATAGAATGCTGATAACCTTGGACTTTACTTTGATTAGTGTACCATTATGTAAATCCTTTCAAATTTTGAATGAAAATTTTCATTTTTGCATATGTTGTCTATGCTTACCTCTCCTCCTCTTATTCACTTACTAAGTCCCAACCCTCAAAGGATGAACGAACCTACTAACTGGGTAGGTCAGAATGTCACCAACCTAACCCCTTCAAGTATCCTCAGTAAAGAAAAGCATCCCTTACCCTGATGAAATCCTATTAATTAGGTAAGTCAGAACGCCACCGACTTGACCCCCATGGGTAACCTCAATAAGGGAAAACACCCCCTACTCTAAGGAACTCTCACTAACCAGATAAGTTGGAATGCCACCAACCTGACCCCTCCAGATAACCAGAGTAAGGGAAAACATCCCTTACCCTAAGGAACTCCTAACCAAGTAGGCTGGAACGCCACCGAGCCAACCCCCTATAATAGTTTACGTAAGGGATAACACCCCTTATACAATTAAATGAGCGAGAAGGTAAAAAGCATTCAATAATAGCCAGAGTACATAACAAAGTACGTAAATAAATTTTAATTCCATTAATAAAGTTGATGTACAAACTTGAGGTCGGCATCCCAACCTAGGGTACAAGAAGCAAAGGAAAGAGATAACTATTACCTAGGATTAACTAACTCCAGCAACTCCAAAAAATCTAATGCTTCTATCTGCTTAGAGGTCTAGTCCCTTAGTAGCCCTAGAGATGACTGGACTTAGGCCACAGAAGGGACTGAAAGTTGCTGATTGAGGTCAGCAAAGGATCACTTCAACCCTAATCATCATGAGAAACAACTTCAAGGGTGACCTCCTATTGAGCCGTTGGGACAAAAGATGTGGAAGTGTCTTAACCAAACTTAATAGTAGAAGGGGCGCCTTAAACCTTGATAGCTGTATGAGCAGCTTCTCTTTCTCATACTTGGGCAACCCTCTTCTCTCGAAAAGTCAAGGCATCTAAATGACCAAAGAAGCTCAGGTCCAATTCAGAAAAATGTGAGAGCACCAACTTCCTTGTGTAACGAGCACATTCAAAGATTTCCTCCAATTCTTCTAGCTACTACTCCATCAGTTGAAAATCAGTAACAGCTCTCTTGGCAGCAACGTCATTGAGAACCTCTCCACTCTCCATTTTGGAGATGATCTCCTCTATCTTTAAAAATTTTCCCTTAAGTTCCTAGACTTATTATTCCAACCTAGCCCTCTAACTGGGCAGCTCCAGCAACGTATCTTTGGCACTGTCGCACTCCAATGCCTTCATCACCAGCTTGGTCCATAGTCAGGAGCTGGTGCCTTTGGCTTAACACTCTCTTTCTTAAGCTCATCCTTGACTCTCCTCTCTTCATCCAACCTCTATGAGAGTTGAGCCATAGTCCTTTACTCGTAGTTAAGCAGAGCCCTCAAGTCATTGGCTTGCCTTACACTCTCTTCAATAGCAAACCATTCTCGCTCTACATCCTGTAGCCTCGCCTTAAGCCAAGTTACTTGCACATAAAAGCGGCACAAGTGCTAGTTAACCTTGGCAAACTTATCTAGATATTTATTAAAGGATAGCTCCGCCTCCCTTAAGCCTTTCTACACTCGAGACACCGTAACAAGAAAGCCCTTTATCTCTTTCCCAAAGGTATCGTAGTTGCTCAGTGGAAGCAATATCTAATCATGGTACTGCAAAGAAACATGAACTAAGGTCAAATCAATGATGACAAGCAAGAACACTAATGGAAAGGGATCAAAGCTTACTTCCTAAATGAGTGTGCTTAAGTGACTTACCATCTCCAATGGATTACCCCCTCCTACCCTTAATAGCTCCTTGAGGATAGCCCAATCGCTCGTAATATAAAACCTTAGTGAGGCCTGATAATTGAGAGTCTAGTGCCACAACGTAATGTCATTTCCCTAGATCTCCTACTTAGGCCTTAAGAGCTTCCCTATGACCCTTTTGTTCTCAACCTCAGAAGTGCGAAAAGGGAGTTCTTCATTGTGGGAGACATATGGAACATCTTCGAATAAGTTCGACTCAATCCCCTAAAATCTGAACTTATTAAAGATATCAAAAAATTCATCTCCAAGCTCTTCAATGCATTTGCAGGGGTAAGTTGCCATCTACTCATACCAACTCATTTGGCTTAGGGGCATCTTCCCCGTAGGCTTTCGACTGTTTGCCCCAAGCATTGCTTCCCCAAAAGTTTCGAAAGCATTGATCTTCTACCTAGTCACCCTAAATGGGGCAATGACCTTAGGCCTTTCCTCCTTACTGCTACTAGAGTAGGTATGCATCTCCAAGTTCGGCTTGTCAACGCCAATAGGTTCATCCTCTATAGTAATAATGTAAACCCCTAAATTTTTCGACCTAACATCCGAAGTAGACTCAAGTGTGTTAACTATTCCTAAAAGTTAACAAGGCTAGTTAAGATAAAAATCCTAAAATAATAATCAAAGATTCATTCGCGTATAAAACTATTATACCCTAAATGTATCTAAACACTAAAGATTTTATCTAAAAGTGATAAAAACCCTAAAACTATAACTTTAAGGATATAAAAACACTAATTCACTATAATTTACCCTAAAACCCTAATTAATAATATAACCTTAGTATTATACCAAATCATTAGTAAAAAATTAAAGATAACTTCTAATCATTCATAAATACATATAATACTAAAGTAATCCTTTAGAAACTAAGATATTGCATTATAGATCACATTCATCTTCTAAGTATATAACTAGGTTAGTATTATATAAAGTTAAGAGTTTAGTTGATATTTATGTTACATGTAGTAAGTATTAATACCTTAAATAACACTTTTCATGATAATTACATTAAGTAACTTACCAAATGATTTGTATAGGATATAAACACCTAAAGGAAAATCTCATTACCTATTCTTACTAATCATTTCAATAAACTCCTTATTTCTTTTCATTTCCTTAATTTTTTTCCTAATTTTCCTTAATTACCCCATTATGTACACACAAATTTTACTTAATTTTAAAGAGTTAACCAAGTTAAATTTTGACCAAGTCAAATGTTGACTAAAGTCAATAAACATATCATTGTCATCTAGAGTTTTCTCTCTTTTTCCTTAACTTTCTACACTTTTTTTTTTCCATTTTCACCCCCTTCTTGCCGTCCACTTCCCATCTCATCTAGACCCCACTTATTCTCCTTTTAAAATATAAACTAAGACAAAACAAAACTCTTTTTCCCCCATTCTCAAACCGTAAGCTTCCCTTTTGCTTTATCACCTTCAACTTTTCCAATTTCACTTTCACAATTCTACTTACCAACACAAACCAATAACACATATATATTAGTTTTCCTTTTCATATTACAAGTAAGAGAAAGGTATGTTATTATGTAATTTCTTATCTTATTTAGTAATTAGATGTATAGGTTAGGTTAGTGTAGGAAATTTATATGATATGTACATATATGTTGTTAAAGGAAGAAAGTTCCATTTTTTATGATTACAAGTGTAGGAAATCCTTAGTAAATGGAAGAAGAACACATGTACATATGCTTAAGTATATGTATATAAGAATACACTTGATAAACATATGTATGGGTACTCTTGTACATGAATATCTTTTATATACATAACCAAAAAGGAAGAGTATACTAACTATACATACATATACCTTGTTAAATACACTCTTAAAGTGCAAAAATATGAAATTTGTAAAACTTTCTTAAGAGAGTACTCTAGACATACGAAAATACGTATAAAAACACATATGTCACCGTATGTGTATATGGGTATGTGTATTAGTACACATATAAGTATACGAGTATACATACTAGTATATTAGAAGTATAAGTATATACATAACATATGTGTAAAGTATATGAATACATAAGGATAAGTATACATATGTAATGGATGATGATGTAAGCAATGACATAATTAAATGATGACATAAGCCATGACATAAGCAATTGATGACATAAGCCTCCAAAATAATAAACCATAAGATCATCTAAGTATAAGAATTAATGGCTAAAGAAATCATTAACTACTGTAATAAAACATAAAATTAGCCAATAAGAATAATTAAGCTTCAATAGTTAGAATTTCAATAAATTTAGTCTATATTGTAAAACACAAGTTTTAACGTCCAAAACCGACATCCTTGTGTGAACATGCATTTGAAAACAATGAAAAACGACTATAAGTTCATAAATATTGAAAATAAAATGAAAAAGTTACATACAATGAGTGATAAAGTCTAATCGGATAAAAATTGATAATAATATAGGTAAAATTAGGTAAATAGATATCTAAAATCATTAGTTAATTCAATTATTTACTATCGTTATTATATCGTAATGATCAAGTGGTCTCAACGCGAGCAAGGATCTTCCAATCAATTACTACGACTAGAGCGAGTCGTCATGGCCGAGTGAGTATTTACTCTATGATTCCATGCTTATATGTGATGGCAGATAATGGACTTAAATGATATTGTTAATTGATTGTTGTGTAGAGTCGAGAAATACTTGTGTATGTTATTATGTGCTAAATTATGAATTTACCTTAAGTAAAAATAATAATTTGTTTGTTGCATAGTAGTATAAATAATGATTGTGTGTGCTATTGGATGGTCACATAATAATTAGACTTAGCTATACTTGGGTCATAAGAAGAAACTGGTACATACATTGCATAGACATAATTCCAATCATCACATCACACAGAGGTAGAGAGACGCAATTCGGAAGTTGTTATTATAAATTTATGGGTTCTGTATAATGCACTCGTACAAAATAACTTTATCCTAGCCCATAGGAATACTAAGTGTTGGAGGCACCAACCACTTAACTAAAGGTCAAGTCTAGAGGCATTCATTTAAAGGTAAGTGTAGACTGCGGGGGCCTACTTACAATTATACTAAAACTTGGTTTTTACGAAAATAAAGGACTTGTTTGATTTAAGTACGGAACATGGAGTTCTGTAATAAAGTAAGTTCTAATATAATACCTGGATCTAACTGGTGTCATATATACTCTAACCCTAACTTTGAAGAACGTTAAATCTGAGTTGCATATATTGACTAGTTAATTATACATATTGTTTGGCATTCTATTTGATCATTCATTCATATGCGTGAATATAATGTATTGATAACTTGCATGTGGTATGGTTGAGGATTTTGCTCACTAAGCTTAAGCTTACACCCCCTTAAACTTTTGCTGTAAGATGGTTTATTCGTTGAGGCTGACCGAGGAATGCCAGAGGTTAGCTTAAGGATCTAGGCAAGAGCAAGCCATTCAGTGTGATGAGAGAACTGACTATACAAACTTTTACTTATGTACTTTTGTTTTGTTAGTAATATAGACCTAAATGTACTAAATTACTACTTACTATAAACTTTATAGTTTAAATGTTATATAAATATGTTATGTGATGATATCCTTTGAATCTGTGTGTTTCTAGGAAGCTAATATGTTGTATGAAGAGTTCTTAATTGAAAGGGTAACCAATCAAGGGTTCTTCATACAGTATACGATGTTTACCACAACTAGATCGTCCTTAATTCATAGCAAATAGGCTTGGAAGTAAGGATGAAGGCAGTGGAAGGAAGAATTACACTTATAAGCTCGGCAGCCAATGGCTCTACTCAGGGACTAAGAGGAATCCCTTGAGGTAGAGCCATCGACTCAACTACGCTGGTCTCTCTAGCCTTAAATCTCGGCCGTACAACCTTACCCTTAAGGTCAAAAGCTTTTATAGTTGGCTTTGACTTACCTACGCAATGCCTCATCAAGTCTATTGATAGTCAAATTTTGTCCACTGATCTACTCAGCTACCATCAGGCTGAGTAACTTATTATTGGCTAACATCGAGTATTACATATCAGTATCCAATTTAAATTCAAAGGGAGTGGTGTGAATAGTTATCACTTGGCACAATTATATTACATAACTACCTACAATCCCTATAATTCAAGAAGGCGCCTGATCAAGAGGTCTCCACATGTCCCGATAATCATTCCTGATAACTACTACTTTAAATACGACATTCACTTGTAAATACAGGAAAGAAACGCTGTAAGAGATATCTGAGAACTCTTCACCACTTACTTAACTTTTCCTACATTTATTTACTCACTTAAGCACCGAAGTGGCCGCACTAGATTAGCCCCAGCACCATAAGTTTTTTCCTTTCTTTGCAGGATAAAGCTCAAATCTAAAACCTATTAACAACAAGGTCATCTACTAAAGGACAAGAATTTTCCCAGCCTGTCTCTTGCCTGCAAAGAATTAAGCAAGTAGTAGGGAAAAAGAAAACAAAGCAAAGATGAAATACAAAGTACTACTATTCACCGATTCCACCGTGACCAGTACAAACAAAGAAGATCCTACCACTACCCCCCTCCCCACCCTTCTCTTCTATTCCTCTTAATGACGTCAAGCGATGCACAACTTTACACAATTAGATAAAGCTGTTCATAAAATAACGAACTTGTACCTTTAGCCCACTTCTTCACCACAACCCTCTTCACTGTGACCAGCATAGACAAAGAAGATCAGTATACCCCCCACCCCTTTTATTCCTCTCAACGACGTCAAACAAAGCTAACTCTAAACTCTACATAATTAGATGAATTCATTCATAACATAACAAACCTGTACCTTCAGCCCACTTCTTCACTACAACCTTCTTCATATTAAGGAAAAGCTTGAAGATTGGATACTTGAAATACCTCTTGACCATCTCTACAGCATTAATTTCATTGCTGTATCTAAGGGCTATGAAAGCTCGGATCTCCCATACAGCCTTAGCATCATTTGGCCCCAGCTCTTTCTAAGCCTCTATTTAGACCAATTTGGGTCATTTGGTCTAAAATTCCGCCTCATCCAACAACTCAACCACCAAGTAATTTTCTTGCCAACCCTTAACGAAGTCTACAAGGCCATAGAGCAGCTTCGTCCCTGAACGAGGCTGGAGGTATGACCACTTACCTATACTCCTCCACATATAGAAGTGGTTGAAAAGTTGGGGGGTAATCCTTATCACCAGGTATTCACATAGCCCCTAAAAGACCTTTAACACCCTCCACCCATTGGGAGGGACTTATGCCAGATTGCACCAATGGAAAATGAAGAGGTCCTTCTCAAAGCTGCTTACAAGGAGGTACGGCCCATACTTTAAGCATTTTTCTAAGATGACAAAGCGCCCCCCTTGTCAGTATAGGTACCCTTTCTTCCCTCGATGCCACCCATATTCTCCAGCCGAGAATTGGCTCAACTATAAAATTATTCATCATCCAACTAAGAGTAGAGGCCTTGCTCCCACTAACTCAATTACTTAGACCTTTACCTGTCCCAAGTGCCTCAAACAAGTCTTTGGTTAGCAACAAGGGAGCATATACATAAAGGTCCCTTAAGATAGCACTAATAAGCCTCACCTTATCCAGAGCCTCATTGCCATTCTAATGGCATTATCTAGTTGTGCTAACAAAGTGACTTCATCCTCTCCTTCAGGGAGAAGATCACTCATCATGGTCTTAGAGTCAATGAGATTGTATTTTGATGCATTTGATGGCATCTTACTTATGTTGGTCGATATGATTAATGAAGATATGAGAGTGAAATCTGAAGAAAAGTTCGCAAAGAAGATTGATGGAGGAAAAGAAAGTGGATTTTACAATAGAGAAATTGCAAAAGAGTAACTTATCAAAACAATTGTAGTATTTATATATACCGAGAGTCTTGGAAACTATATCAACAGTTATAGGGATTTGAATAAGCATAAATCCTTTAGAATGCTGCGATATGGACGCGCGGAGTCAATTTTGATCAAACAGCCACATTCAAAAGACAAAACACATGCAACCACATGCTAGTCTATTATGATAAGACAACTATCACATTGCATTAAATGCACTAAAAATGGGCATGATAAGATTATAATTTGAAAAGTTACTTCCATAGGAAGTTTCCCCAAAGTCCCTCTAACTTCCACTTGCTCGACACCCTAATGCTACTACTACTCGGATCGAATAAATTACGCTTGCTCGGGCAATGGCAAGCTTAGTTCGGTCTAATCTACTTAATGCCTCTGCCCTATGACTCTAGCGAGACACAACCCGCTGTGCTCTCACTTTGATTTAGAGAACCTACCTCGAGCTATGAATTCTTTACCTTGGTTCACCCTTCTAGCTTAGCAAACATATGCTCTACTATGATCAAATGGAGGGCCAACTACTCAAACCAAAGAGGTCAAACCTTTCATATTCTACCTCGAAACTATCATAGTTACCTTTGCCTAGAAGGTAGTCTAATTGAATATGCTGCACTTGCTCAAACCTTACGCCAATTAACTCGAACATCTCTACCTCGACCTTACGTCAGCTTAGACCTCTCTGCTTCGATCCCTACATCAATTCGTACCTCTCCACTTTGACCCCACGCCAACTTAAGCATCTTCTCTTCAGCCTCACTCCAGCTTGGACGTCTTTACCTTGGACATTTGCTTAACCAAATCAACTACAAGATTGAGAAGCTTATCTTTCCCCTCTACTTACCTTCACTGCGACAACGAGACTATAGGGGGGCAAGTGTTGATAGGGCCCCTTAAGACATAAGCTTGTCTCACTCCTTATGACAGAGCACCCTTGGCCTAAACCCAAAATGCAACTTGCCATTCTATGGCAAGCCTCCAATGATTAGAAGACTTCGAATAAGGCCAATAAACTAAGTCAGCAACCTATTCTTACTTATCTAGACTACGTCGGACACTATGATCCCACTCTCCAATACTTGTGGAAGTGGCCTTGCCCACTAATTGCTTTCCAATTGTCGGTGCCACTCTTCTATAAATATAAGACCATCGCCTAACAATAAACTACTTAATACTTTGCACACTCAAGCCTGCTAATTGCTCTCAAGCTCTCATACTCTCCAAATGCTCACAACTGACTTAAATATCGGAGTGGCGATACTAAACAACTCCTCGACGTTCCCTTACTATGCTCTCTTTTGCAGGCCTCACCACTTGTGCGAAGCCCAATTCCCTTTCAATCAATACCGGCAAGATCCTTCAAATGAAAGTAATGATGATGTTGTAATGGAGTTAATTAATGAAGAACATGAATGTATGTGTAGCAAGAATTGAAATAATGAAATGAACAAGTTAATTCGAATGCAAAGCACTACTTTGCCAAATACAACAAAATAATGAGACAGAATTAGTGATGATATTTTCCTTCTTGTTCTTATGATCATTGATGATGTATTTATATACAAAATATGTTACCTTTACCAAGACCCACAAGTAAAAGAAAGCTCTAATATCCTTAAGAATTTTTTAGCTTATTTTTGTACATGCCTGCATATATAATAGCACATGATATTCTAAATTTTTAACTTCTATTTTTTCTAATAATGTTTCTAAAAATAACCAAATACTATTTACAAAAGGATCATTATAATAACCATATAACAAGATATGTTTGTTATACATAAAAGATTTTGTCAAAGTTGTTGTAACCTAGTGGCACTAACACTAATTTCCTAACAAGATAAATTAAGTTCGAATCCCCTTTCTCCAAGTTGTAACATTATTAGGAAAAAAAATAACCTTAAAATAACAAGATAAAAGGAGCTAATGGAAAAACTATATATAAAATAACATAATCAAGGATAAATACATAACTAAAGAAGCCTTATAACAAAAAGGCAAGCTTGTAAATGAATATTTATTGAATATTGTAAGGCAATCAAATGATTCATGTTGGAAACTTAAGAATCAACTTGGTGTATCGTTTGATCGAATGGCTATCTAGCCAATTAAATGGCTGGTTGGTTATTCAAATAGCTAGATAGCCAGTTGGATAGTAGTTGTAGATTGCAATTTCCCTTTCTTTTAACATGACTATATTTGTCAAAATCGTGATTCTATATATATAATTCCACAGGTTTACGATTTTAGAAAGATCTTTCGAGTTGACTTGGGTATAAATTTTTTTCTCGTAGAAATTTATATTTTTCACTGAGTCAATTGATTCTACATATGTAAGTTAAACGAGCTAAAAAATAAAAAAATACAACTAAACTTTTACAAGTAATTAGCAATCAACTATCAAGATAGTACATCATCTTCCATATCCCTTTTTTCCCTCTTTTTCTCTCTCTTGGTCCGTTATCTTATGATCATAGCCTTCACTCAGATATCAGCTCCAACAGTAAAGATTATGAAAACAAAACTATATAATTTAGTTTTACTATCAGTAATTTAAAATGAGTTAAAATATTTAGTCCTATTTAGTTCATTATTTTTTTTAAAAAAGAAAATAATGAAAAAAGTTTAGTTTCAACTTTTTTTTATCATTTTTCCATATATATTTAATTATATATTATTAAGAATTTTTTATGAAAAAATAATTTAATCTCTTCATTTCTATATTTATATTATATATTTTAACTTTTAAATAATTATTATAAGTATTTCCATAGTTTTTTAAAGTTATTTTATATAAATTATAGAAACTTACGTTTTGATTTCACGTTTTAACTCTACTAACTTTCAAATAATTTTATATAGAGTTGCTAGTTGGATAACCTTGAACTCAACAATATTTTGAAACCCCAATTTCTATCAACTTTTATATATATTACTCAGAGAGAATGAAAGAATTTTGGTATCTCCTATAATTAACGATACCATAATCAATTACATAATTAAGATATGCGGTATGTATATTACAGGAAATAGGGTATAGAGATAAATGTATGTTATTTCTTAAAAATGATAACAATCACATCGTTAAAAAAAATAATAATGAATTAATGACTACAATTTTGATGACACTGTCATAGGTATTTATGTAACTACTTCTAGCACAATTATGACACCCATTAGTGACGAATTCAAAATTGCCTTGATATAAGCAATCATCTTAACAAAACCTTTCCTTCTTTTGAATAGTAACCATGTCGACACGCAATCGAAACATTATTATTTGATAAGTATTATTTTCATTTTGATCGAATCATACCAATACATAAATATGGAGAATGTTTCTCCTCGAAACAACATAAGCACGGTTAAAAAGAAAAAATGTCCTCTGCTCGCTCTCATACGCTTCGCTTAGGAGAAAGTATTGACTTAAAATCTATGAATTTCATGACCGTATTGATGACTCCCTGCACCATCCCTAAACATGCTAAAGTACAATCCTAATCCTCCCCACACAAGTGCATTAGCTTCCTTGGACAAAAACTAAAGAGATGCCCCCTTTACTGTAGATGAGACACAAGGCAAATAAAACAACGAAAAAACGGTACAAAAACACTATAGCAAACACAATCCCTGATGCCTATGAGAAATCCTTCCTATAGTCTGATTTCTTGGATGAAATAGAAGACGGCCATGAAGATGAGTTCAATGAGACTCAATCACAACCGAATGAAGAACTAATGGTAACATGGCCATATAACTTTCTCTTTAATGAAATCTGAGAAAAAAAAATCTATTTGTGAACCTTGGAGAAAGGCAATCATTATTGAACTTTATAGTAGAGCCTTGGGCTTCCCTTTACTTTTCAAATTTAAAATAATTATGTAAAACTAATAAAGATTTTCAATTGATTAGTTTAGGATATACATAAAGGTTTTTTTACGAAACAGAGAATCTTGTAATAATTATTAAGAACAGATCTTAATTCATTAATGATCACTTCTTAACAATATAAAGATGGGAGCCAACTTTCAAGCTACAAGCACAAAGTTTAGGGTAGTAGCCATCTAAGTTCACATTCCAGAGCTCCCATTAGAATACAATGCACCTTTAGCATTAAAGAAAATAGTGGAAGCAATTGGACTAGTCTTACAACTTGACACATTCACAATTAACATGGAAAGAGGAAGGTATGCGAGAATCTGTGTCTAAATAAATTTTCAAAAGCCATTGATCCATGCAATTATTATTGATAACGACTCTTAGAAGATTCAATATGAAGGTATATATTCTTTGTGCTTCAGTTGGTCACTTCATTCTGCAATATCCAACAAAAAGGACTCCATTCGATGGATCATCTAAACAAAGACAAAAGCCCCAAACAGTAGCATACCATACTTGTATGTCTGTCAGGTTATGGGCTCCTAGATCTAGGGTTTGTAGGGCCTGGTCCAATAAACAAGAGTTGTCAAGACTTATCCAAACACAAACCCAGAGATGATGGGCCAATTATGCTTCGAAATGCCTATTTCTCAATGTGTGCACTCGTTACCTACCAAAAACAATTTCAAACAATTGCCCCATTACACTCCAAACATTACCAACCGTCCTTTCCGTTTCCAACCCTTTTGGTTAGAACATCCAACTTTCCATAACTTAGTTCAAAACGTGTGCCATAGCCATCATAATAATGTTCTAGTGATAAATGTGAAACTTTTAATATTTTATCCTAACTTTATATTACTCTTATGTGTATATTTTTGTTCTTTTGGAAACATTGCAGATTTGGATAATATACACAATCATCTTTTCAAGTGTAGGAATGGCATGAAAAAGGGACATTAAGGATTATAGCCTCGAAGGCCTCGGAGACGTGTGGAAATGAAGCTGTCTAAACCATTCACATCAAGCCCATGACGTCCCAGCCATGCTCGGAAATTGATAGTCCATATTTGGAAGTGTAGCAATTTGATGTCCATGTTACAGCTTCCGTGGCCAAGCATCCAATATGTGAAGCAATGGTATATTTTAGGAAAATGGATATGTGAAAGCCTTCAGAATATTGGGTGTAAATATTCAAATCTAAATAGAAAGACAATAAGAGATATAGATGTACAAAGGAAAAGAGATTTGAAGAGATGTAAAAAATCTACAAATCAAGAAAAAAAAAAAAAAAAAAGACCATGAGAAGATTGGAAATTACAATTAAAAATTGGGTACGAGAGGACTATTACGAGGGCTTTTATTGATTTTATCTTACGTTTTCGCAGTATTATTTTGACAGTCTTTTCTTCCATTGTTCAGGTCACAAAGATACAAGAAAATCAAGAAAGATGGGACTAGAAAATGAAATTGCGCTCCAAAAAATTCTCTGTGATCTTCCATTCCTTTTGTTTCGAAATTATTATCATGGTCTTTGAATTTTCTTGTATTATTACACTCGTCATGAACCGAATTTGTTTTTATGGGATTGTAATATTAGCCGATCGTATAATTCATATATGATTTCATTATATGTTAGTATTTAATTAATTGCGATTTTTCATCATCTCATTTTCATGATTCATAATGTTATTACTTGACCAACGATATTTTTGTAAATAGAACTTAAAAAACTAGAAAGAAAATAAACATTTGTATGAATTCAAATTAAAATTAATTTAATTTATCGTCATAGACACATGTGTTCTAAATTAATTTTAGGATTTACGTGCTTAATGCAATTGGTATTAAATTTTATATTATAGACATATGCATGACTTTTAATATCAATTAGAGTAGTAATATTTTTAAGAGAAATTTACTATGCAACTAAAAATTATAAATAAACCCCTCAAAAGGAGTTGTTTTCACTGTAATTAGGACATTTTCAACTTGAAAAGGAAGAGAGTCGCTATGAATTTAATTAGAAGCCAATTAATTAGTACTAAGATATCTTAAAAGCATATATAATTGATGAGATAATGACATAGTTAAATTCCCATGCAATTAAATTAGTAAATTCTTTTCTTGTAACGCTAATATTTTCTTTTTATTAGTTAAGCTCATAATTTTAGTTAGTTCGCATTTGTCCTCAATTAGTTCATTTTATTTTAATTTATTTAATCATTTCGTTCAAATCGCTTAGTTAAAAAAAGAATTGAATTCTAATCTTAGAATAACCTGATCTCATCAGTTATTTCTACTATAGGGTACGACTTAGTTTACTTGTGGGAACGATTTTATTGCAAAATAAATTTTTAAAGGAATTAGTACACACCATCTAACAGTTGTACGTGTCATCCAAACTCAAGCGAGAACATGGAGTCTTTGGTCATTTACAGAGAAAGAAAAGAATACTATTGAGAAGGCTAGCATGTGTAGAAAGAAGTCTTGCCCTAGCACCAACCTCTTTCCTTGTCAACTTAGAAAAGGAACCGAGATTTTAACTTAATGAAACACTTAAGCATGAAGAATGCTCATGGAAAATGAAGTCAAGAAAAAAGTGACTAAAGGATGATGAATGAAACACTAAGCATTACTATGCATTAGTATTATATAGAAGATAAAAAATGCACACCCAAGATAGAGTGGGTAATTGGATTTTTTATTACCAAAACCTACAATCTCTTATCTTACAACATTTTGCCGCTTATAATCTACCTCAAAGAATCCAGTAACACTTCGAAATGGCATACCAACAGCTTTACATAGAGGTTTGAATCCTAACAAGACCCATTAATAAGATAAACCTTTAGACAATAAGAAAATACAATCTATCATAGGTTCCTCCAAGACCCTAGGTAAAGAATGCCAAGTTCTACGAGAGTTGTTGGAATATAGTTAGCCTATCTATAGACTATCTTATATAAGAGATCTTCCAAACCAAATCTATACCCCATCCCCTGAACAAGACCCACACGGTGTTAATCCCTAAGAAATGGGGGCAAACTAGATAGGTGAATTTAAACCTATGCACCTATGTAATACCTTTTACAAAAGGACCACCGAAATCCTAATACATAGGTTACGCCCTTTCCTCGACGATTTAATTCACCATTCTCAATCCAGAAATTCATTCTGAAGAGCAACATAACAGCTAATATTCTTCTTCTCTGAGAAATTCTTCATGGTTTCAAAAAAAAAAAAAAAAAAGGGTGGGGGGACCTTGAAAAAGCCTTTAATATGATTGAATGGGATTTTCTATTATCTACCTTACAAAGTTTACACTTCCCTCCATCATGGATCCAATTGATTACCTCATGCTAAAATTTTATTAAATGGTTATGAGTTATCTTCATCCTATCCACACGAGGGCTTAAATAAGGCATCTCTTTCTCCCCTTATCTCTTCATCATAGGAATTGAGATAATAAGTAGGCTTACTGACCAGAAAGTTCATCAAAAAGCTTGGAAGCTATTTAAATTACAAAAATCTTCGATAGTCTTCTCAAACTTATCGTTTGTGGATGATATTTATTGAGGCTACGATTGAAAATGCAAAAGCTATCTGAATAACAATATCTCTATTTGGTGAATGGTTGGAGTTATAGCCCAACACACAAAAATCCTCCATCTTTTTCTCCACCAATACGTCTTTCCTGAACAATGGTATTATAACCTAAAATTCTCGAATCTCTCTCATCGAACCTCTCTAGGTTTTTTAACTTTCTCCTAGTTTTTCTTTATCTGAAAAATTGCCATTCAAATCATCACCAAGATAATTATATCTTAATAATATAAACAGTAATATCCCAAATGTTATTAACAAAATGAGTCATAACATGCCCGCATTTTACATATTGACCATGGGATGCAGCATACACCTATGTGACCATGTCATTCCGACCTTTATTATAAAATTTCTACTCTCTTGCCATGTATTAATGAATTTTCTCAATGAAAAGCAAACATCAATAGAAATGCAATCATCCCAAGCAAGACAAGGCATCCTAAAATTCCTTCACGCTCAACAATAAAACACGTTCCTTTTTTTCTAAATTGTCTTCAACTAGGACTCTTCATCCTAACTTTTCCATAAGGAAAATAATGGTGGTCTGTTTTATATAGTTTTTCATTCATTAAGTCCATAACTATCATATTTTTTTTAAGTATGCGATGAAATTTTAAATTTGAATTATTAATTTTGTTGGAGCTCCACTTTGAGAGATTTTGACTTGTGAAAAAACTAAGTTTTTTTACATGCTTTTGGATCTAAATATATAATAATTACACAAATATAAATTTCATAAAAAATTACATATTTATTATTACTAAATCGCATATTTAAGATGAGATATTATGTTTAATATGTAATTTGTATTTGGAAAATGTAATGATTGTTGAAATTGGAACCCAGCAAAGTTGAATTTGAGAAATGCAAGAACCTGGTAAATATTAAACTTGCATGTTGAGAATATGGGATACGCATGGCACCAAATTTCCGATGTTGCATTTTATTGATGCAATTTTCTTTCGTAAATATTTAATTCATAGCTTCAAGATACCATTTAGCATTGATAATTACGTAATTAAGACTCAATTTGATCCATCTTATCTCCTCTTATTGGTGTGTTATTATTGTTTATTTAAGTTTTTGTGTTTTGTAAGAATAATACAATAAAAAGATGAAAATATATTTTTTAAAAAATACCAATTAAAATAATCACTTTAAATATGTAAAATATATTTTTTCAAATATTTTCTCTTAAAAGCATATGAGTTTTCATTTGTCAATTTTAACGCTCCAATTATCATCTTTATCATAATTATGAAATGGAAACAAATAAGATACAAATAAGATAGTTTTCCAAACACTAAATGTCAAATAGATACAGATAAAATATAAATCAGATATAAATAAAATATAAACAAGAAAAAGACAATCCAAACAGGACTTAATTTTATTTGAGAAATTTATGTATTTACCGTCAAAATTAAAAAAATATTACACCAATACAAATTAGATAAAAAATATTATCAAAATATTAATGTTATGTCATATTTTGAAGATGAGATATAATTATTTATACTAATATCGTATCTTCAAAATACGATACTAGTATAATAATAATATCGCATTTTGAGTGTATTTACACTTATATCATATCTTCAAAATGCGATATTAATATATTTATATATTCATCATATTTTGAAAATACAATATAGTTACGGTATATAAATACTAATGTTATATCTTAAAAATACAATATTAATATAAATAATAAGATGCGATATAGCAATGATATTTTAATTTTTTTTATATAATTTATAATTGTATAATTTTTTTTAAGTTGATAGAGATATGTTGCACTCAATTTTATCTTATTTGTATTTATATAATTTTTTTTTTTAAATAATAAACATATATTGGACCTAGAAAAACTCTTTGGAACAAGATTTTTTAGACCTTGACGATCAAATCTAGATGCCATCTTTTGGACCATCACGAGTGACACATTATGGGGAAAAGAAATGAATTTGTACCTTTCTACGTATTACAATCCAACGGAGAGAGTTCTGGAAATTGATAGTCTAAGCTTCTTTAGTTTGAATACATTCATTTCATCATGTATAACAAATTATCAACTTATTTTATGTACTTAAAATTTTTTAAAAATATTTTTACCTTTGTTCTTCATTAGAAATAAGATTTTCGGGGTCATAGAGATAGAAATATTTTTAGAAAAAAGGATGGATCCGCAGAATTTGGTGGAATGGCCAATGCATAATATTAGCAATGAGATCATATAATCTTAATCTCTTTGTAGATTTGTCTTTTAATAATTGGGTTTAAACACCTGGGGATAATATCAATAACACCAGTCAAAGCCATGTGACTGCCTATTTTCCCACCGGATTAAAGGACAAACAATATATAAATCAGAATCTAGGCTAAGTATCAAAAGGCGTCGACAACATAATAGCTGGCCTTGCCGTCAACTTCAAAATCTAATAAGATAAGTTCAAGGAGAGTCCACAACATTTTCCCCGTTTTCTCAAATTTTTAAAATCATATCCCGTCCTTTTCAAGAAATAGAAGCCCAATATATATAGCAGTAATTCATTGCTATTATTTTTTACCGGAGAAATTTATATATTTATCATCAAAATTAATAAATATTATATAATTATAAATTATATAAAAAACATTATCGAAATGTCATAATTATATCATATTTTAAAGATGCAATAATGGTATTTATATATATATCACATCTTTAAGATACGACATTCATAATATCATTATTATGTTGCATCTTAAATATAAATACATTTATATTGTATCTTCAAAATACGATGTATTAATAATATTTTGGTAAATTATTTTATATAATTTATAATTATATAATTTTTTTAATAAGTCGATAAACATGTATTATATCAATTTTTGACATCATAAAATAATTCCTTCTACTTATGTATTTCCCAATGGTGCCCATCAATATTTCATTCAATCACATGCTATGCTACTATTTACAAAGCACCATTTGAAACCCAATGTAGCAATATATGATTTGTGAGATATAAATGGATATACTATTAAAGGCAACAAAAAAACTAATGTTGCGTTTTGTATGTTGGAACGTTGAAATACAATGGAATAGAATGAAAATGATTGAATCAGAGTTAAAAGATTGGAATGAGGACTACAATGATAAACCATTTGGCATGATTAGAAATGTTCATAGAATATAATGGAACAGTCTTGAATTAAATGCATAAATATTAATAATTATAAAAATTACACTTAATCAGTAACTATCATAATTATGTTAAATGTTAAATAATTAATTTTGATTAATAATAATTAATGAGGAATGATGAAGTTGGGATTTCACCTAACATAAAATTCTTTTCTGAAGCCAAAATTATTGATTTTATGAAATCACGATTTTGGCATTTATATATATTTTTAAACATGAGAAAAGGAAATGGAATTTCAAATAGCGATTCCATTTCGATTTATTTCTGTATATTGAACTTGATATAAAATGTTTGAAAAAGACTTATACTTTCACTCTTTTCATACCTTAATAATTGAATATAATTTGTTCTTATGGACTTTGAACGATTACAATTGTGAAAAACTTGTTTAATCTACTTCCTATTTTGAATTGCACGAATCCGTCTGTATCCTGTAGAATCGACTTTAGTTGAATATTTATTACACAAACATACTTTCATCTAATATCATGTCTTCAAACTATTCATAGCAAGTCATGCTATATCTTGATATGAAAATTTCTAGTATAAAACATGTGGTTCATAGATCATGTATTTTGCATTAACAATATCTGCAAGTTCGACTACCTTTTTAAATAAATTCATAAATTCGGATAAAATGTATGGATTTTTTTACTATTCATTCCTTATTGTTTAGGAAAACTATGTATTCCTTCATCCTACCATTAATTTAGATTCCTTTAAATCTAAAATATTAAACTAATCTTAAAATCAACTACCTAAATTTAAAGAAATGTAAATCGGTAGGAAGATAAGATATTACATCGATGTCGTTAAAATGTATAATCTATATAAATTGAAACTATACAAGGGAAATACGTCCTATATAACATCATGTCAGGTCATTACAACCCTTTCACAATATTCATTTTGGCAAGTTGAACAGAATATTTTCCTGTTCAAGTTATTTTTGTAGGTTGTGATTGTACGTGGCTTAGCCCAATAGGGTTGGTAATTTAGGGTTAAGCAAAAAAAACCGTAAACTACGAATTAAATCGTGAACTGAATCAAATCAAATTGAAAGATCGGTATTTTTGCGAATTATTGAGTTTATAATTCAGTTCAATTGTGCATAAATGATTCGCAATTTAGTTCGGGAAAGCAAACCGAATCGAACTGTTTAATTAAATAAAAAAATTAATTCAATTATTTTGTATTTTTTTTATTTTATCAATCTTCGTAAATTTTATTAAATTTTTCACATTTTGTTATTTTTCATCATAATTTTATATCAATTATTCAAATTAAGTTAAGTAAATTTCATTTGAAATTTTATATTTATTAGAAATAAAAATATTGAGTAAAAATTTAACATAAACGATTCAAACTGTAGATCAAATTAAACTGAATTTAATTAAGTTCAAAAAATTTATGAACCAAATAATATAGTTAGGTTCGATTTAAAAAAAAATGAATTATTATATTAAATTCAGGAAAGATAAACCATACTGAACCGAACCGCAACCACCCTAATTGGCATCAAGGCATGTGTCTAACACAAATTGTGGTGTCCAATTTAGAGAATGCACATATGGACCCGTACCACAACACAGCAGTAAAAGGTTGGCCCTAGAAAAATAATATTGGATGGCATCTCATTAAATGATTAAAAGGAAATGGAAGCCAGCCACCTCATGTTCTAGAGAATGGACCTCATTACCTATATATTACAAGGACTGTGTTGATGTTTCTTCTATTTTCTCACTTGAATTTATATTTCCTCTTGTTAGTCAAAAAAAAAAAAAAAAAGAAGAATTTATATTTCCTCTTTGTAAAAATATATATATATATATTAATATAATAATAATATACCACACACTTTATGTGTTTGGATGAGTTGTGAGGTAAATATTAATAACATTTAAATATATAATAATAATAGTAGTATTTTTTTGGAAAACTACCATCTATATATTTCATGTGTTAGAATCTTATTCTCACATATTTATGATTAATGCATTCACATGGCATATTTGTTTTATTAGAGTGTTTCCCTTTTGGTTTACTCACCAAACAAGTCAAATATGGCAAAAAAGTAGGTAAACCACTGGTATTCATTCTTTTAGCAACACCTCCATTAAAGGTGTAACATAAATCATATGATCTCCTATACGGTTATGCGGGCCTAATGGTTTTTTGTGTCACACACTCAATGAGAATGTTATTAAGAGAAGTAAACTAGTGGTCCACTTATTTATTTCTCATTAGAGCAATGTGCATGTGATTTTAAGACAAAAATGGCGAATTAATTCAATTAGAACCTTCCCTTATTCACTTATTCTTAAAAAAAGGAGAGTACTCTTTAATGTGTGCTCAATTATTGCATCTTATTCCTAAGTCTTGTAATTCTTATGGTTGATTTTGGTTAGAATCTTTTTTTCTTTTTATTTTCAACTGATGCTATAGTTTAATTAATAGATATGCACATCACCGATATATGAAACTTTAATACATGTTAATAGACTGGATCCTCTTTCATCGATGATCTACAATACGTTTGTAGAGTGAAAAATATCATTGGTCTCTCTTTATATGCTTTTAACTTTCTATATGTCAAATTAAGTCTTTAGACCCATGTTGAGCTCGTTTTTTCTCCTTTTTTTTTTTTTTGTCTTAATAGATCCATATTAACTACCAAAACCATTATAAACTAATAGTATATACTGATATCTTAATAGAATAAATCAAGTTTGAATCTCTTCAAAATTGTAATATATAATGTATGTGATCCATAAAAAGGAAGGAGGGGGAACATGTTGATACTTGCCTGATCCATATGAACTGCTTGATTAAAATTAAGGAAAATAAACTATATTATCATTTTTCATTAAAACTTGGAATTTCCTGTAACTCAAGGATGGAAAAAGAAGAAAAGTTAAGATCAAACAAGTGAATTGATCCTTGTAGAGGTAGGGTTATAGCTAATGTTGCCACACGAAAGCTGCTTGAATGTTGTACTATACGTAAATGATACTTGTAAAGAGAACTTACAGAATAATCACTAAGAGGAGAAATAAGGAGTCTTAATTGCTTGAGCACACTTGTGATAGGTGAGAGAAGCTATGGAATATCAACAAAATCTTGGTTAAGTACTGACTCGTTCTTCGTTTGAGCATTGCATTGATTTTTGAGAGTAAAGATTTCACATAATAGCATTATTTCTCTTATCTTTATAGCTTTTAAATGATACGTAATGAGGAGGCATAATTAAGTATTTATAGACTCTCTTAAACTTAATGACATCCATTAAATCATGTTAATAGTCAACGAATGAGATTAAGCTTAATCATATAAGACTTACTCTCAGAAGCATGCTATGGGTCTAAGGCCGATAGCTTGCCTTACTAAGTGTGAAAGTGCCTAAGAGATTGAAAGTGAATAAATAGGTCTAACGAGTTCTTATTTCAATCCTACCAAGCAAATCTCTACAAGTCATATCAATAATAAATTGAACTCCTTAAAGCATATAACTTAGCTCAAAAAGTTAAGTTTAAGTAAATAGTGGATTTATAATGAATAAATAGTAGGTTTAACCTAGAATTAGCTTTCTAAAATCCTAAGTTTGGGGACGATGATGTAATCCGGCCAACAACTTCAGGTTCAAAATCATAGTTGGCAAATAATCACGAGTATGTGCTCTCGCGCAAGAACACATACGTCCTCCATGTAATTGTCTTGTGTTATTAGGGTCAAATAAACATACTAGATATGCCTGCATGTTGCTCCCTCTCTCTCAACTGAAGAAAGAAATATATAGATAGATAATTGATGTACCTTGCTATTTTCTATGACTTTAACTGTTGTTGTTTATATCATTGCAAAAAACCATTAAATTAAACGTCGAAATTCTTGTTATGCATGCTAATTGCTTGATGATAATTCCCAAATATCTCGATAATCCTTTTCCTAATATTCCTTTTATTTTCATTTTTAATATAAACAGAAAGAAAAATGTACGTGAAAAAGAAAGGGTTAAAGCTTTGCATCTTTTCTAATAGTATGAAATAGACAATTTTCTTTCTTTTTCAATTTCTGACCGTATAATAAGTTATTTCTTTTTGTTTGCGAGCATAATAAAATAAATATCGTGTTAATGAGGGCTTCCAAAATAATAGTTAAAAAATCATAAGAAGCAAGCTTTACATCTTATGAAAAGTTTGGTGCATGAAAATATTGAATTTTTTAACCTTTAACTAACAACTCCAGGTACATGTTAACATATTCTATAAAAGATTAGCAACTAAATGCGCATTTCGATCAAATGTATCTCTATTGCCAAGAGAATTAATAGTATTATTTTGGAGGATGTATGAAAGGTGAAAAATAAAAAGTCAAATACACACTAGTTTAAGCGTGAAAAGTACAAGAAAAACCATAAATTGCAAATAACGAAAACAAATTTGTGTACAATTACGCTTTCCCATCCCTAGGATCCTACCGATACAAATGCATGAAAGAATGATGCACCTATCTGAGGATTGATTTTGACAAATTTGTACCATTCTATATTGGGCAATAGTTAATAATTGCATTGTACTATCGAATGTGGTATTATTGCTCAAGTGCAACTGTGGGGAAGTTTTCACAATTGCATATTTCGATCATAGAACCATCTGGGTCGTGGAAGAAAAGTTGATCTACGAATATCCCATTTTCTTTTATCCCACTTCTCACATATTCTACCTTCATCTCCTTCAGTTTATTCTCCACCATTGTCATGTTTTCACACTGTCAGTCAAATAGAGAGATTTTGATAACAACAACAGACACATAATTGATTCATGCAATGACAAAGAGGTTAGGTAACTGTGCATGACAGGTTAAATGCAGTAGGATCATAGAAACTAATCTCATCATTTTAAATAAACCAATTAGGTAAATCGTATTCACCATGCATATTAACTAACCTTGGGAGAGATTCTATGGTTCTCTCCATTATTTTGACGAAATCGGTCTCGTCCTCCATCTTATCATTTATTTATATATTTTTAAATTTAAATCATTAAATTCAAAATTTGATTAATAATTTAAATTTAAAAAAATACGTATCAAAAATGAGATGAATGGTAACACAGTCCCATAAAATAAAAGATGGAACTGTAAAAAAATTCCTAATGTTGAAATCGAATTTCAATGGTCTACCTTTATGCCAACAAACTCTCTAATTTTTTGCCACTACATGACCAGTAATATGATATAGATGAAACTTTAGGAATCCCAAAGGGCAATCTTTTTAATAATGAAACATGTCCTTGACTTGAAATTGCAGTAACGAAATCAATGCAAAAATTGTGTTAAAGAAGGGGTCATCTTTTGGATTTTTTTTTTTTTTATCCGACATAATTTTTTATCAACATCATGTTTGAATTTGCAAAGCAATTAGAAAACTAAAACGAGACCTGGAAAGAAATGTGTCTGTCCTTAGGATTTATGTCACTAAATTTATGCACGAGATTGGATTCTTCAGATTGAATCAGGTGGATTCCAACACCATAACCCAATAGCCTGCTCATCACGATCATTAAAACAAATTAGAAGAATATCATATGACATCATAAGGAATCAATGCACTAAGTTGTGTGATCTTTGACGTCCCGCTCTTATTTGGTACGCATCCAATCGCATAATGTCGTGTCTAAAGGATTTTCAATGTATATTCAACTTTATATATATATATATATATATTTATGCTTACACGACAATATGTGATAGATTAAAAAAAGAGCTACTGCTTCATGCTTACTTGTTTTAATATGCCTAATAACAATAGACTTATTGGTCCAAGGTAAATGAATGAAATTTATATTTGCTCGTTAGTTGCCATATTTGTAAAGTAAAATTCCAGCGCCTACTTGAATGTAGTTATTTTTTGTACTTACCATGCACCCTCAAAATCGAATGCAGTGGGCCTCTTAATAGGAACAAACCCTAATACGTTCCGGTAGAAATTAACAGTTTGTTCCACCGATCGACACACCAAGGAAATGTGATTCAAACACCTCAAATTCAGAGGATTCCCATCACATTTGTTGTTCATCATCTCCTGAACCACAATACAAAGAAAACTTTAGTAGTAATAAGCTCTTCGAAAAAAATAAGGAATTATAGAAGGAATCAGAAGAAAGCTAATAACGATTATGTCTTCCTTTTTAGTATCTATGCATTCATATATCTATATATATATATATATATATGTATAGAGAGAGAGAAAGAGAGAGAGAGAGAGAGAGCATGGGGGTGAATGGAAAAGGTGCATCTGATTTTTGAAGTTCTTAGGGCAATGACAGGTTGTTAACTCGTAATTTTTTAAGGATTTATTTCATTGTCGACATGATATGGTTGATTTATATAATATGCAAACGGGAAATATACGTTGCTTAAAAATTACATAACACCATGCTTATTGAGACATATATATCCTAAGATTATACTTCCACGTTGTTGCATACATTTAAGATTAGTCGTTGTATTTAACAAACTGAACAAGAAAAGTCTTTACTACAAGCAACTTTGGACTTTTTCTTATGGAGATTTCTGTCCCGCGTCTTCTGGATATAAATTTCAAAGGACGATTTATATAATGTTTTCCCCTCTGTTTCTTATTTATTTTTTCCCTCTTTGCTTGTGGATAAATATAATATTTTCAGGAAAAATGCAATTGAAATCTTAAATTTTTTGAGTTGTGGTCAGCACATGTTACGCTAGGGAGAAAATGGGCCCATTCTGACGAGCGATTTTGGTTTTTTATCCCCATTATATTTCCTTTTTTTTATCCCCTTATTTTTTAATGGTGGTCCATCAAAACTAGGGGCAGTCCACCCCATAAAGTAAGGAGTCATTACCTACCATATAAACAAGACTAATTTTGATCATTTCAAAACCCGAGAGAGGAGCATAGGGGCCACTACAATATCTCCAAGTGGTGACCTACTATATCTAATAGTATTATATTAGAGCCTACTCTTAAAATTTTCGTTTTCAGCTACTCTTTTGTTTTATTTAAGTTTTTTTAATCTTTTTAATAACTTTTATTTATTATTTAAATAAGCATATTTAATAATATTTTTTTCATTGAATCGACTGTATTTTTATTGCATTTCAATTGATTTTATGTAGGGAAAAGTGCAAAAAGGTTTTCAACGTTTACCTCATTTTTTGTTTTAGTCCTTAATTTATCAAAAATTTTATTTAAATCCTCAATATTTGCAAAAATCTCTAAATAATTCCTTTCATTAGTTTTTCTATTAATCTTGACGCGTAATTTGATTCATTCATATCATTAATTCAATTAAATAAGTTAATAACATATATTATTTAAGTAAAATTAATAAAAAAATATTAACAATTATACAAAAATTTAAAAAATAAAAACAAAATTTAGAAAATAATATATATTATTTAGTAATATATATATAATCATATAAATATTATATATTAATATTAATTTTAAATTAAATAAATAAGAATTAAGAAAATTTGTATGAAAAAAAAAACTAGAAATATATAAAAACAAAAAATCGAGCCACCCCCTACCATTAGATCATCTAATTTCTACCAAAGTGGAGAACCGACTTCAAAGAATGGATTATCTAATATACTAACGATTTATAATGGCCACTAACCATCAAGAAGAAGGTTGCAAGAACCCCCCTTGGTGGTGGGAGGCTATCCTAGGCCACCAAACAAAAAGAAAAAAACAAAAGAGTTATAGTTAAAAACCTGAATCTAGTTAAAAGTGGGTCACATTACCTAAATTCCACCAAAGAGGTTTTACCTGTTTTTCCTTTTATTTTTGGTTTGGATGACCTAGGGTAGCCATCTACCACCTTAGGAGAAGTCATGCGAAACCCCAACACCCACCACCTCCACCAGGTGAGAACTTTGGGTAGTCGAATTCCTTCTTTGTGGGTGGACTAATTATATGCTATCACATGTTCCCATTAACAGAAAATCTAATTAAACCTAATGAAATGACTTATTTGATAAAAGTTTAAAATGTGAAGGATTAAAATAGAAAAAATAAAAAAATAAGTACTGAAATAGACTAAGATTTAAACGTTGAACTCTTTTTTATACCTTCTTTTTTAAGTATTAGTTGTTTTCTTCTATTCTGGATAATGTTCATAGACAAGACAAAGAGATAGATCTTCAAATTTTCCAAACTTTGACACAACTTTTTTAAGGTAGAGAATAGGAAATAAAAATGGTCATGGTTATGATACATTGCCAACAACTATAATTAATAAGTCACAAGCAAATATACCATTACAAGTTTCCATGCAGCTAACTTAGATTAACTTAAATCATAGGATTGTATTTTGCTTTCTTTTTAATTTTTTTAAACATCCATGGGATCATATAGGATGGTACAAAATTGTTCCTATATAGCTGTCAACTTTTACAACATATACTAGCTATTTTCAATTCACAATAAAAAAAAGACAATGAAAAAGAAAAAGAAAAAAGTAACATGCCAAAATTGGATTCCATAAACCTTTGCAAGAAATTATGGACAAAGAAAAATGAGTTTGTAAATAGAGTCAAGGATGATTATCTACTTTCATCTATGGTTGTTTGCAACGGTACAATCGGCTGTTGCTATTATACTTGTTGAATCAACAGGTGGATGTGTGGATACTCAATAGAAAGGTCTCGTGTATGTTATGTGTCAATTCACGTTATACATGAGTGAGGGGAATAACTTAAGTTGCATATACAAGATAATCGAGTGAAGAATGGTAGGGAAGAGGAATAGATGATGTCAAGGCTCAAATACAAGTCATGATAGGTGAAGAAGTTTAATTGCATTAAATGCCACTATGAATGACAAATTGAGTAAGGTTCTTGAGATATTTAAGTATTATATCCTTTAAAGTGAGAATCATGCAAAGTAAAGGCTTTTGTGCTAATATTTACCCTTGTCTAAATGAAGGAGCGAATAGAGTGTTCCAAGGAGTTAGTTATTGATCTCATTCATTAGATGATGATGATGATCAACGTTAGAAGTAATCTCTTCTCTTAATGAATTTCAAATGGACTTCCTTCATGAGTTCTAGGCCCAATTTATTTAATATGTGAGTCAAATTGAAAATGGTTAGTATTAGGCAAACTTATACAATGGGCCTACTCTGAGCCTACAACTTCAAAACTTCCTTAATCATTCTAAACATACAAGTTTAACTTTTTGAACCTTATCATCTTATCCTAAATAGTCAAAACCTAAATAATCAATGATTTTAAGACCTAATCTAAGATTTAACCCTCTACATAATGCATAATGGTTTCCGTTTGAAAATGTATCCTCTCCATTTTATCTCCTTTAACTTACATCTACTCTTTTCCGTATGGAATCATATTCACCCATCCAATCGATTCTAAAACCAATCTACGAAAAACTCCATAGATCAAGTTCGTAGCCTTAGAATTGTAGAGATAGGAGCTCCATGACAATTTGTATTAAAAACAATCGAAAAAGTGATTATTGAAAAATATAAAAATATATTAAATGATAGGATAATACTGGAATTTTAAATTAGTTTCCATAAGGATTATGAAAAATTACTTTTTACTCGCAGGGCCATGGCCTTTGGCCTAATAAGGGGGGGTGGGGAAGGTGAGGAGCAGAATTGTTGGGCTGGTATCTTTTCTCTTCTCGTCCATTGCTTTTAACGAGGCCTTCTTCGTTGCTTTTGCTACAACACATTCATTCCTTTTAGTTTTTAGAAGTGCCCATCCTACCTACCCTACATACATACGTACATAAATATATATATGTATATTTATTTATTTACCAAAACTGCTTATGAATTTGAAAAAACCTTATGCATGTTTATTAATAAGGTCCTTAAAGAAATGCTTACAGTGCTACATTAACATCATAATCAACTCTCCTTTCTATATAAACATATTTAAATTTATTTATCATTTTATAACCATCATTTATTATTTAAATAAACATATTTAATAATATTATTTCATTAAATTGACTGTAATGTACTTTATATTTCAACTAATTTTATGTATTAACCTTTTCTGCTTTTCTGGATAATGTTCATAGACTAGACATTGATTTCCAAATCTTCTAAACTTTGACATAGCTTATTTAGGTTGGAGAGTGTGAAATAAAAATGGTCATGGTCATGATGCATCTTATATTCCATATTTTATATTGTTTTCTATGGCTATAATTGATAAGTTACAAGCAAATTTACTATTACAAGTTTTCACAAAGCTGAGTTAAATCCACTTAAGTTATGGGATTGTATTTTATTTTCTATTTTTCCTTCTTGCATTTATATGGGATCATATAGGATAGTGGCAAATTCTTAAGCCAATGTCGTTAGACTTGATCTAGGTGTTTGACCAAAGTACATGAGAGGGTCAAGGATTAAGCGATCAACATGAGTTAGATCGTGGGTTGAATCGAAGTCAATAAAAAAAAGAAAATATAAATTATATTTTAATTTTAAAAAACAAATAAATAATAACTTACATAACCAAATTTATAATTGGATCAAATCCCTCCATTAGCCATTAAATCAACATAAAATATTTACCCCAAATGATATATAAGTATACATAATCTAAATTTAGACTAAATCATAACTAATTAAAAGCATGATTTCGTAATTAGATTTAGTCACTATAGATTTAAAAGTCAAACCCATAAACTTTCATTACATTTAAAGATCTAATTAATATCATTAGGATTATCCTTTGATTCAAGGATTTGCATAACATTGACTGATTCTCCAATTGACTCGTCCTTCAATTAATTCCAAATCCACATCATCTTCAATCTCTTTATTCTCTAAAAGGAGAGAAAAAAAAAGTTAATGTTAGAAAAACTTTATCTTACTCATTAAAGAATTAATAGTTTAAAAATATTTCACCACCCTTAAGTAGAGCCATCAACTATTATGGGGGTAGCATCATCTTCATATATTACTTGTTCAATAATCTTATCAAAATCAAATTCATGAGCAAAATCTTCTTCTTTTTCTTCTATCTAAAAATCAGTCTTATTAATACAATCATAATCAATTGGATCATAACCTTTTTTCCTATGTTGATGCCCATAAACCAAAGGAAAAGAGCAAACAAAAAGTAATTAGTAAGTTTAATTGGAAAAGTGTATGATTTTATTATCGCTATTTTTTTTTATTACAAGATAATTTACAAACTTATTTTTTAAACACAAATTATATATCACATAGACAAGGTCATTTAGTCTTTAATGCTCTAGTTAGTTTCTTTTCTTCATGTGAATGCGCTCAAAAAAACTTCAATTATGCTCACATCTCGATAAAGAAGCGATTTGACTTAAAATTCTAATAGCAATCTTTTGCAAAGCAAGAGCACTATGACCAAATAACCACCACTAATCATTTATAATTCAATAAAATAAGTCAAATAATTGAAAAAAGAAGAATTAAATATAAGAAAAGAAATAGTATTTCGAGTACGCAGTAATCACTTACCAGGTTGCATTGTTTTGGTTAATTTAACTATCATTTCTCAACCAAAACCTTCTCTCCTTTAACGAATTGTCAACATTACATACGCTTCTCTTTTCTAGCACATCAAACAAGCATTGCATAACTTCTAGACTTCCTTCAAATGTTTCATCATATAAAAAGGTTGGATTCAAAAAATAAGCTACGGCATGAAGACCATGATGAAAGTGCTTATCCTACCTCTCATCAACAATTTTGATATAAGGACTATACAATTTTTTTCTATTCTTAAAAATGGATATAATTCCCTTACGTATTCTAGAAAAGCCTTCATAAACAACACAAAGAGAAAGCTTTTCATTAGCATCCACAATACGAAAACGTCTTATAATGAGAGTTGTAACTTTCACCATAAGCAAACAATCTTCCCAAAATTTATTGTTTAAAACAATAGCACTAAAAGCTTGTCCAGTAGCACATTTGGAGAGCTTATGACTTGTAAAATGCCTACTTGTAACTAAAGCTTGCAAACCATGTTTATGTTCGTAAATACTTTTCAAAGTGATGAAAACAATGGCTAACCAAGTTACTCCAATACAAACAATTTCTTTACAGCCATTTGTTTTTCTCAACTAAGACAACACATAAATATGATTATAGACAAAGATAATTACTTAAGAAGTATAACTTGCAAGCTCATTCAAATAGTCTGTCTGAGTAATATCTTTTAGCATCAAATTTAAGCAATGTGCTGCACAAGAGGACCAATATATGTGATCATACTTCTCTTGCAACCTCTCAACAGCAACATAGTTACTTGCATTATTAGTTACTATATGAACTACATTAGCAAGCCTAATCCATTGACTTCACAAATGTCATACCAGGAGGACCATACACTAAAAAATTTATCAGAGTCCTCTATCTTTGGTTAGTCCAACCATTACCCATTATTGTATACCCAAATTTGGCCCAATTACTTCTATAAAAATCAATAAGCAATTAGCACCCCTTGTAATCTTATAGTAATTGAGTATACATAGTATGGTAAGATGGACCTTTATAACCACTACCGATTGCAACAATAGCATCTAGTTCTAATTAAAAATAAGGCAACTTTAAAGCATTGAAAGGTATGCATATATCAAAATATCATTTAGCAAATTTTGTGTTTGCTCTTTGAATAGCTTACTTATTAGCCAATGCACTTTTAATACCTAGTTAAGACAATGTAGTGGTCTTGACCACATATTTATCAATATTATCCTTTCTTTTTTGTTTTAGTGGCTTTGATTTCATCATCTTCAATTTCAATATATGGAGCATCATTCGAATCTTGATTCTTTTATTTGGAGGACTTAAGATATTCAACCATTTTCTCTTAAACATCATTTGGAACCTTTTTATAGGGTGCTATGCTACCATGAATCCCTCCAAAATGATACTTCATCATATTGATCCCTCCATCATGATAATTAGATCTATTGTAAAGGCATGTGAACACTTTCTTTCCTTTGTCATTGATGGACAAGTTAAAATGCTCCCAAGTAGGATCATTCTTCAAATGAACCATAGCAGAAGATGACTGGCTACTTTCCATTCCTTAAGCAAAGTATACAAGGATTATATTAGTAATTGAAAAGTAATAGTAAATATAAATGTAAGTTAATTATGAAGATACCAAGAGGTAAGTTCATGCCTTAAAAGTTAAAACTCATCAAATAAACATCATGTCATTCAAATCCTTTTACATAAATAAAACAGAATAATTCAATAAATAATTATTTGTACATACTAACATCATGTAAAATACACTAGACAAAGTGAATATGATGATGTACAATGCACACATTATAGTAAACAACTAGCATTTCTTTATAATGTTTTCTCTCTTTAACAATTAATTCATTCAACAAGGCAACAACATAGTTTTGGATATTGTGATTATAGTAGCGATTAAAAATTAAAATTTAATCACAAGTTTCTAAGAAAGACAAAGGGCCTTAATTAAAGTTTACAACTTCACATACATTACATGCATATAAATTTATATTATTACATTGCCTACAATAAACAACATAAAATATTAATATATAATAAATAAAGAGGAACAAAGATGTAATAGAAAGTTACAAACAAGGTCCAAGTCTAAATATCAATGTGACATGGCATATGGGTATAAAGATTAAAGAACTTTGTATCTATTATAAATTTACAACAATACAAGAATAACTATTTATATTATACAATAAAGATAATAGAAAACAATATGGTATGGGTATGGACCAAAAATCGTTATGTACAAAATACTAATAGAGTGAGTTAAATAGATGTTCATTAAAAAAAAAAAGAAACTTTCAATAGAAAACAAAGATTACCTTGTACAAAGGTTAAAGCTTTGAGATTTATTATTTGAGTCTTATCTCTTGAAGGTAAGAGTTAAATTTTAACTTTTATCATGGTATTTTGCTCTCTGACTTTGGCAACAATAAAGATGACAAAAGGTAGTGTTTGAATTCTGTTTACTTCACCTTTATAGTTTTAGACTTTAATTTTAGTCTTTGTCTTCGAAGGTCTTGTTTTTTCAAAAAATATTAAAAAAGTCAAATTGGTCCACCTTATTTATGTGACCATAATTGACTTAAGCTTTTCAATTTCAATGTAATTGTATAAGTGCAGCACTAAAGCGAACCATATATATATATAATGATGCATCCAGACCCATTAAACCCGACCGGGTTGATCGGGTTAAGTCAAGTCAATTCAAAAACGATTTTTCCTTAAGGGTTGGCCCATTTTAATGGCCAATTTTGATTCAATTAGGTTAAACCAGCTGGGTTGGTTTGAGTTCAAAAACCATGACTATAGCTGTTAACTTTTAAAGCAACACCAACTATTTTCAAAGACTCATCATCACAATTAAAAAAGAAAGAAATTATAACATTCCAAATTATAAATTTGGTAAACCTTTGCAAGAAATGTTGCACTAATAAAGATGAGCTTATAACTCCTACCTAAGCATGATTATTCATTTTTATCTATGGTCTTTTACAATTTTCACAACCTCTTGTTATTCATGTTGTACCACCATATAATAACTTCAATTGGAAATGGATTTTTTTCTATTTTTATCTTTTTAGTTTACAAATTAAAGTTAAGATTGTCTAATTTTTTAACTATCTTATAACATCATTGTAACGTATTTTTTCTCATAATTTTAACCATTATTTATATAAAGTATTTAAAGTGAGTAAATTGATAGAAAAACTAAGAGAATGTTATACATGATTTTCGTTTAGCTTAAGGTCCAGTTCCAATAAGGGCCCCTAAAAGGTCCATTGGCTCCTAAGGGAATGATTCACCATAACCCCCCACCCCTTCCCCCCTTCCCCTCTCTCTCTCTCTCTCTCTCTCTCTCTCTCTCTCTCTCTCTCTCATGAGTTCCAGCTCACTTAAACACCTTAGCTATCATCCTTAAGCCCCGTGAGAAGTAGCCTGCCAATTACCTATCCCGAGGACTTAGGCTAGCACCACAGTGAGCCTAAAGCCAAAAGACTTATTTGACACACGAGGACTCTACTAGCAGACTAGCCGAGCTCAAAGTGCAAAGGATCCCTTCACCTCTCATTTGATCTGAGCACTACAGGTGAGGATATCTCTAGCCTCGCAAGCCCTTTAATACCTAGCTCACCGCTTACTACGCGCTCAAACTGCCCTACCTACTTCTTCACCCCCTCTTTGTCTCTAGCATTGGTGTCCTACTTCAGCCCATTAATTGCCACCTAACATCTTTGATATGACTAGCAAACCTGACATGTCCTGAGGATGTCAAACATGCAAATCATAGACATGGTTACCAGTGGTCATAGCCGACAAACTCGAGAAGCTACCTTGTTAGTTCCATAGTGCATGTCACTTACCAACTATTGGTACAAACGAACCCTAACCACTGAAAGACTCTTCAACACAGTCTCACTAAATAAGCCAAACTCCATAGATGAGTTCATGCAAGTAGCCAAAAAATAAATAGTCTAAGAGGATGCCATCAAAGTGTAATTTGAGGTAGATAACAACATCTGTAAGTCGGTAAAAGACCAACTAAGGCTAAGGGAACCTAAGCTACAACCCCTATCCAATGATAGGCGACACAAACAAAAATAGATATTCTAAGATTACTCCTCGTACACACCCCTCAACAAACCCCTCAAGGAGATCATGTACGAGGTCAAGTAATAACTCCCCCAACCACCAAATGTCAAAGAAACCCTTAAAGCAATCAACTCAACCAAATACTACAACTATCACCAAGTATACAGACACAATACTGACAAAAGCCGTCACCTCAAAAATGCAATCGAAGGCCTTATTCGTATAGGCTACATCAACCATCTTATAGTAGACAAAAGAAACCAAATACAATGGCTAACTTAGTGCCAATAGGTAAAACAACAATAGCAAAACCAACAAGCTAATGATACCATCAACACCAAGAACCATCGAAATAGACAAGGACAAGTAACCACCATTTTGGAGGTCCCAACCTCATTGTTGACATTGTACCCATGTTAACATAACATAAGATATACTTTGTTTGAAATAAAAAGCCTGAGACAGACACTACCATTAGTTTCACCACGGAAGATGAACATGGCGTTGATTTTTCCCACAGCGATGCTCTCATCACAAACATGGAGATTAGGTACTTTGACGTTCCCAAAACATTCATAGACAATGCTAGCTTAGTAGACATACTCTTCTACAGTGCCTACAAGCAGATGAAAGATCAATTAGATGAACCCTTATAACCATACAAACACTGCCTCATAGGCTTCAATGGGGACAAACCTATTGTACCCGACTATGGGGATCATCACTCTCCCAATGCAACTAGAAGACAATAAACACGTCACCTTACAATCCGTCGATTTTGTTGTCATTGTTCATTAGTCACCATACAGTATCATACTAGGCCGACCAAGTATTACAAAATTTGACATGACCATTAGCTAAATATGCTTAAAAGCAAAGTTCATGATGCCGACTTGAATTAACAAGGCTCAAGGAGATCAAAAGCTGTCCAAATCCCTTTATCTCAAGGCCTAAACTAGAGACAATGTCATAAACATTGAGATGACCACTATACAATCCCTAACATTATAAGGCTAGCCTACCAAGAAAACAAAGGAGATTGAGCTCCAATAGGTAAGGCTTGAGGAGATCAAAAGCTATCTAGATCCCTTTATCACAAGGCCCAAGTTAGAGATAACGTCATGAACATTAAGTCTACCATTACACAATTCCTAACACTAAAGGGCAAGCTTACCAAGAAAACAGAGGAGATCGAGCTTACAGGCACTTCGAGGATGACGACAAAAATCAAGGTAAAGCTACCTGATGATGAGAAAGCTGAGCTCGCCGATTTCCTAAAACAAAACACGGATGTATTCATGTCTGCCTCAAAGGACATGGCAAGGATAATCAATATCCCCGAAGCTACTCATTACCTCAACATAGCTCACTATTTGACTAGTTAAGCAGAAGAAGCGACATTGCACCCTTAAACATTAGGCAACAATCGAATAAGAAGTTTAGAAAATACTATAAGCTGAATTCATAAGGCAAGAAAAATTCCCAACTTAACTTGCAAATATAATCTTCATTGAAGAAACCAATGGGAAATAGTGAATGTGCATCGACTACACCAACCAGAATAAAGCTTGCCTTAAAAATTGTTTTCCTCTCCCCCTTATCAACCAACTTGTTGGCTCAACATCAAGGCACATACTCCTTAGCTTCATGGACACCTACTCAAATATAACCAGATCTACATGGCTCCCAAAGATGAGGTCTACACCTCATTCATCACATATCAAAGGCTAGTCACCACGGTATTCAAGCCACAAATCAGTAAGAAAGTCAAAGTCTACATAGATGACATGATCATAAAGAGTAGGGAGAAGAAAGACCATATTACCCCAAAAATGTGTCTTTGAGGTTGCATCAAGAAAATTCCTAAGCTTTATGGTTACAAAATGAGGAATCAAGGCAAGCCCAAACAAGATAAAGGCAGTTTGGGACATGTAAGCTCTTAGAACCATAAAGGATATACAATACCTAATTAGCAGAGTCGCTGCTTTGAACAAATGTGTATCTAAAAGTGCTGGTAAGTGCTCAAAATTCTTCAAATTACTAAATAAATCCTTCTAATTTCAAACGGACAATCGTATGTCAAAAGGTTTTCAATAACCTGAATGATTTCTTGGAGATCCCACCAGTTCTCTCAAAACCCATCCTTAGCAAAGAACTATATCTCTACTTCACCATCAGTGACAAAGTGTTATCATCAGTCCTCGTCCAAGTGGAAGGACAAGAATATAAGTCCGTATACCTTGTCAACCACATCCTATAAGGACTAGAGACCAAATACACCAAGGTTGAGAAGTTCACCTTAATAGTAGTCATCAATGCATGAAAACTCAAACTGCATTTTCAAGCTTACCTAATCATTGTCTTAACCGACCAACCACTAAGAGATATCCTTCAAAAGCCTTACACCTCGAGTAGAATTGTGAAATGTGCCCTCAAGCTCAATGCTCATGGAGTCTAATTTCATCCTATACAGGTAATCAAAGCATAGGTTCTCACTGACTTTGTAGTAGAGTACACTGGAGAGGAAGAGCCACAACTAAAGATCAAAATACCATTATAGATCCTCCATGTTGATGGCTCTTCCACTAAAGGGGGGAGTGAGGCTAGCATAACATTGCAAGGCCATCATGACACAAAGGTACTATACACTCTAAAGTTCAGATTCACAACAAGCAATAATGAGGCTAAGTACAAGGCACTCATCGCGAGATTAAAGATAGCTAAAGACATAGGATTCGAGAAATTGAACATCCACTCAGATTCTATGTTGGTGGTCCAGTAGGTAAATGGGGAGTACAAGACTAAAGGGGAAATAATGATCAAGTACTTGTAGATAGTCTAGGACCTCCTCGTGCGATTTATTTCCTGGAAGGTAAACAAGATCCCTTAAGCAGAAAATTTAGAGGTAAATAAACTTTCCAAGCTAGCCTCACCCATTGTCCTTATGCAACATGACAACGATAAGCCACTTTTTATATAGTACCTCCCTAACCGAAGCATTGAAATACAAGGACAAGAGGTCCTCAAAGTTCAACCAGCGGCCCCTATGCCCTGTTAGATGGACCCTATCATAGAACACTAAAAGACAGGCAATTTACCTGAGGATCGAACAGAGAAAGAAGCTAACCTACACCTCAACCAACTATACCTAGTCAACGACGTACTATATCGACAAAGGTAATGCATCGCGCTACTCAGATGCTTTAAAACTAAGGGGGGTACCCACGCCTTAGAGGAACTAGATGTGGGAGTATACAATAATCACATCTAACCTTAAGCTCTATATCTCCGAGCTTTGCGATTGAGCCATTACTAGCTAACAATGAAAGAAGACACCAAGGCCCTATTTCAAAAATGCCACCAAATGCCAAAAGCATGCCTCGGTTACCCATGTACCAAGCTCAAACCTACATCCGATGACAAACACTTAGCCATTCATATCATAGGGAATCAATGTCCTTGGTCCCTCCCTAAAGGCATCAACAAGTCGACAATTCATCTTAGTAGTAGTCAATCACTTCACTAAATGGGTAGAAGCATTAGCTATGGTGAACATTACCACTCAGGTAGCAGAAGGGTTTGTTCTTACCTACATCTTCTCCCACTTCGAAGTACCATATACATTAATCATCAACAATGTTAAGCAATTGGACAACAACAAGTTTAAAGAGTTCTGCGAGAAGCATAACACAAGGCTCCACTACTCATCGGTTGTCCATCCCTAAACCAACGGCAAAGTCGAGGCCATCAACAAGATTATCCTCAACGACCTCAAGAAAAGGGTAGAGTAAGCCACAAGTAGGTAGGCCGATGAGCTCCCCAACATACTCTAAGGGTATTGCACAACATATAAGACTTCCACTAGAGAAACTTCCTTCGGTCTTGCTAATGAACTGCCAACCTCTCGACCCCTTACTTGCATCCAACTTCAAAGCCTACAATCTCTTACCAAAAGGATTATCTCTCGTCAACTTGTCAAGGATGAGCACCAATATGCAAAAGAACAATGGGCGAACTCTTTGAGGTCTTAGTTTAGATGCACCCTACTCTACTCGACCCCTGTCCAGTCAATAACCTGCCAATTGCCAAAGCTAATCTATCAACTGCTGAGGCTGATCTGTCGAATGTTGAGGCCAATGTGACCACATGCTAAACTCTTCTTTTCCAACATACTGAACTACCTATTGCCGAAGCTGACCAGCTGTATTTCTAGGCTTACTTAACAAGCACCAAGGCCGAGTCCCCTACATTCTGAGCTCCACTTACTCGACCTACTAAGCAATAGCACCCTTTATTCGTCTCGGCAACTCTAAATAACCTTCATCAGCAGCATCTCCAACATCAATATAGCTCAACCACAACATCCCAAGACTCTAAAACGTAGACCTAATCATAACATGCCACCTGTCATTCCTTTTCTAACATTGTACTATATTCCTTTACTCTGTTTGTCAATTTTACCCTTCTTAGTAATGTACTATGATAGTATTTTTGTATTACCCTCTATTGTAATTACATAGGTTTTCTTGTTATCCTAGAAATTTACTATAAATAGTTCCTTTTTCTTTATAGGTAGAATCATCATATACCTTACACTAAATGAATGTTCTTATTCTTGTGAGACATCTCTCTTCGAGTACATTTTCTTTACACTCTTATTTAATCTTGCTGAATAGCTCGAGATTAATGACGTGTTATGTTCGTTAGTACGTCATATCCTCTGAGAAGCTCATAGAAGCTACTATGTTTGATAGTTCATCCACTTCTTTTTCTTCAATATCTAGAAGGACCCATTTGCTTACTATTTCCTACGGTAAGCCTTACTGATTATTAAGCTCCTAAGCACATCATATAATCTTGTATCAGAGCTTAGAGTTGTGACTGAGAGCTAAGTTTTAAAGTAGTTGATCTTGTTATAGTATGTGTTTGTATGTTTTATTTTACTCTATTTTCTTGTGGAAAAATAGGGCAAGTTCCAAATTGTTACAAGAAGTTGTATTATCAAAGTTGTGTAAAGCTATCTTGTATTGAAAATTTGAATCCTAGCATCTAAGGAGAGATTAATTATGTTGAAAGTGATGCTCGTGGTCATAGTTGTGTCTTACTACAGACCCCATGAACTACTGAAGAGCAAATATAAGACCTCGTTACTATTATGGCCAATCTAGCTATTACTGTATAAAGGGACACAGAGACTAGGCCATAAGAGAGAGTTGTTATTGAGTAAGGTCGAGAAGTGAGAGATAGGCTAAGAAGACAAATGGGTGAAAATCGAGCACGTGAAGCTATCAACATAAACACAACTCTACCCCGACATACTAGCAAAGTTACAAGAAGGAGACTCAAGTTGGATGAAGTAAGGAGTATGAGGAGGAGGAGGAGATGTATGATGGAGTTAAGGAGTGTAAGCTTAGAGCTCCTAAAGAAGCCAAATATCTCAAAGTGCAAATCCCAAGTTTTAATGGATTTGGTAGTGCTAATGATTACTTGGACTATGAGGAGAAGATTGAAAAGATATCCAATTTTTATGAATATGAAGTCATTATTCGCATTCAAGTAGCTATGTTAAAAATTTTCCAAGTATGCAGTAATGTGGTGCAAGAAGTTGTAGAATGTGCACCAAATAGCCTAATGAGAAGTTCGAACATGGAACGAGATAAAGAGAGTTTTAATGAGTAGGTTCTTTCCCAAACACTACGAACAAGAAACTTTCCAACGTGTCTAAAGCCTAAGATAAGGCAACAAATATGTAAACAAGTATGTCCAAGATTTCTAGCTACTGATGATCAGATGTGATGTTGATGAACCCAAAGCGAAGACTATTGCATGGTTCATTTCTTGGCAAAGGACTGAAATTGGTAACATAATGAATGTTAAGCTTGATTTTTTATGGTTTTCATTATTTTCCTAAACATAATTAGTATTAAACTCTAACTCGTTTAATACTAACCCTTGACTAGGAGTTAAGAAAAATTTAGTTTTTATTTTGAAAATTGTTTAGAGTTGCCACCCAACTAGAGTTGGGAAAAAGAGTTAAGCTATAAATGATTGGGTGGATTGGTTGAAATTTAGCTACCGATCTTTCGATAAAACCAATTTTTTTAAAACAGTTTTGAAGACCAAATTTTTAAGTTTAGGGACTAACTTTTTAAACTCCAAATAGGTACTACTTTTACTTTTCAAATTTAAATTTACTTTTCAATAATACCCTTCTAAAAGAAAACATCTAATCACATATAAACGAATAAATAACATCTAAAAAGGGATAATTGAACTATCATTTACAAAGATGGAAAAAAGAAAACTTTTCATATTTTAAATTGTCCCGTATTTACATACGATGCCCATGTACCCGTTATTCTAGATCAGACTTCTATAGTTTGTTTTCGAAAACTTTAATGTATGGATTACTTTTAATTCTTAAAAATTGGCCGAGTTTATATCTCTTAACTACTTTATTTTGTTTTAAGGAAAATATCTAAAAAAAAAGTCATCAATCGAGTTTTTTTATTTTTTAGGAAAATTCTAAAAGTATCTTAATTATAAAAAGAGTTGATTTATGTTATTTATTTGGAAAACAAACTTTTTCTAAGCAGTAAAATGGTTTTCATTCATTTTTTATTATTTTTATTTTCTTCATTATATCATCTTTCATATATATATTTATTTATTATTTATTATTTTTCATTTTCTTACTAAAACATAAAAATAAACAAATAAAAACTAGACTTTTTCCTCTTTCCATTTTTTCCTTTTTCTTTTTCTTTTTCTTCTTTCTTTCTTTTCTTCTTTTCTTTTATTTTTTTTTTTAGTTTTTTTTTATAGGTTACCTTTACAATATTTACAAATAAAAAAATAAATTTACACAACAACATGATTTGCAAAACTAAAAAATGAAGGTCAAACCAAGCAGGGCATATGAATAAGGAGCAGTAGGTCGTAGAGCGGCTAGACATGGGTCAGATCGTAGGTCTTCAGGTCAATCATGGATCCAGTTCAGATTTGAATCAATTTACACATGTGACACATGTATGTGTAGTGAAGAGCAATTCTAAGCAATTGGAGGCTTGATTAGGGCAATTCTAGGTTGATTTTCAAAGGAGAAAAAGAACTTTCATGTGCTTTTCATTAGTGAAAAGGCTAATGGTGGTCGTACCGTAATCATTAGTGGTGGTTTTTGGTGGTTGGAGTTTTAGACGGTAACAAATGGTGTTTTAAGAGGTAGGGTTTGCTATTGCGAGCTGGGCGTTAGCAGTAAGATGTTAAGCGAGTAATGGGGAGATGGTATTGTTTAACATTGGATAGTGGGTGGTCGTGGCATGCGTGTATCGCCATGCTGTGCAACGATGGTGTAATTGTGATAAGGAATCAAATCTTTGGTACCAAGATGATAAAGAATCAAAAGATCAATCCAGAAAGAAACAACAGCAGATCTCAAATGAAACAGGAATGGGTATTCAAAAGAAAATGTGTATGAGGAATAGAAAGGTTTTTTATGGTAAATGTGAATGTGAATAGATATAACTCATTAAGACACAAACACAATTAGAAGTTTAAGCTCAAAATAGAGTTCAACACGACTTACGAATACTAAATGTTGCTTGAGATTTCAAATAAAGGTTAGATGTGACTCACTAACCAATTCAAATGAAGGGGTTCACCACAATCTGAGAACAAGATTGATAAGAATACGAGGATGATTAAAGAGTCTAATCAAAACTTGATAATCCAACAAATACTAACTCAAGTATAGTCTTGCTTGAAAGAGGAAAGTTTCACTATCTATATATATCTCTGTCTATCTTTATGTTTGTGTTAATACAAATGTTGCTATTTATAGTAAATCCTAAATCCTAGTGATAAAACTGTAAATAACATATAAGGCCTTAAACCCTAAAGAATCGAGCCCACAAATAAAATAAGGGAAAACATATACAAGAATACAAAACTATGTGTTTTACATAAGTTAGCATGCAGTCACTCGCCATGTCCTGAGAGTAATAGTATTTGAACCGGACGGGGTTGGCAATTTGATGTTCAGGTTCGGGAAAGAGTCCTTGAATTCTTGTGTGGCTTGGCTGAGACACCAAAGAGGTCGAACTATAATTACCGAGTTCTAGATTTAGTCGGCACGAGTCTCTTGGTGCCGTGCCGAGTGGTTCTTCGCTCTCACATCCTTGACTTTGCGGTTTTTCGGTACCTCGGTTAACGATAGAGTTGACGCCAAGTATTTATTTTCCTTCTCCTCATCCTTCTGGCTGCAGCTCGCCCTTAGCAAGCATTAAAAGGCCTCGGCTTGGAAATGGTCGGAGGTTGATTCCCATCAACATCGCCTCAAGAATGGTTTGTTACTAGCTCCCTTTCTTCTTCTTGCTTTTCTTCAAGCAAGGCTATAAAGTTTCCCCCTACCCCTCTGCAATAGGAAGCTTCCTCTTCTTCTTGGATTCTACAGCCTCAATCATCCACTTAGCTTAGATAGCAAGCAACCTTCGCTTCATATCCTCCAAAGCTACTTGCATTGTTGTATTTACAAACAAGAATTTAGTACCATAACTCAAAAACAAATTACATAAGAACTCACTAAGTTGAAGACAAGCAGGCTCAATGTCCCCTATTAGAAGACGATGCAATGCAATAAGCACCTACCAGTCCCCCTCGACAAGTATGAAGAGATACCTATCTCTACTCTAAATAGAGGTTGATCATTGATATACATTTGAATACAAGCCATTGAACAAAGCCCTTTCTATCCTGCGAGGTCCAAGACCTCTTCCTTCACTTCAGTATCCTCCATGCCTATATCATTAACTGGAAATCCCCGAATTGGTTCCAACTAAGATGTGGGAAAATTTGGACTCTTAGATGTCCGGATACGAAAAAAATGCTACTTCCAATGATCAATCTTATTCAAAACACCATTAAACACCTTCAACGGCCTACCTTAACTCACAATGTACACCCAATCGTCAAAAGGCTTCTTTACATGGAAAAAATGCCTAAATAGGGTTGTAGTCAACCTCCATAAAATACACGAACACACCAACTTAGAGCCAAGTAACTACGCCTAAGCATTCGTGCTTAAGGAACTAAGAGCAATCCTAAAGTAATTGAAAACCTCTACCTAGAATTTCGAGAAGAGAAACCTCAATCCTAGCTCGAACGGCTTCGTGTACATACGAAATGACCACTCGTCACCGATTTAGAAGGCCTTTTCACCATTAATGGGCCACTCCACAAGCCAACCAAGGACATTCATCACTGTTTGGCTCACTAACCTCAACTTCTCTTCACTCACCACAAAGGAAGTGAGCACACATACCTTAGCATTAAAATTCATTGAATGCAATAGACCCTCTTCTAGATCATCCTCACCATCTAAAGCATACATGTCCCGAGGTCTCCTACTAACCTAATTCCTTCTTTGCTCCTAAGTAAATTGAGAGTGTTGATACATGAAAATATATATATATTAAGAGGGTATTGATACATAATTCTTCTTTAGCCTAAGGCCTAATTCCGACGAGGCCCTAAGAAAGCCCATAGACTCCCAAGGGAATGATTTCCAGCCCCCCTTCTCTCTCCCTTTCCCCCCATGAGTTCCGGCTTACTTGAACACCTCATCCATCTTTGAGCCCCGTGAGAAGTAGCATGCTAAACAACTATTCCTAAGACTCAAGCAAGCACCACGGCAAACCTAGTTGCCACCTACTATGCGCTTAAACCACCCTACCTGCTTCCTCATCTCTTTTTGTCTCTAGCATCAATGTTCCACTCTAGACCATTAATTGCCACCTGACATCTATGGTACGGTCTCCACAATCGACATGCCTTAAGGATGTCAAACCTGCAAATCATAGATGTGGCTACCAGTATGGTCATGACCGACCAACTCCTAGAGCCACCCTATCAATTCCATGGTGCATGCCCCCTACCAACTACCTATACAGACAAACCCTAAATCAACACATATCTAAGTAGTTATACTCACTTACACTATAAATATTGTAAGGGGGTTAATAGGTAAGGGGATTCCAGAACTTATTCTAAACTCTACAATCATATTACAATCTAACCTTATCACTCTTCTCTCTACATTTCCCTATCATCCGAGCAGGTTCCCTAAGGATCCTAGTGCTTAGATATCCCCTAATCCTTAATTTCATAGTCCTCCTTATTGACTTAAGCATTTAAAAGATCTCATAGACATACCTACATGGGGCTTTTTGCAAGTATTAGGAGCAAGAAGCCCGACGAGCCCAATCCTCATTAAGGCCATATCCATTATATCACTTAAAGTTGGTTTAACGACAATCAACAATGAGCATAAATGGAAAAGATCAGAATCAACATTTTCTTCTTCAAAGAATTATCAACACAATTTTTCTCATCAATCCCACTTATGAATTTTAAAAATCACTTAAAATCCTATAAAATCATATTAGGTTTTCAAAAAACCTATACCAATCACCAAGCAATATGACACTATCAATTATATCTCTTGCAATGGGTCATTGTCATATAACCCATCAGCAATTAATGATATAGTGAATTTTATTTGTGCAATTAGTTAACTCAATTCAGCTCAACAAACTAAATCCTTTTTTTTTTTTTTTCAAATAGATTGGGGAGGATGTGTTGGCCTCATTACCATCACTTGATGGTGGCAGCCCTACCTGCCGTAGCCCACCTTGGGATGGTGTTACACTACCCTCTTAAATGGCAGCTCACTGAAGGCTATGCAGATTTTTAGTTTTTTTCTTATGATAATTCAACTTGACAAGCCGCAACACAACACTACATGAAAAGAATATACTAAAGTATATATATATATATATATATATATATATATATATATCATAATAACGTCTTATAGCATGCTAGGGTTTAATTAAAAGGTTTTTTAAGACTTTATCAAAAACCTTTACAACTAAGGTCATCAAAGTTTAAAAGTTTATATAACTTTCGTTTGTTTCGGTTTTTTTTTTTTTTTTTTTAATGATTTCAAAATATTGGCGAGGAAGGGGGATCATGTTGGAACTTGGAAATCCACTTTTAGGCCCATAATGATAAAAGTATCAAGAATAGAGCTATTAGGTAAATCCACCGCCCGCGGGCAAGCTTCAGCCTCCCATTGTCTATTCGATATATACGGGTTTTTTTGGCAGCCCCACTGGAGACTTTTGACCAATCACAAATTGATCAAGTATTTACTATTTACACAATGGACATCCTAAGCTTAGTCAATCGTAAACTAAATTTAGTCGTTTCCATATCTACCTCTGATGCAGCCTGTCATTAGAAAGAATGACTCCGTAGATATCCCATTCTATTCTTCTTGCTTTTGAATCATTTAATGAGCTATCCTGATATATATATATATAGATTCAAAATAAAGAGAAATTTGTTTTGGACAAAAAGGAGAACTGAAATTTATTTGGAGTAAGCTTTTTATGTTGAGGTCCGTCGGGAAGGAGCATGGTTAACACGCTTTAAACCACAATCAGCCATGTATCCATTTTTTAAGAACAGCAGCTGGATAAGGAGGACTGATCTACCCATCCTTAATTAGAGATATGCAAGTGAGATAAATGAGCTAAATCAACCTAGTACACTTTTTAAACAAATTAAGAAAACTCTGTCTTTAACCCACTCTTACAATGAGTTAAACAAGCCATCCAATAGGCCAAAAGCATAAGTGAGTTAAACGAGTTAATATAATCCGATTCATTTCAATCCTAAGTTAAATTGACTAAGTTCATTTAGCTCATTTTTTAAACGAGTAAAAAAACTCACTCCTAACATGTTTTTTACATAGATTAAATGGGTTAAGATCCACTAGTACACCTCCAACCTTGATACTAGTCAACTAAATTGGCCTCTAACCCTCAAATGGTCGAAAACATATCCCTCCTGCAATGCAAACAATTGAATGCTCCTGCTTTTTTACTCAATTGACTTTTAAACTTTTTAGTCACTAGCTTACTTTATGGAAGATCCTAAGTGGCTCCTTTTAAATGGAAAAAGTCTATTTAAGTGAAAAATCAATTCTTATATTCAGATTATCACTTTGTAATACAAGATAGGAGTTTTAATTAATTAATGTGTATGATGAATCAAGTGGTGAATCTTTGATATACTAGTTTGAGGTTAGTGAGTACTACTCAAGTACATGATTACATTATGTTTTATATGTGTCCACGATAGGCTAATAATAAAATGAACTCGAGTATATTGAGAACCCTAAATAATTTCTTGCTTGTATTTAGCTGAGTCTAAAAATTTCACAATTAAAATTGATTAGCTAGGTGTTGCATGATAAATAGCTACGATATCCAAAGTGGAGTAATGTACTGGAATGATATGGTAGTTAAGTGCTAACTTATTCAATAAGTTGTTGATTAGGATGGTTATTGAAGGAAGGTCAGTGTGAAGTTATAACTAAGTTATACTGGTGGTTTGCAACACTTATATAAACGACTATAGTGCAACATTGTGGCTAATGGTTGATTCACTGTCCACTCGGATCCATAGGTACTTAGGGAGTACCGAACAACAAATATATTCATATGCATATATATATATATATATATGTGATATAGAGTCATGAGTTACTCAAAGTATCTCAAAGTATTGAGATACTAAGACTTTGCTTATAAGCCACTTAATTAAAAATGATAATCTGTTATGTTCTGCATTAGTGTTAAGTTGTATATATTTGCTTACGTTGCATAGAATTTACATATAGTTGTGGTTATTACATAAAATGCTCTAATTCACCCCTCTATAGGATCTTTTTTAAGCAATGTAGATAAACATGTACTTCTAATATGACTATCTAAAGTGGAACGGAGTATAAAATTCAGTAAATATATATTCTTTTGTTATTTTTACAATAAGTAAGTTTTTTTTTTTTTTTTTTTTGGCCAAACACAATTAGTAAGTTTAAATGCTTCTAAGTAGAAGGTGATGTTGTGAGAACTATGATAATATGTATATGTGTATTTTATTGTTTTAGTATGTTCTAACCTTTGCGTTCTCGTGCTACAGTAAAAGTATGTGGTAGACTACTCACATTCTTCAATTTAGGTGCTTAGTAGATGTCTTCTCATACTTATTGGTTTTGTGATGATTTCTTCTCCTCACTATTATCAAATTCATTATTTTATAGATGTCATTTTCCATTTTCTCCGCTTCTTCTTCAATCTTTATGAAAATAGAAAATGATTTCCACCATTTATTTAGCTAATATTTTATGAGTACTTGAAAAAATTTCTAAGTCATCTGGAGATGTTTGCATTTCCCATCCGGGACTGCTACTACACCCTCTATGTTATGGCATTAAACCATGAACTAAAACTTTTCTCCTTCTCTAATTACTGGTCATAGAGGTCACATTTCTCGTCACTAGTTATAGAGGTCATATCTAATCCATGTGTCTCATGATAAATAGATTTAACCTCATTAAAATACTGATTAATGCTCGTATCCCTTTATTTCACTGACGATCAATCTTTTTCTAATGATTATACTCTCGTATCATTTTTCTTTGAAAATATTAAGGTTAGAATATCCCGAATAACATTAGGATGTGGTACTGTACCTAATATGCTCCAGCATTTCTTCTTCAACCCTCTGGAAAAAAAGAAAAAGAAAAAGGAAAAAGAAAAAAAATAGAGGGTTTTATGGCCTTTATATGTCATTTTCATAACACACAAACATCCTTCTCTAATGATGTGGTCTCGTTCCCACCAAGATCATAGACTTATTGATAAGAATCCATCTTTTGGGTGTTTAATCTTTTAGTTGTAACCATCATTTAATCATGCCATTCTTACATCATCATCTGTTCATCCTCCTCAAATTGGTCCCATACCGAGACCAATAACCTCACAATTTTGGATCACCATATTAGAATACGCAATATAACTTTGGTACCCAACCGGTTAAATCTGATACCAAATGTTGAATTTGGTACTTCAATTTTATTGCACAAATTATGAGTATTAGATGACACTTATACAATAATTTTTATTTGTTCTCTCACAACACCATACTTTAAAAAACTAACAATCTTCCTCTCTTTATTTTTTACTCAACACAAAGCACGATTCACATTTTCTATACTTTCACGTAAGATTGATTTCCTTTTGCGGTATGCACGACACAATATAGAAAGGATTATCTTCCTATTTATAGAAGAGAACTTCTCATCAAAATGTGGATGAAAAGATGAGGACTAAAGTAAATTATAAACACTATTTACCAGCCACAAGTTCTATTTGTTACCAAAGTCAATCATAAGTTATATTACAACTCTCTTCCTTTTTCTGATTCACCAACAGAATGCAAAGATTATTCATGATAGAAGTTCCTAGGGAAAGAGGCAGGTGTTGGTTTTCAATATAGTTGCAACCTTTTGAAGTTATAATGATAATATTCAACAATTATAAGACTTTAATCAAAATAAATATTCAGAAAAATCCGGAAAAACATCCTAAAATAAACACACCCTCAATCCAATCAAATATTATGCATGTCTAAATCTCTGTCTGTTACCGATATTCCCCCCGCCACGAGACTTCAAATTGACTGCATTATATTTTGCACGCAGCTTGTGACTTTCCTTTATAAGTCAGATTTCAACTTCTCCACAATTATTTTGCTGGGTGACAAAAACATGTAAAAGTGACTTTACTATACCAACCATGTATTTCGTACTCTTGTTCGTTGCTTTGCATTATTTTGCTTCTTGTGGATAATGTTCTTCGCCTCAGCATGCAAGAATTGGTCTTTAAAATTTTTTTTTTTTCCCTTTTTTTGTTGGCAACAAAAAAATGATGAATTAAAAAAAGAAAAAAAGAGAAGTCTTGGTAAAACGGCTACCTTCTGAATGGAGAAAAAAGTATTTTAAGTTTTAACCAAAGGTTTTTGAGAAAAAAAAAATTAAGGATTTAATGATAAAAGTTATATATGGAAAAAAGTATTTATAGACAATTTTATAACAACATTGAAAGGGTTATATATAGTTATTGTTAAATGGATTTGCTGTCATTCAGACATGGCTTTTGTATTTTCAGAAACTAATGTTATTATTGAAACGTGGAATTGCTATTTATCCTCGTTTTTGTTTTTTTTAATTAATAGACAGAGTAGAAGGGTTCTCTTCTTTTCTTTTTTTTTTTTTTCTCAATTCAATTACACGTACAATTTGGAGAGGGTGGATTCAAATCTAATTCATTTCATTGAAAAATCAGCATTCATACCGTTAAACTATAATAGAATTAGCTATAGATAGATTCGTACAAAAACCAATTCTAAACAATAAATCGGCCCAAAAATGGCTGAGTCTAAACTATCTCCCAAACCAGCGAGCTAGCCCACCATTGAACCGGTGAGTTAGCTTAGTAGGTTCACCTCCTTACCAAAAAAAAAAAAAAAAAAGATAGAGAGAGAGAGAAGCTATTCAGTCGAAAAAAATAATTAGATGATATTTATTATATCATAATATGTTAAAGTTACCTTTTTAACGATAGTAAATAATAATTTTCTAAAAATAATATGATTAAACTAATAATAGAGAACTAATCATAAGTTGATTATATATTAAAAATAAATAAAAAATTCAATTGAAATTAATATAAGTTTTTTTTTAAAACTTATCAAATATTAAAAATCTTGAACATGAGGAAAAAATAAAATTTGAAGGAAAAGAAATAAAAAAATTAAAACCACATTAAATTGAAAATTAATAAAAAAATTAGAAATTATTAATGAATTAGTACAATTTAAAAAAAAAAAAAGAAAGGAGGTCATGTTTGTGGAAAAATATACAAAAATTGAAACTAAATCAAATCGAAAATGAATGAAAAATAAAAAATTATTAAAATTAATAAAAAAAATAGAAAATAAAAATATTAATAAAAAAATTTAAATTTTAAAATTAAAAAAAGAAAAAAACTTGTTTAAGAGCCGACTTCATTGGACTAACTAAACTAGTTTGAAACTGTAATCAATTGGATAGATCATGAGTTAGCCTTCATCTGGTCTATGAATTGGTGATCTCAAATCAATTCGATCTGGTGAGGACTAGTTGTAGAGGAACCTACTGTATCTTTATTTATTTTTTTTTAAAGAAAATAACATCCATAATTTATTATCCCTTTAGGTTATTTATAGTATCAGATGTTGGAGGACAGTACGCGCTTTAGAAAGAGCACAAGTTCCATAGCTTTATTTTTCACCCTTTTGAAGACTATATAATTATGAATCACGATCCCTTTGACATGTCTGTAAAAAGTCAGTTAGTTCGAAATGTGCCAGAATTACTGCACGCAAATTATAGGCACTTACACATTTACATAAGCACATATACCCACGACCTTTTAGTTAGAAAAGTACCGATTATGATTGCAAATTATTATTAAGGAAAAAAGATAGGATATTTCATTCCAATTCAGCCCAACTTTTCTACTTTCGTTCGTGTAAATTTAATTATAAAACGATAAAAACCCACCTAAAATATAAGTGTGAGTAAGTTAAGAAAAAAATCCCATATTAAAATATTAGAAATTAATTAAATTGTATATAAATGAAAAAAACTCATTAACCTAATATCTTAAGATTTTAAGTTAAATATAGTATCTAAGTCCACCAATTGATTTTCTCTGCATTATTAATACTTTCTTACTCCTCTAACACTCTATTATAGAAAATCAAACATAAGTTGGTACAACCAATCAAATGTCCAAAAACTTGTGAAAAGGATGTATCTATTAATATGTGTAATTATTCAAAATTGATTCTATAGGGTAATTTCATTTGAGTAGGTAACAGGAAAAGAAACTATTAACAGTTTCTATGAAAACTATAAATAGTTTTATCTTTTATATTAAAAAATTTCGTTTTTATTATATATCAATGAGCCTTATTTATTATAACATAAGTTAACTAACTATAACTCAAAAATAATTATAATATATTGTTATTTTTAAGTAATTACGTCATGAAATCTTTCTGAAAAGATTAGTGAAAAGAAATTATTAATTTTTTAAAAGATCCCTTTTTCTTTAATTATTTTTATGAGTGATGATTAGCATCACGATAGTTTTATACAAAATCACTCGCCAAAAATTAAAAAAACAGATAAAGACTAGATGGAAAGTAAGCAAGCACAGAAAGATTGTACACATGGCATGCTTATAAGGTAGCAAACCTATTTCGTGATCTTTTTCTTACCGACAGTTCGTAACCTCAAACATTTTCCTATTTTTATTAATTCGAAAATTAAATTTTCTTATACAGTGGACCCCGAAATAATATATGCGGGACTTTGACTTTGGGGCGAGCTAAATTACAATGATTTTACGATTGTTCCTATGTCCCAGGGGAGCGTGGGGGTAATCATCATACAATAACTCCAATTCATTTATTTTTGCGCTGAGTAATTATAACCCCTTCGCCTGCTTCTCTATCTAATTATAACTTCTTACCAACATTGCAGGACTATACTTTTTGGGTGGGTAAAGTGGAGAGATTCGCCAGGTCATACGGCTAGTGTGTATGTATATGGTGTAAATAGTAATTGTACTTAGGCATATGGTAAATAGTAATTATATTTGGACATATGCTAAATATTAATTACATCTAGGCATCTGGCAAAATAATGAGTTTCCTACGAAACAATGTTTCCTACCTTTTTGTTCGTTGCCATATCTCAAATTCTTTGTAGTGTATTTCTTTTTTTAAATTATTTATTATTACTAACATATGTGCTAACATGATTGTTACTCATATATCATATGTACAAACATACAGTTTATGTTACCAAATGAATTTTTTTTTTTTTCATAAATTGGTTATGTTATTATATTAACAAAATTTCTTCGTGTAATATCAAATAAATAAATTTTTTATATTTTCGTACTTTTTTTTTTTTAAGCCTAATAAGTATAAAGTGGAAATTTTTTTCTCTATGCTTATAGCAAATGGCATAGATACTCAATTAACAAAACCTTGTACAACTCAACTTTTGTAATAAGAAATTTGTAAAGGGTACGGACTACGGTGTTCAACACTTGTTAAAAGGACCAAAGGAATTATCTTTTTATACTTTTACTTGAAGAATGAGAAAAGTTTTTCTTTCCCTTTTGTAACCTATAAAATGTGCTTTCAAAGCATACATCAACCGAATTATTTACAACGATAGATTTTATTGAAAATGGGTCTCACTAACAAGCGTTTATGAAGGGTCTAAAAAAAAAAAAAAAGCAAATACATAATATTTGAAGAAGTGTCCACCGTACAGTGTACCATGTAACATTGTCCATAGATATATGGAAGAAAAATTTTCACAAACAAAATCATTTCTCTGTTCAAAATAATTTTGATTGATTAACAAAATTTGTCACTCCGCTGAAAAACAAGAATGCCAAATATTATTTCCTCATGCATTTGTAGTGGGTATGATTAAATTTAAGGAACCCCACAACAATGATTTTTGTCAATTCCTCAACAGAATCCTCAACCATGTTTTGTCTCCCAACTTGGGGATGGAGGACATATCTTTCAACGTACAAGAGTTCAAAAAGGAATAAAAAAAAAAAAGTAAATCTAGGACCATAGTAGTGCTCATGAATTATGCGTGAGTTTACGTCAGGAATCACTTTATTTAGATAATGACATGCTAAAAGCCCCAAAAAGATCAAATTATTTTTGAAACTTTGATGACCTTCTCTTCACCCACCATAATAAAGTGATCTTTCTTTTATTTAGATTAACGTATTTGGATTTTTCCTTTGAAAAAAGAAAAAAAAAAATAGCCGAGATGATATAATTAGAGTAGCAATTCTCTCTCCGCATGACTAAAAAATCTTCTTCTTCCGCATCATTTTCGGTTGAAACCCACGATTGCTATCCATCGGAAAAACTGTTCTTCTAGGTTTATACTACAATTGCTATCCATAGAATGAACAATAACTTCTATGTCATAATTCAATTTAAATCATAAATACTATGTATAGGATTAGGTGTAATTAAAGTATTATCGAGTAATATAAAAGTTCGTTGATGCTCAATATTTAATTGCATTGAGATACAAAAGAAACTTCATATAAAATTAAAGAAAAGTTTCAATAATATTAATATATTATTTAAATTTATTAATAATATTTTAATATATAAAAATATAATAAATAATTTTGAAAAAAATATTTTTTATTATTATTATGTATTAAGATTTTATTAATATTTATACATATTTATTAATTCATACAATATATAAGTATCTTAATAATTAGGACTCCATAATTTTGTATTTTGTATAATTTGATTAAAAATGGAAACGATGATGGGTGATTGATGTTACCACTCTGAGGGACAAATTGGATAAAAATTGCCTATCAAAAGCCTCTAATTTCGTCGCAGACGAGATGGAGAGATAGAAGAAACGACATGAGGTGACTTTCGATAAATTGATAAGACAGAATAAAGTAGAAAAGGAACTCTTTTTGAGAGTGCTCAGAGCACCTTTGGGCTCACATGACCAAGTGCATGCCCCCGTAGAAATTCATATTTTCTTAAGGTAAAATCCTCAAATGTTGTTGAATGGGTAAAAGTAATCCTAATAATTGGCATAAATTCACAAGGAAAGATAGAAAGGGTCACACAAATCAATCGAGAAATTAAGGTTTTGCATATCAAAATTGGTGATACTATGATTATTATCGATGGTTTTCTAGTAATCTAATTGCTGCTCACAATAGTGGACATATAAAAAGTTTAATGAAAATCCTCTAATACTTAAGTTAATAAAAATAGAAAGAGAGAGTATTTAAAGTGTTTAATAAGATATAGAAAGAGCTCAAAGATCCGATCATCCTTGTACCTATGACTTGTGGCCTATTTATAAGGCATGAACTCACTTATCTAGAACACGTGACGAATTCTAATTGGCTAGTATATGATTGGTATAGGGAGGTGTGCATAGTATGGAAGGGGATAACACCTTTCTACTGGTTGGTAGTTTTTGGGAAAGGTGTGTCACATCAATATGGACAACCGTAATAGTTAGGGCAGTTAGGCCTCCAAACTGTATTGTAGGCTATCAAACAATATATAATGAGGAGAGAGAGAGAGAGAATCAATTGGGCAATTATGCTACAGAGGTCCTTAAGTTGTGTGCCAAGCACCTGGCATGAGCTCAAAGGCTAAGCTTGATATTATACCCTAAGCTTGGATTTGGCTACCGTGAGGCCTATAGGGTCCTTGAAGTCCCCAAGTCTCGAGGAGTCAAGCACCTTAAGGATATTGATAAGAGTTTTCAAAGTCAGGAGGAGGTCGAGGTAGAGGAGTGATCAAGGCTGGCCCAAGTAGATCGTATTAGTGTTGAGTAAGCTAGGCAACAAATTCCTTCGAAGGCATGTTCGAGAGGAATAGAGCTAGTAGCTGTGCTTAGGCTAAAGTGAATCTACGAAGGGGACTAAGCCAGTTGGTATGCTAGGGACGGTTTAGTTGTTAGACTAGAGAAGTGCCAAAGCAAGTAGAGGCACTTGACCTTAGACCTTTGAGACTTGGGTGCAAAAAGGCTCATCAACAAAAACTATTGTTGAATATTCATTAAAGCAATTGTCCAAGTTGAAAATTAATACAGATGCAAACAAAATCCCATGTATTACTACTAAAATAATTTTTAAGTTTCAATAAATGTCAAAAATTGCTCATTGATTCAATTCAACATTTAATGAAAGAATGCATGTTACAACAAATGCATATGTTAGAAAGTATGAATTTAATCAAAATCACAATGCTTAAAGGAGATTTGATCTCGAAAGGAGATGCCATCTCGGAGTTAAAATGAGCAAAATGAATAGATTCATGCATGGAGCAACATATGGTGTTTTAGTTGAAATCTTAACAAGCTGTCTCTCATCGAGAGACGAAATGGGAGAATTTAACTTGGGACATGAGGATATTAGAAGGTGAATATGTTATTCTAAGAGGGACAAATACACTAAATCATATAAACTTGCTCCTATTTCCTTAGAAGCTCTTTTTATATATTTTATTCAAGACACACCTTTTACATTATCTATATTATTTACCTTATAATTTAAACACTTATGTTCAATATGAATCAAGGAAAACAACATTACTTTTTATTTAATAATAATGGTACAGAAATTTCTTTTTGACTAAAGAAAGAAATTACTGGCTAAATTGATTTGTTATTATCCTCCACAAATCATAGAATACAGCTTTGAAGTCAAGGGGAAGGACTTAAATTAAAGCGTCTCAACTAGTTGAACACTTATTTTTCCTATTGAAATATAAATTAACGTATTTGTCTTAGCATTTAGGGGTAGGTAATGGGTGTCCATATTTCACTATGTTCGAACCATTAAACGGGAGATAGTTTTTATTACTTTGAATGAGAAAGGAAAAAATAAACTATTGTAACCAATGATTGAGGAGATTTGTTGGCTAGAGATGCAATTGGGTACGAGTTCAAGATAGATTTTATAAAAACCAAGCCCACTGCCATCACCCATGACAAAGTACCACAAGGCCTACATAGTTATCGTCTCTAACAAAATATGATAGAGCTCAAAGATTCATCATCTGCAATAAATATTTGGCAAGAAACAATTTTGTTTCCCCATCACCAATAAGTAATTATCTCATACTAAACTCACCACTTCATCATGCTATCAGGAGCATAATCCATTATAACTATTTAAATCGATATCCCATTCCACCAAATTGTCTAGCTTACAAAATCATTTCTGCTTAATTGACCCATATCAGCTATATTTCCCTCATATTAACAACCCACTCGATTACATCTAGTAGCGTTCACACTTACATCTAACTAAGTCATCCTAGAGGTCTAATACTCTCAATCGTCCATCATCGGTAGCCACCTAGAAGTCCAAATGGCCAAGCATAATCAATGCACTTATTTTTTAGTCTAATATTCATTAGTTTGTTTAAAATTATCTTATTCATTAGTTTGTTTAGAATTATCTTACGTATACACATATATATCATGTAGTAGCAATTTACATACCTAAAATCTATTGAAAGTCTTAATAATATCGTAAGATATGACTAACACCTAAGCCTATCATATAACACATATTAATACTTACTCATCAATTAGATATCTTAAGGTTAATACTTGGTTTACACATTATTCACTTGATTATAAGCTAGTTTAACTTGCTTAGGGTCTTTAGAAGATCATCTTATCAACTAAGGAAAATAGGTGGTCGACCAAGGGTTTTCAAAGTCATATGGTGAACCTGGATTTAGAGTCAATCAATTACCCTATATGGGGTGTTTAGCTTACTTTGCTTTATAAGGTTTAGTCAACTAAGGGTCTTTTGGTTAGAGCAAGATGACTTTTCAAGCAAGTCGTCCAACGCTACTACCTCACCAAGAAATCCCTTTCATAGAGATCTTATTAGGGTTAAGTTTCTATTATAAGAGTCATAAAATTTTTAAGGAGTGCCATTAATTTACTTAATGGGTTTTATGCATTCTCCAAGAAATCCCTAAAATCCCATTTCAATGTGCCAAAAATGGACTTGCGTTATGATTTGTTAATTCCTTACCGATGATCAAATATCTAGAAATTCGTTAAGGAATCATCTTACTTGTTAATTACAAGTAATGGAATATGCCACATGCAACAAAAATAATATGCAGCAACAATCTAAGAGAAAGAGAGAGAGAAAGGGTTGGCATCCCTTCAATAGGTGAGAGAAGACAATGAGAGGGAAAAGAGAGAACTAAGGCTGGGGTTTTGTCCTTAGGAGTGCTTTTAGGTTTCTAAAAAGGGTCAGCTTTAATATTTTAAGAGTTTATGGGCAGATTAACTTAGTTTGCCCTTAGGTTTTAACTATTTACTAAGGTATTTTGCTTATCCTAAACCTAAGGCTCATAGCCATCCCCAATAACTATATGCTTTTTAAGAAAAACTAAAAGTTGATGGATCAATTTTAATGATCTATGTTTCATGACGATCAACTCAAATCTCTCTAAACATGATTCTATGGACCTATCACGAGTTGAAGCATCAAATCCATTCAAGGTGGCCAAAAAAATTCAAGAATTCCATTCTTGGATGTCCAAAAGATATTTGACTCAACCTTCCCGTTACGAAATGTTGGCAAAATTTGTTAGCAAATTTACTAGAATTCTCAAAGATTGGTGGAATTTAGTATCTAAACAAGATCAAATTTGTTTCTTGAGTCTGACAAACTTTGACTAGGCTATAAGAATTCTACACCAATTCTTAGTTAGAAATCTAGAAGACTCGAAAGAAATCAAAAGAAAAGAGTTTCATGGGAGGAGATGTTATTCCTATAAGAAAATGGATTTAGATCTTCACTTCAAAAAAAAAAAAAAAAATGGTTCAACTCTTTTATTAACTTAGAGCAAACTATACACTTAAGCTAATGTTTCCTTCCTCTATTCTAGCACCGGTAGCTAGGGGAATTGAATGACATATCCAACTAAAGAATCAAAAGGTGATTGATATTTCCGTTGGAGAAATCCAACAAACCCTTCACATTATCATGGAGGATATGTGTGAAAAAAGGAAGATAATTAAAGATTATATCCAAGGAAGTGATGTCTTTAATGACGTGTAGAAAACCATATTTATTCATCAAATGCAAGCAGTCCAATCATTGAATGCACATGTTCTCTAAAAAAATGAAAAATAGAAGCTCTTTTAGAAGAACAAGGAAGAAAGTTCCCATCAAGAAATGGAAATACTTTAGAAAGAAATTAAGCAAATGCTATATCTACAACAAGATAGGGCATTATGCTAAATAATGTCGCCAAAAAGGATCTTAGAAAATGATCCAGAGCATTACTAACAAAGTTGGAATCAAGATAAGGAAAGATGAAGACCTTCAACCTTTATTCTTAGTAGATGATGAACCCTTAGGAAAAACAAAAAACTATGTTTTCTTTACAAGTTTACTCTAAGGCATCTAATTCAAATTGGGAAGATTCAAGGGATGAATCTTATTCAATTCAAAATATGCAACCAACTGCTGGTGATGAAATTATGAGCATCAATACACCTCATGTCCCAATTCACATATTCACCAACAAGTATAACAAACCCATTCCAGTGATTGCTTTCCTTGATATTGAAGTAACTAAAAGCATTTTGAATCCTAAAATTCTTCTACAAGACTTTTGGATTCCATATACAAGAACTTTTGTGACAGCATCCAATGAAGAATTTCATATAAGTCTTAGGAGCAGGCCAATAAAGATTCAAAATTTCCCTAAGATCAATATTATTACTCCATTGCTTAGATCTCCATTACCCAACAAAGATATTGTTGTTGGTTAGGATATTCTTTCTAAACTTCCACAAATGAAAATCCATCCAAAAGGCATCAAATTCAAAAAGCATCACAAGCCTTATATTGAATTCCCTCGATTTTATTCAATTGAAGGGATTAGTATACTAGAGATTGTCAAAAAGCTTAAAGCAGAAGCTTGAATCTTTGTTGAATAAAATCAAGAGAGTTCAATATATGGCTTGTGATGCTTTTTGAGTTTGATGCCTTTTGGATGAATCTTCTTTGTGGAAGTTTAGAAAGAATATCCCAACCAACAACAATATCTTTGTTAGGTAATGGAGATCTAAGCACTAGAGTAATAATACTACATCTTAGGAAAAATTGAATCTTTATTGGCCTACTATTAAGATGTATATGAAATTCTTCATTGGATGCTGCCGTAAAGCTCTTGTATGTGGAATCCAAAAGTCTTGTAAAAAAACTTCATGATTCAAAATACTTTCAGTTGCTCCAATATCAAGGAAGGCAATCATTGGAATGGGTTTGTCATTCTTGCCAGTGAATACATGAATTAGGACATAAGGTGTACTAATGCTCATAATTTCATCACCAACACTCGGTTACACATTTTAATTTAAATAAGATTCATCCCTTGAACCTTCCTAATCTAAACTAGATGCCTCAAAGTAAACTCGTAAAGAAAATAGAGTTTTTTCTAAGGGATCATCATCTGCTGAGAATAAAGATTCATGGTCTTCATCTTCCCTTATCTTCATTCTAGCTTTGTCAGTATTACTCTGGATCATTTTCCAAGATGCTTTTCAACGACATTGTTTAGTATAATGCTCTGTCTTGTTGCAAATATAGCATTTGCTTGATTTCTTTCCCTTCTTACTTTTCTTTTTGAAGTATTTCCATTTCTTGATGGAAACTTTCTTCCTTCTTCTTCTAAAAGAGCTTCTATCTTTCATTTTTCTAAAATGCTTTTTCTTTTTGCTTAAAACATGTATGCATTTTTTATTGGATTGCTTGCATTTGATGAATAAATCTAATTTTCCACACATGTCATCAAAGAGATCACTTCCTAAGATATAATCTTTAATTATCTTCCTTTTTTCACACATATCCTCTACGGTAATGTGGAAGGTTTATTGGACTTCTCCAATGGAAACATCAATGACCTTTCAATTCTTCAATTGGAGATGTCATTCTATTTCTTTACCTAAAGGTACTGAAATAGAGGAAATAAACACTAACTTAAGTGTATAGTTTGCTCCAAGTTAATAAAAGAGTTAGACCATTTTTTTTAAGTGACGATCCAAATCTTTTTTCTTGTAAGAACTGCATCTCTATTCATGAAACTCTTTTTCTTTTTTTCTTTTTTTTTTTATTTCTTTTGAGTCTTCTAGATTTCCAATTAAGAATTAGTATAAAATTCTTATAGCTTGGTCAAAGTTTGTCAAACCTAAGAAACAAATTTGATCTTGTTTAGATATTGAAATCCACCATCTTTGAGAATTTCAGTAAATCTATTGACAAATTCTATCAAGATTTCTCCATAAGAAGATTGAGTCAAATATCTTTTAGACATCCAAGAATGGAGTTCTTAAAGTCTTTTTGGCCACCTTGAATAAGGAATGTTATCTAATTCTATGTCTCCATAATCTTCATTATTTCTAACCATTAAAATGGGCTTTGTGAGGCCAATTATAGTACTTTCTTCACTGAAGAAATCAACTACATCTTTAGGTTCATCCTTGGAATGTGAAATTGAAGTATCATTATCTGAACCATCATCTGAATTATCAGAGCTATCCGTAGTTCTTGGAATGCTGGGAATTAGATTGTTCTCATCTTCATCTTGTGAACTTTCTGAATCAATTGCTACATCATTGCTTTGTTTGGTCTCGAATGTACCATGGTAGTCTTAGGTATTGTTTGCTCCTGGTATGCCTTAAGAAAAGCTTTTATAAGATTATCTTGTTGCTTTACCATGCAAACTTTGCATCTAGGTTCTAGATTATGCATCTCATTATCACCATCCCCTAATTTTTTAGTTTCATAAAGATCTTCAAAATTTTGTTTTAAACTAGAGGTTTCCTTTATCTTTTCTTTCTTTTTTCTAAAAGCCTCCATTTGTCCAAAAAGAGACTTTTCTTCTAAGGCTCTTGAGATTCTAAGAAGGAAATTGAGGTTTTTCTAGGTTTGATAATCCTAACAAAGATATTTGATTCTATAGAGGTTGATGATAGAATATATGAAATTCCCCTCTACTTGGCTTCTAACATGTCAATTTGATTCCTCAATTTCTTGATTTCTAACTCTTTTTAGTTGATATATTCTTGGAGACTCATACCTAGTTGCAGTATAGCCTTTTTTACATCTTCAAGCCTCCTTTAGAGGAGGAGGATCATCTTAGGAGGATCATCTTATGACAATCTTCTACCTTTTATTCAATAATATACAACCTTTGTTGAATATTTTCAACATTAGATCCTTTCCTCCTTAGCATTTTATTCTGGGCTAAGGTATCATCGATATGCCAGCTTAACATAGCTTCTACTGTGCTACTCTTTTTCTGGTTGCCTAATGCATCTATTTCTGTAGGATCTCTAACTTTTAGGGAATAATGATAATTTTCCATCATATATTCCTCAATAGGTAGAAATTCTTCCTTAACTGGCTGCATCATAAAGGAAGGATTAAGTAGGGCCTTTCTTTTACAATGTGAAAAAAGAGAATTATTTTTCTTGTTTAACTAATCCTGACTATATTGTCAAATAATCTTATCAACATACTCTTCAATGCTAGAATATGATGTCAGATTCACTAATACTCATCTTTGGCCATAAGGATGATGCCCCATCATCCCTTCTTTTCTTTTGTGGCAGTTGCTGCTTTGGAATCCACTGCAGTTGTGATTCTCTATCACATTGTCTCCTATTCATTCTCCAATTAAAAGGTTCTTGAGTTAAATTTGTCTCAACTTGCTTAGGATCTAGCTTGATTTCAATGTTGTTGAGGTTCTTGTAAATATTGTACAAAGATTCTGTTTTAGGTTCTTTGTCTAGCTTTTGTGTGGGAGATTTATCCTCTTTAATCTTTGCTTATGGTTGATTCCTTTAAGGAGGTCCATAACTAACCATATATTGTCATTTTCCATAATCTTCTCCAAGAGGCCTTATGGTGAGATTACCATCTTCATACCTCTTCCAATAAGAGCATGATTTTTTCTTTGATCCTAAAGGGTCATCTAAAAAATTCTTCTTTACATTACAATCATCACACTGACAGTCTTCATCAAAATAACAGTGACCATTAAACAAATCTTTGAAAAAATAGACAAGTTAGCGTTGACTGTCAAAGTACTTAACAATCTACTGCAATCACTTATCAAACTCTAGAGCCTTATGAGTATTTGATGGTTGAACCATAAACATAGTTAGGAAAACAAATGAGCTAGCTTTTTGTTCGTCCTATGACCTATCAAACTGGATGACTACAAAGCCATCTTTCTTCTTCACAAAAGTGGGATTAGTTGACTAAATAAGTATTGTATTATGATGATGCTTCTCATAACTTGTCCCCTAAGTTGTAGGAAGGATCTTCAAAAAATCTACTCTAGACACCTGTTTGGGAGCATGTACAACTATAGGAGTCCTACTAGAATCCATTAAAATGATGAGAGTTTCATTGCCTTTCCTTAATAGAGATAGATCAAGGGAATCATTTTTAACTCAATATACCATCAAATAATGTAGAGTTGTTGTAATGGATTTAGGATTTAGAGGTGCTCCAATGATATGAACTTAGACTTAGAGAGCTTCTAAAAGCTCTAGGTCTACTAAAGTAAGATTGTAGTTTGGATACAGTATTGCAAACACTATTCTAGCATTAAGAGTTGTCTCTATGGTACTAATACATGCTTGCTAGTACTCTAAGAACCTTGTATCTAAGAGAGCCATTCTGACTGCTATAGGTAACCTTTTCCTTCCATAAAGCGTCAAAACCAGTTTGATTGCTTCAAAGTAGATATGAGTATATCCCTAAGATAATCATTGCTTAAGTAACTTAGGAGGTATTTGCAAGATCGCAAATTGTTCTTCTTGTAAAGCTCCAAAGGACACTAGTTAAATTTATAAGATTGAATATATTCCTTAATTTGCTCTGAGCTTGGGTTGATGAGAGATCTAAACAAAGATTTTTATGATCTTACAAAGGTTGAGTATAGATTAACCAAAAGTAAGAAAGTTCCATCTATTTTTTTTTGTTTTCAAGATAAGATACCTTGTAAATGTAATCTATCTTGTTAGATTAGGGTCTTTTAAAGGATGTATCTAAATTAAAAGCAACTATTGAAGGAGTAATGAAAGTATAAGATGAGTTTGAGATAGTCATGGTACTTATGTTAGCTATGTTTAGATCTTCCACCATACTATAAATACTCTCTCTTTACTTTAAAGAAGGGAAATTGTTTGGCTCTGATACCAAATGAGTTCATTCATACTTAAGATCTAAATTCATATGAATGAAAAGAACAATTGATTTGAAGCTAATTAGCCTTTTACAAATTGATTAAATTATGGTACAAACATTAAGGAAAAAAAAAGTATAATCCTCTGTTTTTGCACTTACTTATAGTTTCGCCATCAACCTTGGTGGCATGTGTGAATTATAGTAGCAGTGGATTGCTTGATTGTTTTCCTCTATTTTTTTTTTCTTTTTTTTCTTTTAAAGAATCATTTTTTTAGATTAAACAACTCTTTTCCAATTTTTTTTTTTATTTTTAAGACTTAAATATAATAAAAAGAGACTTTTTTAATGACATAACATTCTGTTTCAAAATTTTTGACATTGGAGCATATCCACACATGCGAAGAGAGTATAGGCTTTACGCTATACATGTGTTAAAGAGGTAAATGCATGATCAACAAAATTAAAGGTAAAAAAAAAAAAAGATGAGTGCAATTTATTTTAAGTAGTAAATGAATGGAAAGGGGAAAAATAAAATCGAACTCCTTAAAAAGTTTAGGCTTTTTGAATCTTAAAACTTCTAGTTTTAATAATTGAATATTGAAACTTACTTAAAAATATACCATCTTATTCTATGTATTAAATATGACATAGTCACATCATATGTAAATAGAGTTGAAAAAATAATAATAAATTTTTACATGTAATTTTATGGTAATATTATATATTTTAAATTCATGATGAAAATATCATTCAACTATGCCATCTTAAATTTTTAGATTTTAAAAGTGAAAGTTTTATAATATAATTCTAAAACTCTCAACAGCTTTGAGGTCTTTTAGAACATTTCCCAGCTGGTTTTGTTGTTGGGGGAATATATGTATTACATTTTCCTTTTTTTTACAATCTCTCTCACCCACGAACCCTCTCTCTCTCTCTCTGTGCTTGCCCCAAGAAAGAGCCAACAGCTATCTTCCAAATCTCTTCTACACCTGTGGCTTCCTCTTTATCTCACGCACAATAATAATAAGAAGTAACCGCCCAAGTGTCTTCACTCACACTGCACACCCCCTCCCCTGTTTTAATGGTTTAGGTTTACTTTCTCTTTCTTAATAACACACCCTTTGTGCTTGGTACGTTGTGCGTTGAAATGAAAACGGGCCCTCTATCTCCACTTACACACACACACACACACACACACACAGAAGAGAATAGATTGGTAGTGAATAAAGGGTCTCTTTCCTTTTCCCCATTTTTAGTGCTGGAAGCTTTGCATTTGTCCAAAGTGCATAGCTTTTTCTCCTTTCCATTTCTGAGGTGATGAGATTTTCCCTTCATTTTCTTTTAGGTTTCGTGCCCTGTGAAAACATGAGAGTTTCAGGAACAATATCTAGTGGATTTTTTAGCTATTTTTAATCACTTGGGATTTTGCTTCTGAATTTGGTAAATAATTTTTCATTTAAGCTTAAAGCAGAAAAGGTTGTTTTTGGGTTTTTGGGTTTTGACTTTGGTGTGATTTACCCATTTAGGGCAGTCAAATGAAGTGGAATTCTGGGGTTCGGTTTTCATCATAAAGATTGAAACTTTATGCTTGAGGAATGGTGATTGAAGTTTTTCAACTTTCGTGCTATGGTTAATTGGGCTTGTTTAATCTGTTCTCATGCTGGAATAGAATTGACAATTGATAGATAAAGTTTGGATATTGGGAGAGTATTCAGGTTAAAGTGGTGATTTTTTTTTTAAGGGCTTCTTTTACTCGATGAGAGGAGGAGATATGGACAGAGTTATACAACCTCCTTTGGTAAATTATCATTGTCATTCTACTATCCTATTTATTGTCGGCAAATCTCATTTTATTGCTAATTATCAGTTGATTACTTAGACAAGTAAATGCATTCTTTATGTTTGAATCCTACTTATTGGAAAACACTACTTGGTATGAATGATTGACAGTTAAATGAGAGCTTTCTTTACAAGACTTTTTACTCGACAAAATTCACGCTTTTTGATTGCTTAAGCAACCCTGTAACTGAAGCTACTTTCCTGAGAGCTGGAAAGGTGGTTGCAGGTTTGAGATGCCACTAGATATCCTTGGAAAACAACCCCTATTCGTCAACTTGATATGATGAAAATTAGTTGGGGGTTACATGCTTAGTGACTTGAATATTGCTATCTTCATCTATCTATGTTGTTGGTAGCTGATAATATTCTTTCCACAACATATTAGGTACGTCAATACCTAAGGCAGGTTGATTGGAAAATGACCAAATGTTATTGAAAGTGAGATTCTTCTTGCCATTTAAAAGAAGTTGCGATATGATAGGAACATTTACAGAAGTTCAGCTTGACAAGGGCATTTCATCTAGCGAGGGAGCTCTGGTCCTTTTATAGTGTTCCAATTAGTGATGGGTTAATCCACTAGCACGTTCTTTTTTTTCCTCTCTAATGATTGTTGCAAAGAGTTTACACTTGTATTGTCTAGGCATACGTCAATAAAATGATGAGTGAAGGGTTCTATAATTTTGTGGCCAAAAAGATTTGTTTGGTAATTTCACTTAAAAGCTGATGGGTGGAGGCTCTCTTTTTCTCTTTCATGGGTTTTTATCACCATTTAGGCAGCAAGACCCTGAATTTTGTGTCTCCATATTTTAGGATTTTTGTAATTTTATATGTTAAGATCATGGCATGGTATTCCTACCTTTTTGGTAATTTAGTGTTCCTGCCTTTCCTAGAAAATGGAAGGAAAAAGCAGTATTTTGAAATCGCATGCTATAATGATGCTCATGATTCAATTTTAGTAAAGCTGTATGAATGATCGTTTATGTGCTATTGTGCAGGTTGATACAACAGCTTGTCTGTGCAGAGTCGATGCTGGACTTAAAACTGTTTCTGGAGCGAAAAGATATGTTCCTGGAACAAAGCTTTGTCTTCAGCCTGAAATCAAACCATCAGTTCACCCATCCAGAAACAGGACAGCACGAGGAGACAGAAGCCGAAACCAGTCGCCTCTACTTCCAGGGCTACCCGATGACCTTGCTATCGCATGCCTCATTAGGGTCCCAAGATTAGAGCATCGTAGGCTCCGCCTTGTTTGTAAAAGGTGGTATCGCCTCCTGTCAGGTAACTTCTTTTACTCGCTGAGGAAGAGCCTTGGGATTGCAGAAGAATGGATATATGTAATGAAAAGAGACCGAGATGGTAAAATCTCATGGCATGCTTTTGACCCAATTTACCAGCTGTGGCAGCCTCTTCCTCCAATTCCTAGAGAATATTCTGAAGCCCTTGGCTTTGGATGTGCTGTTCTCAGTGGATGTCACCTCTACCTGTTCGGTGGTAAAGACCCACTGAAAGGATCTATGAGACGAGTCATTTTTTATAGTGCAAGGACTAATAAGTGGCACCGGGCCCCAGATATGCTTAGGAGAAGACATTTTTTTGGTTCATGTGTGATAAACAATTGCTTGTATGTAGCCGGTGGAGAGAATGAGGGAGTTCATCGCTCCCTGAGATCAGCGGAGGTATATGATCCTAACAAAAACCGATGGTCGTTTGTTTCAGAAATGAGCACTGCCATGGTGCCTTTTATTGGGGTTGTGTATGAGGGCAAGTGGTATCTCAAAGGACTCGGGTCACACAGGCAAGTTCTTAGTGAAGTCTACCTACCGGACACAGATAGCTGGTTCCCAGTTTACGATGGTATGGTCGCTGGTTGGAGAAACCCAAGTGTCTCATTTAATGGAAACCTTTATGCATTGGATTGCAAGGACGGATGCAAGCTAAGGGTTTATGATGAAGTGAGTGATTCTTGGAGCAAGCATATTGACAGCAAGATGCACCTTGGAAACTCCCAGGCTTTAGAGGCTGCAGCACTTGTTCCACTTAATGGGAAGCTGTGCATCATTAGGAACAACATGAGTATATCAGTAGTGGACGTTTTGAAATCCGATAATGGAAGGGGAGTCTCGGCAGAGCATTTGTGGGAAAATATTGCTGGTAAGGGACAGTTCAAGACCATGGTAACGAACCTATGGTCAAGCCTTGCAGGAAAGAACCGACTAAAAAGTCATATTGTACACTGCCAAGTTCTTCAAGCTTGATATTGGTCTCAAAAGCCTCGAATTGGATCCGAGGTTGCTGGGAATTTTAGATCCATTTTCGGTCATCTTAACATTAAGTGAAAGACCTCAGCTTTTGCAGTCACTGATGTGCAATCATTTTGTTTTCCAAATTGAATGTCCCATATAAACAGTCCTATTTCACTTGTCTTAGACATGTATTTCTAAGGAAAAGAATTGTTAAATGTTAGAAATGGAAATTAAAGAACAATTCTCTCTTTCTTTTTTTTTTTTTTCTTTGGAGGTTAAGGAACTGGTCATTGATTTGTTCTTCACATTCATGACTTCGGGGCCAGTTGCCTAACATGGTAACGTGTAAAGGGAACTACAGTCAGTAGAAGCTGGATTTCAAAATGGAATGAGCAAAGATGAGTCTAGCCTCTCCCTCTCTCTCTCTCTCAAACTGTAGGAAAGTCGTTAAAAGTTAAGATTGGCATGGTAAAACATATGACGAGAGTGTTGAAGGGGAATGAATTGCTAACACAACATATAAAGTTTCCATTTTATTCTTCTACTACTGAAGAGAAAAAGATCTTAGGGCGCCAGCTAAAATACACCTGCACTACAAAGGGCCAACCAAACAAAACAATCTAAATAAGGAATACTTCAGAGGGCCTTCGTGTCCGGAAAGAGCTTGGTGCCTTGGTGAAGATACGAGACCGTTTTAGGATTCTTCAAGATACTTTCTCGCAAGCGAGAAGCAGTTTTCCTTCTGCTTTTTGTATTCACTGTACCTCTGAAAGAAGTATTCCACGTAATCGAACACGATGGGAGACATTTTCGCCTGCAGACAGTAATCGGACTTTGGTCTAAGTTGTGAGTGAACCATCACCTTAATTTTAAAACATGTGTGCAAAGTAAATAACCTGTATCAAAGACCACAATGCCCAGAACAAGTGAGCAGCAAGCATATACGTGTTGGACTCTATATACAGAGTTTCAAGATCCTCTTCGGGCACCTATTATTTAAAAAAATAACAAATATAATAAGAAAGAGACATTCGGATCCCATTTTTACATAATATTGCCGAAGCTTTGATAGACAATTCTTGCATTTCTATCTTACAAGCGTGCATATGTGCCAACTTAAGCAGCAAATGCAACAGCCCACCAAATCGTGAAATTATTATACTACATCTTCAGCTCAAAACTAAGATCGAGAAGCTGAGAAGATGTAAATGCATGCAGAATGCCATTGCTCTAGGCTAACGGCGAATGAGCAACGAGACCGGACACTAGAAGAAAAAGGGTATTCTTAACATAAAGAAGAATGTTGACCAATCCAACAATCTTTGTCTCATATGGTGCAAAAATGATATCACTGTATATGCCTAAGCATTTGAAAGCATATACATGATAAAAACAATGGAGCAAAAAGTGGCATCACCATAAACCCAAGAAGATCAATAACAGCCATAGGCCATGAAGTTAACAATATCAATCATTCCACACCTGATCGGGTCTTTCAGGCTGCAGATAATATCCGAAGAAGTGGTACTGTTCATCTTTACTTGGGTATCTGCATTGCATGAAATAACCAAAATGAATCATGTATGCCACACTATCACAAAAAACACTAAGACATCCAAGAACATACAGGCTGTAGTCACAATCATAGCCAGCATATTCGCTGAAGTGGTTGCCAATGTCGAATCCTCTGTAATTGTATGACCCATACTCAAAATCAATGAAGTAGAGTTTCTCTGAAAAATGTTAGAAGACAGGTCAGGACGGAACAAACTTATTCAGAAACCACTCAACCAAGCACTGGATACATTGAAGGCTCACCTGTCACTCTCATGCATGCACAGAAATTACTTAAAAAATTAGATGGATCGATGAAGAAATATCATGCTTCAACCATATGATAGAATCCACAAAGGAATATGGGAACAGAAAGAGCATGCTTCAGATGTGTACCTTCATCATCATTAACCATTATGTTTCCACACAATAAATCATTGTGAGCAAAGACAACTGGGGAATTAAGACGACTTGTCAATTCCTGTTACCATTAGCAAACAGCAAATCTTTAAGTATTAAATCCATGGTCCAGAGCAGAAAAATATACTGCTGGTTGAGAAGCAAGAACTTCATTAAAATAACCATAAAGACCTTTCAGCCTATGATCCATTGTCACTTGAATAATTATATTGTCATCCAACAGCCCTCCCCATGTACTGGAGGAAATTTGCAACAGATTAAATGAAAGACGAAAAGGTTTTATGGACCCATGTTAGTTGCCTGATACATAATAGGACAAAATTTATTAGAAGCAAAGGACAAAGTCTTTAACTTCTAAAGGGGCTGGTAGGATTTAGGCAGGTGTCAGAAAAAGGGAAGGATAAAAGGGACCACAACTTAGAAAACCTACTCTCACTGAATATCTTCAATTTGGAGAAGGGTTAAGGAGAATATATTTTCATAACTGGGAAAATCTTTAGAAGCGAATAGAAGCAACACAAAGAGACCTGATCAGAAGAAACTCTACTTAGGAGAGATAACTGACATCAAGCAGATCTCAGGTAAGAAGACAGTCATAAAAAGAATCACAAGGAGAGGGGAGTGAGATTCACCTTTAGCTCAGAGATTTCATCATCAATTTCTTTAAATGAAATTGTATTATACTTGTTCTGCTTTTCACTGTCTTCAAACTCCAAAGTTGATGCTGCCACAAAGCAAAGAGCATACATTATCCAAATGTGAGAAGGTACACTAAAGTTGTGGCACAACACGTATATTGTACATATAATGGAATCTTATCCAGAGAGGAATCGGACAAGGAAAAACCTTTTGCATAAAACTTTGATATGTCATTCCATAGCTGAGGTTCTTTGGAACCAGGAATTTCCACTTCGTGGAACTTGTGCAGTTGTTTTGCTATTTCAGCTGCCAATTTTGGTACTCTCATATCTGTGTGGAGAAGGACAAAATAAGATCATAATGATGCCAAAAACTTGAGCAGAATAGATCTGCACTGTCCAATTTAAGGAATTCAACTGGATTAAATTAAAGGATTGATAACATTAAACACTGAATCGTTTGACAGGACAACAGTAACATTAACTCTCTAGCAAAAATAACAGAAGCCATAACCCTAAGCCAAACACCAAATATTTGTAAATTCAAACGAAAACGACAAAAAGGCATATGAAATGACAACAAATGCAATATTATCCACTTATGTAATGCAAGCTACATGATTCATTTTTGGACCTATATGCTCATTAACATCACTTGATCCAAGTTCTTTCTAAGCAAAATGATTATCTTCACTTGCACAAACCAGCTTTACGAATCATTACAACCATTAATAATTTACTGTCAAGCAGATCAAAAACTTTCAAGATTACCAATGGGAATCCAGTGCATACCTGATGGGTTGAGTGTACGTGCATTTATGAATGACTGCACCATACCATTTCCAAATACTGCAAGCAACTTTGCACCAAATCCTGCAGCTGAGAGGTACTTGATTGACTGCATAAAATAAAATGCCCAGTTGCCAAATTGAATACCAAATAAGAGAGTCCACAACTGTTTCTTACCCATGAAAGAAACCATGACTGTCGAAATCATTATAATAAAAGTAAAACCACATGGTGAGGTCAACAGCATAGTAAACAGACAACCACTCACATGAAGCTCCCTTTTCCTATTGATGACATACTCTGTGTTGGGACCGTAAAGTCTGACTGTAACTGCTTCAGTCTTCTCGCTATCTTCCTCCACAGAAACCTTCAATACTGTAAAAGATTATCAAAAAGGATTTCATTATGGCCAGAAAAGAAAATAATCAGCCATTTTACTCCATCAAAAGCAGAAATACCAACCAATAATCACCAAAACAATAAAATATATTATCGAGAACCACATGCTATCAAGAACAAGATTCCAGAGGCTCTGCTTTCTCTTAAAATAGAATCCATAAAGTCCATTTTAGTAATGTTTTCTGGTGAAGTTTCACCATAATGTAAAAGTAATACTGACAAGGTGAAAGTTCATGGATCCCATTACCTTAAAATCCTAATAACAAGTTCAAAGAAATTAGATTCCAAGGAATCTAAAACCATGAGCTCATTTTTGCATCATTCCCACAGTCTGACCAAGTTATCACTGAAAAACATTAATAATTTGGATTCCATGAAATCCTATCGTGTTATGTCTCTTGCCTAGGGATTTTATAGAAAGTTACTGAAGTGGTTGGCATGGTCAAAGTTAATTGCTTGGCACTAGAAGTGCCAATTGGATAACAGCTGACATGGACTCATAGGGAAGAAAAGATAGTCGTGGATAATGTCAAATATGATAATTTTACTATATTTAGGAAGAGCAATTTTGAGGACAGCCTATTAGTCATATAAAACTTCAAATTTCTGTTAATATAAAGTAATGATCACTTGGTTGGCTGGAAATGCACAACTTATCAATTTGCTTGGTAAACTATTAGGGTTTCATGTACTTCATGCTGATATTCTGCCTAAATAGTAAATAAGGGTGATAAATAAGACAATACTAAAGATTCTAGCCATACGATTTCTCAATGAATAAACCTATACTACCACTTGTTTGCCCTAATGGACAAAAGAGGCCAGATTAGCTGAAAGATGGTTTGCCAGCCATATAAGAGTTAGAACTATAAATAATAGGTGCTTTGTATTAGAATGTATCACGACCATTTTTAGATCTTTCATACTAGAATTAGGAGCTTCAAACTTGTAGCTCCATGATTCTGAAAGCAAGGTGCTCCAGGCCTGATTCTTTCAAGGAGATAGGGATTGTACCTTTCATTTTCAATAACCCAATATCTATTCAGGAGCCCAACAAATTCTACAGAAAAAACCAGACACGGCTAAATTTCAATAATTACTCACATAAATTTGTGATGCCACCAGAAACAGTCTCCACCTTGAATTTAGAATTACCAAATTTTGACCATTTCTTGAACAATTCCTTGCACAGCTCTCTGTCAAACAAACAAAAAATATTATGACAACTCCAATGCCGATGACTAACATGAACAAGATATCATTTTTCTAACTTCTGTGAATCACATAATCATAAAATCCTATAATTCCACCTCAGCAACCACCTAAATTTTCAAGCCCAACATCAATGAAAATAAGAACAAAGAATCACAACCAAAAATAGAACTACAAAGAAAACCATTTCCATTGCAGAACTATATCAGCATGTCTTCAACATTTTTGTATCTTAGTGTCAACTGTGGAATACATGTGGGGATTTTCACCGACTCCCCATTTGGTACTTTCTATGCAGCCAAGAAGGCACAAATACATCAAAATATCCTCGAGGTAGTTAGTCAATTTTTCAGAGACCTCCATCAAAATATTTGAAAGCATATTCACCATCCCGTCAGCCAATTAAAAGGAAGCATAATCTTGAATTATTCCTGCTTCAACTATGTCTATATTTACAAAAGTTAATGAGACTAACAAAATTATTCCTAATTACATGATGAACACCGAGAAAATCATTTCAAGATCTCTATCAGACAAATTTGATCCTATTCATAAACTGGCACTAAGCACTGACTGAACCTTAGAATACCAAATGCTTACGCGATTACGAGCTGAAACTCCCTTCTTCTCGATTATCAATACATTCCACAAAGACCAAACCCTCAGTTAAAGAAACTAAAAGTAAAGAATCACAGATAAAGAAACGAACAAGCTTATTGAGAAAAAGCAACAATATCAGCTGAAATCAACCTCACGTTCCATTTTCAACAACATTGACATCTTAAACAACAAAATAACCATCACTCAACAAACATAAATATCGCAATACGCGAATCTGACTTACGAATCTCAAAATGAAACCGAGACAAGCAAATTTCACAGTAAGGCGAAAAGGAGAGAGAGAGAGAGAGAGTCAGATATGTCTTACATGACGCGAGGAGTCATGTCGTCAAGCGAGAGAGAAGGATCGACGGAGAGAGAATAAGCATAAATAACGGAGCTACAGTTCTCACGAGCTTCATCTACAACTTCCATGGCGTTCCAGATGTTCGCAGCTCCCATACTCTTTTAGCAATATCCCCTTTCTCTCTCTGAAAGCTGCTTTCTTTGATAAATGGATTGAGCTTTCTATCACTCTATCACGCCAATGACGTTAGAGAGGGAATACAATCTGGACTTTGAATATAAATCAAAACTGTAGGAAACAAAGAAAAAATATAATAGGAGAGGATGTGAAGATTTCGGTATTTATAGAGGGGAACCGGGAGCGTCTGAATGGTGTTTGGTAGATTTTCTTTTTCTTTCTTTTTTTTTCCTTTTTTTAACCTCATTTGCGGGGAAGTTCTCGGAGCGTGATCGTGTGCGCTTTTAAGTCTAGTATCTGTTTATCATGAGATTTCCTAAATATTTATATCTTCCATCTGATTTATATAGGATAAAATTTTTCTAATGATTGTTATTTACGGTAACCACCGTATCTAGGATAAATATTTGGTAAAAATTAGGGTATAAGTGACTATTGAATTTAATTTGATGTCAACTAAATTAACCTCGAGCTCGAGCTCGAGCTAGCCACTCAAGTAGTAAATCAAGCTAAGTTGAATATTTAAAATATTAAATTTATTAAGCTTACAAGCTTAATCAAATTCGATATAATTTTTAATTTATTTTTATTTTTTAAATATAAGTGAGTTTAAGATAATATATAGAAAATTTATAAAAATTCAACCTTAGTTAAACTAATCGAGTCGAACTCAACTTGACATATACAATTTCAAGAAGGGTTTAAGCTCAAAGTTTAAAACTGAAAATTTAAAACTCAATTGAACTCCAACCAAGCTCGAGTTTCGAGTTTTTAAGTCCAACTCGAGATTGAGCCTAATATCATATTGGTTCGACTCGAACTCCTAGTAAAAACGATATGGATGGATGAAGAGGTTAACTTGATTATGATCCAACATATTTCCATTGTATAACATTAAACAAATCGAGCTAATTGAGATAAATTTGAGTTTGACATATACATTTTCGAGTTGAACTTGAGCTTAAAATTTAAAACTTGACCAAACTTGATCCAAACTTAACCTTCGAGTTTTTAAGTAGAGCTCAAGCTTGAGTCTAATATGGTATTGGTTTGACTCGACTCGATTACAACCTTAGTAAAAATGATATAGATGGATGAAGAAGTTAACTTGATTACAGTCCAATGTCATATCTCCATTGTATAGCATTGAACAAATCGAGCCAAATTCAAGCTTGACATATACATCTTGGAGTTGAGCTTAAACTTAAAATTTAAAACTCGGTTTGAGCAGAGCCCAAACTTAAGTCTAATATTATACTGGTTCAACTCGACTTGATTACACCCCAGTAAAAATAATATAGATGGATGAAGAGGTTAACTTAATTATGCTCCAATGTCATATTTCCATTGTATAGCACTAAACAAATTGAGATAATCGAGCTAAATTCAAGTTCAACATATACATCTTCGAGTGGAGCTTGACCTCAAAAAGTTTGATTGAGCTCGAACTTCAAGTTTTTAAATTGAGTTCAAGCTTAAGCCTAATATTGTACTGGTTAGACTTGACTCGATTACACTCCTAGTAAAAAAGATGTGGATAGATGAAGAGGTTAACTTGATTACGATCCAATGTCATATTTCCATTGTATATTAATTTACTGTTCAATTTGCATAATGATCAAGATTACTAAATAAGAGCATTTGAGATATTACACTAAAACTAAAAAAGTTATATCATATATTTGGTAATATAAAAATTTATTTCATAATACAAAATAAATATATCTTTAAAATTTCAATAATAACACTATATTTAAGTTATCAATTTACAATACTAAACTTCATAATTTATAATATGAATAATTAGTTTTTCTAAAAATTTTAATTATAAAAATATGTGTCCAATGCTACATGTTCAAATATAGTATATGAGGATTATATTATTTCATTCTTCTTGTACTATACACTCAAATCTTCTTGTACTATCCAATTCTATTAATCAAACACTATCTTAAACTTAACCTGTTAGGTTAGTGATAAGATTCATAAAGATTGGTCCATAATTAGATTAATTTAAGGAGATTTTTCCTAGTGGGTTAGGAGCAATAAATAATATATCAATCTGTCCATTCTTAATCTCTCTCAATAAACTCAAGTACTTAATAAGGAAGTTTACAAGTCTCAAACTCATGACAAGATCATCAAAATAACTCCCAAATGAGTAAGTATCTTCTTATTCATTAATCATTAAGGAGATATCATGGATAATCAAGCTTTCTCACTTAACTCAATTCTAATATCGAATAAACAATGTTTTACTGTCGAAATTGTGCTCCCGAAGATCAAGTAGCTGTTCAGATAAAGAATGAGCATAATTGCTCAAGAACTGCTAAGTCATTGCTTGAGACTCTCTTATTTATCTCTTATACATTCAAGATGCCAAAACTATCTATTCTTCCTTTCAAACCATTCCTCTCAGAGTCATCTCTCTATATGTTATCTCCACATCATTTCTTAAAAATGTAAGATGTACACAACATTCCCCTAACCACACCATTTAAATCTTTTCATCTACAATAAGTTTCTTAATGGTGAAGTTTTGTACTTCTAAATGCCTATCAATCTATAATTCTTCTATAAGGATACTTCTATATCTATGTTTCTTACTTTTTTTTTCATTGGTAACAGAAGCATTTCCATCTCTTAAATCAAAACAAGAATAGCTAAATAAAAGTCTAACAAACCTAATCGGTAACTTCAAGCTAATGCACAACAAAAACCAATACCCTTATCTCAAATTAATGGGTTAGTTAAACTTACACCCTATATCATTTAACCAAAAAGGTCCAATAACAAAATAAAGGAAAGCGAAATAGATAGATTGGCAATAGAAAATAATATCCTTTGCATTATTTAGAGCTGTAAAAGAAGATAGTTTGTTGTACAAACTGATTTCCTTTCTCAAAACTTACTAATATCAAAACTCAAAATTCTTTACCAATAAGGGTTTTCCAATATTTATGTCTTCCTATATTAACGATCTATTTCTATATAGTCTTTTATCTATGACACTTATATATAACGCTTATAAAATTGAATTCTCGTAAAAAAAAATTATAGATTGATCAATCGATATATGAGTGTTATAGATAATATTATAATCCCTCAACTTTTTGTGAAATTCAAATCTACAATCTATCCAATATTTATATGATCCTATATTATTGATCTATTTAGATATAATCTTTAATTTACAACACTTCACTTATATATTTATTCATTTATCTATAATTTTCAATGTAATAATCTGCATCTACAATATATATCCATTCATATATCTGTTGATTATGGTCGAACCAACTGGGTATAAATGGGCTCACACAAACGCTGGAAGGAATGAACCTAAGCTTCATTTCTTACTCCTTGATACCTACAAAAAACCCCATGTGGATATGAACACGAAGGCCCTCTGATGTTTAAGTTAGCAAAGAGGATTAATGATAGGAGGGGGTAAGCACTAAGGACCTAAGGGGTAGCACTCATCTCATGTGTATATGTGTAGTTGAGTTAAGAAGGTCACTTCGATATATAAGAGTAAGGGGGAAAAAATGATTCCAACCCTTGACCTTGTAGTGCTAACTACCTTTTATGGGGATCACTTAGACATGTGGAGGATTGGAGTTCACTCGTCCTGGTCATCAACGGATGGCATGTGCCATAGTGGAGACTGAGTGACTCTAAAGGCAGTCAACCATGATCAGCCTAACAACCAAATCCTTAGCTTAAAGGTTTGACATTTATAGGAGCAGGGACTATTAAGTATGCCAACCATATTACCGATGTCAAGCGGCTATTAATACTGTAGTAAAAAGTAAGCACTAAAGGTAAAGATCGAGTTAGGACGCCTGGTTAAGGATGAGTTAAGGTCTGAACTGACACCAAGTAGTGAAGGCATGAAGACTTAATAGTTGAAGCCATCTACTAGGGTTAGAGGACGAGTTCAACTGTGCTAGGTGATTAGCGCGCGTAAGCCCGATAGTCAAGCCGATCCATTCGGTGATGCATCACATAATTAGCCAAGAGGGTCGCAATATGGGGGATGAGCTTACTGTTAGCTTGTATGTTTCTTAATGGGCTTCCTCGTATGATAGGCCTTGGGCCGGGTGAGAATTAAGTATTAATATTTATCTCCTTACTCTCTTCTGTGTCCGAAATGCAAGGAGAGTTATATGTATAAGGAGACCAAGTTGAAGTGAAGCCGTCCTTCCCCTTAAGTGGAGGTGTCTACACTTGTCGGTTAGCAACATGACATTTGACATCTCTAGTCAAGTGAGCTTTCCCATACATTATCATTCAACGTAACTAATGTGATCATTGGACTACTCGAAGTGTCATGATGACCTTTGTTGGGAAGTGTGGTATGAATTGATGATCCTTAAAGGGTGACTGCATACGTAGAACATTCCTTTATCAGACCACGTGATGCTTCCTTAGGCTCGAAAATCTATTGGAGCACTATGCGCAACTCAATCAAAACTTAAATGGGTATTTAAGTTTGGTGAAACTTAGGAAATAGCAAGTAAAAAGGGAATTTAAATGTGAATATGGATAGATATCATGTACAAAAACATAAGCACAATCGGGTTCGTGCTTGAAATAGGGTTCGATACAACTTATGAATACTAAATTAACACTTGGGTTTCAAATGAGGGGTTAGGTACAACTTGCTAACTGGCTTAAATGAGGGGTTCATCACAATCTCAAGAAGAAGATTGATAAGAATGCAAGAAAGATTAAAGAGTAAAACATTACTCAATAATTGGAGACACAAGCTTGAACAGCTCATGAAGATATCAAGTATATTCTTACTTCAAAATGTTCAACTATGTTGGTTGCTAATTACAATAGTTGCTATTTATAGTAAGTCATAAAATCCTAGTGGCAAAACTATAAATAATATATAAGGCCTTAAACCTTAAAGTAGGCCCACAACTAAAGCTAAGGAAAATATTTAGAAGTATACAAAACTATGCTACATGGTATGTTTAAAAGAAGGTTAGCATATAGGATATTCGAGCTGTTCCGGGGTAGGTCGAGTCCAAGTAGGATCAGGTCGATAGATGGTTGTTCTAGTTAGAGTCGGATTCCTTGAAGTCTTATTGTGCTTAATCGAGCTCTCAATGAGCTTAGCCTATAGTTGTTGAACTCTTGGATTGCTCAACACTAGATTCCTCGTGCCGTGTCGAGCTAAGCTTTAAACTTAGGACAGTGGCTGTTTGGTCCCTAGTCTTCTTGATAGCCGATAGAGCTATTGCTAAGCTGTCTTTCTTTCCTTTCTTAGCCTTCTAGCATCAACTTGACCTTAGTGGGGCAAGTTAGCTTCGATTAAGAATAGGTTTGTGAGGTTTTTGGGGTGGTTGGAAGCTAATTTCTATCATCACTGCAGGGCTGAAAAGAAGTTATCCTCAACTTTAAGCAATAAGCACGAGCTTGGATGCTGTGTAGGCTCCTCTTCCCTTTTCTTTTAACCATGGGTGCCAAGATGCTCTAAATCTCCTCAGCACTCACGGGGGTCAAGCAACAGCTCTTCCTATCCTTTCGAATTGTGTAAATGCTGATGAAGCCATCATGGATCACTTTCCATTTGCACTCCCAAGGTCAGCTAAGAATTAAATTTGCTACATTCATGGCTACTACGTTAAAGTCAAGCTCATCAACATATTATCTTACCTTGGATGCTATCTGAGCTCTCTTATGCATAAGGACTGTACCCTTGTCATTAAACCACTTCAGTCCATAAGGTCATGGATGTGGGTAGGTGGGTGGTTTCATCCTTGTAATTAGCTTGCTGGAAACGATGTTGGTGTAACTACCTCTACCAACAACCTAAGAACAGGCCTTCCCAGTTACCAATCGTCGAATCCGAAAAATAAGTTCTTCCTTTGACTTGGGTCTTCTTTCAAGTCAACTCGTCATGGCTAAGAGCCTGTCCATGTCTAAATAGACGTTTTCCTCTTCCATCTCACTTTTTGAGCTCTTGTTACTCCGACTCTTTACTTAAGTGTCTAGTCCTTCGCCTTTTAAAATCATGACCCTCTTGTTCAAACATTAGGAGCTAATATGTCCATATCCCAAGCACTTGAAGCATTTAACTTCTTAAGCCTTGGTGTTAAGTACTCTCTCCTTCTCTACCTTCTTTGTCTCAACCTGATTAGGTTAATTAGACTTTACTTTCTTCATCTTCTTTTTACGCTTTTTCCTTTCCCCATACCTCTCAAGCTCAGGGTTGTCATGTTAAGGTCGACTGGTTAGCCCCTAGTGCCTTTTTCTCCTATGTCTCTCTACCCTTAATGCTAAATTGATCAACTCACCCAATAGGTTAAATAGCTGTAGCTCAACCACGTTGGCAATGTCATCTTAGAGTCCATTCAAGAACCTAGCAATAATGTAGTCCTAAGGCTCGAGAATCTCACATCTGGTCATCAAGGTCTTAAACTCTTATAAGTACTCCTCAACAGTGTTTCGACCTTACCTCAAGTGCTAGAAAGCTTGGAGCATCTCTTGCTTGAAGTAGGTCAGCACAAATCGCTAATTCTTCAAACATTTCATAAGCTTCTGAGTTTTGATTGGCTCTTCTCCTTTGGTGTCATGCTTAGCAATTAACTTGTCCCACTAAAGACTTACATATTCAACAAGGGACAGTAAAGCTAACTTAACTTTTGTTCGATCATTGCACTCATAATACGCAAATAACTTCTCTACTCGAGGAACCCAGTCAAGTAACTCTTCAGGTCAGCTACTACCACTGAAGGTCAACATCTTAAGCTTAATGTTATCAAGTCCTCGGCTATGTGTTCAAGGCTCATCCCTTACATTTCGAGCTAGTTAGTTAATCTCACATTGGCCACTTTTATTGGAGCTTTACTCAATGAAATCTCTTCTCGGCTTGGGCTCTCTTCTTGGGGCTCCTTAGTTCACCATGAAATCAATACTCTTATCATTGCTTCTCCTTAGCTAAGGTTGATCTCTTCTTCTCTTTGGCTTGATAGGTCTTTTAGGCTATCATTCATCATTAATAGGCTCGTTAGAGTCACTTCTACTGGTCGGTGCTTGATCTCTTCTTTCACTTCGACCAATATGTTTACGGCCTTTAACTAAACCAATAAGCTCTTAGATAGAATCAATGAGATTCTAAATCTGATATTCCAAATTCTCAACGCGTCGTCTCAAACTTCTATGGGGACTATCACCACCAATATTCATAATATCTTTAGACATTATAATTCATATAATAATTCCTATTGAGAGATTTTAACAAACATGTAATATACTCAACTTGACTCAAAATCACCACAACTTTGATTTCTATAGCTACCTATGACTTCCAATTACTACTTCAACTACTATAATACTACTAAGGATAAATTACAACTAGAAATAACAAATAAAATCACTACTACTAACCAAAATACAGCTGATGGCAACTCAAAAACTATCATTACTCGATACAGTATACTTCGAGAACTTAAGTACCACTACCAATATTACATACAGTACAGTAAACCGCAACTTAAATAACAGTTCACAAAAGAGTAAGAACTCACAAGTCAAACTTTGAATAAAACTAACTTACATGTCTCCCCAAAGCTTGAATATTAAGATGATGCGCCCTAAGGCGTAAAGGTCAACTAGAGCACTATGTATAGCCTAATCAAAACCCAAATGGGTATTCAGGTTTGGTGGAACTTAGGAAATAGCAAGTAAAAAGGGGATTCAAATGTGAATATGGATGGATATCATGCACCAAAACATAAGCATAATTGGGTTTGAGCTCAAAATAGGGTTCGATACGACTTACGAACATTAAATCAACACTCAAGTTTCAAATGAGAGGTTAGGTACAACTCACTAACTCACTCAAATGAAAGGTTCACCACAATCTCAAGAAGAAGACTGATAAGAACACAAGAAAGATTAAAGAGTAAAATATCACTCAATAATTCAAGATACAAGCTTGAACAGCTCATGAAGATATCAAGTATATTCTTACTTCAAAATGTTTAACCATGTTGGTTACTAATTACAGTGGTTACTATTTATAGAAAGTCCTAAATTTCAGTGGTAAAACTGTAAATAATATATAAAGCCTTAAACCCTAAAGTAGACTCACAATTAAAGCTAAGGAAAATATTTACAAGTATACAAAACTATGCTACACAGTGCATTTAACAAGAAGGTTAGCATGTAGGATATCTGAGCAATTTTAGGGTAGGTCGAGTCTGAGTAAGAACAGGTTAGCAGCTGGCTATCTAAGCTAGAGTTGGATTCCTTAAAGTCTTATTATGCTTGGTTGAGCTCCCAATGACATCGGCCTACAGTTGTTGAAGTCTTAGATTGCTCGGCACAAGATTTCTCATGCCATGGCGAATTGGACTTCGGACTTGGGACCTCAGCTGTTTGTTCCCTAGTCTTCTAGATAGCCAACAAAGTTGTTGCTGAACTGTCATTCTTTCCTTTTTCGACCTTTTTCATCAACTCAGCCTTGGTGAAGTAGGTCAACTTTGACTAGGAATAGGTTTGTGAGGTTTTTAGGGTAGTAGGAAGCCGATTCCTATCACCACATCATTGATCCATGTATACAGATTGATCATGACCCTTACCTCATGGAGTAGGACATGTGGATAGTTGAGGCTTAGTGCAAATCCTTTCATGGGTTCATACACCGAAAGTGGGAGAAACCGTTTGCATTCTTTCCTTCATTTTCTATATAAGGGGGGTAGATAGTTCCTTATTGTTCACTTTCGCATTATTAACCTAAAGGAGACTTTGCCGAATTCCTTACTTACGAGCTAGTTTCTTTCGTGATTTTCTTTCTTCGTTCAGCTTCCATAATGGCTAACCAAAGCACGATTGATATGTAGAGTAAGTCTCGTAGTCAATCCGTTTCAAGAGAGGTGGACGACAGTTGTAAGGACTTAGCCTAAGAAGAGGGTAATAACCTTACTCCCCCTGAAACGACAATGGCAGCAATGGTTGCAATGAGTACCGAAGAGGGGATAATATTATCATGGGCAAAGAGGAGGGAGTGTGCATGATGGAGGTGATGTAATGTGTATCCTATAAATGGCAAGGAGGATAAGGAAGGCGAGTTACTGTGTACGACTAATGCCAATGATAAGGCATGTGCTCGTACTACATATGTAGCGAGTAAGGAGAAGCTGATGCTCGTGATGCAAGTAGTTAGTAAAGTTCTCACATGGTGAATGGACGTGCCCATGGGTGGACAACGAGTATATGATATAAGGGATGACTGGTTGTTCGATATTTATGTGAAACCGTTCAAGCTGGGTCTTCAACTTCTCTTTTTGAAGTTTCTTATGGAGTTCTTTTGTTATTTCAAAGTTGCTCCAAGGAGCCTCACTGCTAATGCATGGGTACAGCTGCTTGCCTTTGAGATGTTGTACCTATAAGAGCTACAAAAGCCCACAGCGTAGCTCTTTAAGCATTTCTTCCAAGTGAAGAAGGTAGCTGATAGTTAGGTATATGTTGCCAACCGAGGAGGGGTACTAAGGATCTTTAGCGAGCAACCAAACAAGGTTGACAACTGGAAGGGGTTCTTTTACTGTGTTCATACCCCTAAGCCTCTAGGTTTCCCATCTCAGTGCAGGTTTCCTATTCGGGGAGGAGGTTAGGCAAATTGGGGGATGAAGACACCATGATCAGTATCAAGATATTGAATTTAGTACAGTAGAAGAAGCTTAATCCACAATCTATCTATCATAAGCATGAGAGTGGTACATCGTTATTTAGGATGGAGATAGGTATTTGTTACCCTTTACCTAGAAAGGGTGCTTGACTACTTACTGCGTTGCTTTGTAATTACATTGGGGGACATTGGGCCTTCTCATCTTTGATGTAGTAAGTATGTTGTCCTCATGTTATTTGTTTACTTAATGAATTTGTTGGTTTTTTGCAGCTATAAAGTTAGCCACCGAGAAGGTAAGGGCAAAGCTACTTGCAATGTAGAGTAGGCAATTGGAGGTACGTCCAACTCGATGTAAAAGAGGAAGTAACCGACTGTGGAAGGTAAGGTGGAGACTTCGCAACACCCCTCAAAGAGATAGAAGAAGAAGATTAACAGGAGGCAACAAATGCTCTTCGAGGTGGTTCAGCATAGGGTAAGTGATATTCCTATAAGTGTACCTCTATTCGGCTTAAGGCTTGAGAGTGCGGGTTTTGGTGTTAAGTCAGGGCAGGCTAAAGTCATAGTTGCTACATTGGGGGGTCGAAAGGGAGTTGCCCAAGTGGATATGTACGAAGAGGATTCAAAGACAACCCTTTAAAATGTTAAGGGTTCCTACTGTCGAGATCCCTAACGATGGAGACGTTATACCATTGGTTTGACACAACAAGTAAGCACCCCCTCCATTGTCTACAGTTGGGCCTTTGCAAAGGTTTGATCAGCTCCAAGCACGTTTTGGGTGGCTCTTTACTAATAAGAGCGATGTAGATGCTTCAACTGAGCTATTGAGGAGGCATAATGAGGTGTGTTAATTGTAGTTCTTGTGAAAGCAATTTAGTTTTGCTTTGTTGACTAACTATACATTGTGCTTGCAAATGTATGATCTCTTGGAGTTTGTCCTTATACGTCGCTAAGTGTATTGGTAGTCAATAATCAAGGTCGAGACGGAGAGGCTTCAGGAAGCATTAGAGCAGGAGAAGAAGGTATCCACAGACCTTGCTGTTTAGCGTAGTAACCTATGTAAAGAGTTGGCTAGGAAGGTCGATGAGTTGAAGGGCAACCTGAAGAGGGCTAAAGACTGCAAGAAGGCTACTTAAGGTAAACTATCCAAAGTGTAGGATAAGCTGGAGGCTAAGGTATGAGAATTGGAGGGTTTGCAGGTTAAGTTCTTGTAGAGGAAGGCAAAGCTCTTGAAGGGGGAAGTTTGGCCCTTAAGGTTAGGCAAGGGATTTTTCTAAAAACCCTTGACAATCCCCTGATTAAGAAGGCCATTACCACTACTAGATATGCTATGGGTGAGGAAGTTCGAAAGCAGGTTTTCTAAAATACATTTGGGGCTAATTTGTCATTTCTTCATTGTTTGGATGGACCCGAGGTTGTTGCTGGCAATGGGGAAGAGGTCTAGTCTTCTGGCGACTCATCGGGTGGTTCTAGCAACGGCTCTAATGCAAGTCTTAAGGAGGCTAGGAAGGGGGTGGTGAAGGTCGACAACAAGTTCAGCAGCATGGGGAAAGTCAAAGATAAGGAGTTGTTGCCAAGTAGGCTGGGATGGTTTTGTTTCCTGTTGTTTTATTTATCGATTCAAGTGGTGCATACTTGCATTTGTATTGTTTCTTATGTCTCCTATTTGGGGGAGATCAGGATGCCAGTCTTAACTTCTTAAGTGTAATTAACTTTAGTTAAAATAGAAACACTTCGTTGGTGTGATTGGATTACTTCTACATTGTTTGTTTTTCCTTTTGTTACCTTTCCTTACTTCTATATTGCTACCGTGCATTTAGGCTTTATTTTTATCTAAGTTTTTTGTGCTGCCAACAATGCTTTTGAGTAGATCGTTTCCTATCATTCTTTCACAAGATTTCAAGAACACTTTATCCTTAAGGAGATTACACCATGTTGCTTGTTGGTAATCTATTAGGTCTTTCAGTGATGTCTGGGATCTTTTGGACAAAGTAGGGTTAGCCAGGTGAATCTTTCTCTAACATCACGTAATCCTCTTTACAAAGTTTATTTCGAGCAATGTGTACACCCGGTAGATGTATCATCTCAAGTAGGGTGCTTTCCAAAAGCCATTCAATGTATGTATGGTGCATCGCTGTTTTCTAAGGCATTGCTTCAGTTTCTGGTGCACTTAAGTAGTCAGATGATTTCTACATGTACGGTCGAGGAGGTTCCAAGCTCCTTATATAAAAGTGTGTGTAGGTCCTTGCCTTGCCACACCAGACAATGAAACACCTTTATGTGTTATAGTTGAGAGTGGGCTTACTTTTTTCCTTTAGCATGAGCATGTCAAAGGTGATCAGGCCAAAAGATAAAGTGTTGGAGTTAGGGAGGAGGTCTCTTCAGCCCCTCCCTTCAAGTTATGATCATAAGGTGTAGAAAGCTGCCTTACAGCAAAGGGTAGCCCCTGAGCTATGACTAGGAGGTGTATAGTGGCCTCTAGGTCCTCCCCTCTTTATGCCCCAATGATGTGTAGTTAAGGGGGAGGCTCAGGCATGACCCGCCACTTGTTTGTAGCGGCTTTACTACGGGGGCACTCATCTGTAAGAGGTTTTATACTATTTTTTATGCACTATCCCAAATGAATACAAGCAAGTGGGGATGGCCATGATTACTACAAAAATGGGGTCTTTTTCTCCACCATAACCTACTAATAAAGGTGCTCATAGGGAATCCTCTGCTTCGCAAATACTCTAGTTTATCACGTGGGAAGCTCAAGTGGGGTGGGCAAATCATGTCTTGCCTTCCCATTTAAGTTGTTCCTAATACAAATCATTGGAAAGATTGACATACGGCTACCAATATTACATGAGCCAAAAGGGTGGGTTCGAACCTTAAGATGATCTGAAAGCTAAATAGTAGTCGAAGATTGAGCAGGGGTCAGTTGTATACTGATGGTGGTATGACTTACCAACACCTCAAACAAGCTCGAACTATAATTGGTATGATGCACAAGTATAATAAAACAAAGTAAATCAAACTGGTTATACGATAGCTCGGCTGTTTAAGGCGTGGGGAAGGTTGGTCTATTATGTGGCCATTCTTCTGATCAGCATCGACTGGTCACCACAAAAATGAGGTAGCTTAGCTTCGGATGTAAGTCAAGAAATAGGCGGATTCAATGCATGGCTTTAGATTAGTATAGCAACAAGAGGTTAGCTCGATAATAGGTCGATCACCTTAAGGGTCTTTAAGATGAGATGGAGAGAGATTGGAGTAAAATACCTTAGCAGTTTAGCATGGAGAATGAATTGTACTTTAGAGTTTAACTCCCCTTGGATAGCTTAGTAGACTATATAAGCAAGTTCTTGAGCTTAAGAGCGAGTGATTGGTCTGTAATCCCTTTCAATTTTGGTAGTAGGTCAATCAATCTAAGTGGAGCATCAACCTTACTTTGATGCTAGTAGGACCCCTAGAGCTTAGAACTTCAAGTGGAGTGGATAGATTAGCTATCACTACTGATACTTCTATGGAAGACTAGTTCTATTGGATGGAGTAGGAGCCCTCACTTGGAGGCTGAATGTCATTGGGGTCCTTATGGTTTGGAGTTCAACCCAACTGAAACTTGAGGATGTAATCATAGCTATCCCTTTAGAGCTTGCAGGTAGGGTCAAAGTTGAGAGTAGTCCCTCTAAGAGAAAAATCTAGAGCAAAAAGCCAAGTCAAAGATGGGATCGGTTATCTAAGCTTTGCATAGAGAAATAGTGTAGGGCGTAGTTTCGTAGCCTTGTAATTGTCTTCTCCTTTGCAAATGTAATTGGGGTTGGTATGCCGACTCGGAAAATCATTGTACATTGTTTTATTAACGGAACAACGTATTCTTTTCTTACTCGTCGTTGCTTGCCTGTTACCTTATTTTCCTTTAGGTTTCTTTTCCTATTGTCCGATTGTAATGGCTTTATATGAAAGTGCATTGTTTGCTCGGTCTAACACCGTACTACGTATGAGAAAGGTACCTGTGTTGTTAATGCCTGTAATGTTAGTATGGGGATTAACTTAAGGAAATGCTTAAGGATGAGAACTAACTCAAGGCTTAAGCTGGATGGAAACCAATGCTGATAGGAATCAAGGATCGATTACCCACTCACGAGCTCGAGGATTAGCTAACTTAGCTCATTAAGCTGCCTAAGGGGAGTTGACCCTTGAGGAGTAGCTCCATGTTCAACCTAACTTACCCAAACCATTCGCTTCACTTTCATTTTCTCTTATCTTAGATTCAAGTACCTATGACAAAGTGGAGCTATCAAAGAACTGACCTATCAAGGTTGAGCTTGAACTACTAAGTTCCTATTCTCTAATTGTCTACTAACCAAGCTACTAAGATGCCCAACTATCGAGTTGATATCGAGTAATTCAGATCTGCTCAACACATTCTTCATTTGGGACCACAGAATGAGCAGTTGACATGCATCGATTTTATAACATCCATACTATCCTTTCCTGTACCCGAATATTCTCTTGTCTGTTTTACAAATTTACCCTTATAAATTATGTACCTTTCCTTTTCTAGTAGGAATTCTTTTTGTAATTTACGTAAATCTAAGACTTGCCTTAAATAGGCCATATAAATACTTGTAATATGTGATAGCCGCATCATTAGTAGCATTGAAATTTCAAGTAGCCCCCCATTTACCTCCTTCTTAAGCTTATGTTTTCTTAGCAAAAAATCGAGACCTTGGAGAGCTCTTATATAAACCATTGAGTGTAGACTAATGGTAAGTAACCTCATATTATACTCATGCGTTATATCAAGTATTGTTTGAGTTCGTGTAAGACGTTGTTGTGTCATATCCACTATCGGTGCACAAAAACCTTTGCTCAACCTTTGACTCCCATTTAGCTTTTGAACCATCCTAAGGTTCAGACCTATCTTGGTTCATGTGATAATGGTTGTTGTGTGTCGACCCTTCCTAGTGATCCGTATCATCTTGGTATTAGAGCCTCACTATATTCAAGTAAGCTTCTAGTTATTTGTGTTTATGAGTGAATTCCTATAATATACTGCGTGTATAGTTAGTAAGCTAAGATCGACGCTGTGTTGAAGGACTTTTATGTAGATGTATTAAGTGTTGGAGTAGTATACTAAGTTAAGGAAGTTCACTACTTTGCTTTCCCCTATTTCATGTTCATAAATAGAATATGAGTGACTAGTATTTCGTTGCTAAGCAACGCAATATTGCTATTGTTGTGGTAATTGTTAGTGTGTTAGTGCTGTTCATTATTGTTCAAAGAAGGAATTGTGAAGTGTGTTTTAGTTGTTAACATATTGAAGTAAAACAATAATGTCCAATTCTAGTGTTCATGGAACCCTAGGTAACTAAGAAAGTTGTGCGCGTAATGGCCAAGGATAATAAGGGAGTTTTACACCCTAATCCATGACTAGCAACTAGACAGGCTTAGCGACTTAGTGACTAGCCTAGTAACTGCCATAAACAAGAATAAGTAGCGAGCTAGAAATGACCTAGATAGAAGCCAAGCCAATGAGTTACCCAAGAGATGCAATGGTTGATGGGGCCAAGCTAATCCCCCAATTCGACTGCCTTAAGCTAGAGGAGTCAATAGAGCTACTCGACGCCAACTTATATTGGACGAAATTGAATAGGAAGGTTAGGAGATAAGTGAAGAAGAAGAATATTATGAACTTGATGAAAGGAATATTCAAGCTCCTAGAATGGAAGGACTAAGGATATAGATTCCTTGTTTTACTAGAAGTAGTGATGCTAAGGACTACCTAGATTGGGTAGACAAGATTGAAAAGTAGTTTGAGTGTCATGAGGCGCTTGAAAATGCTAAGGTTAGACTTGCTATGCTAGAGTTTACAAGCTATGTCGTACTATAGTCGAAAAATTTACAAGCCATCTGAAGAAGAGAAGGAGAACACAAGATTAGAGATTGGGATGAAATGATGAGAGTGATGAGAAGGAGATTCGTTCTAAGCTACTATTTGCAAGATACCTTCAAGAGATTGCAAGAGTTGAGGCAAGGAGGATCAAGTATTGATGGTTATGTGAAGGAATTCCAAATGTTAATGATCCGTTATGAAGTTGTTGAGCTTGAAGACCGAACTGTATTACAATTCATTAACTGGTTAAAGTAAAAGATTGGAGATATTTTGGAGACTATGGATACCGGTTCACTTGATGAAGAAATTCAGGCTATTATAGGATCGAGTGATGTCGAATGAACCTATTCCGAGTACCCATTAGCTGAGCTCCCACTAGCCATCCTTTTGCAAGTAAACCTGCACAATCGGAACCAAGCTGAACAAGTGATATCTAACCTACTCCAGTTGCTTGAGTAAAGGAGAAAGAGCATCTAAGGAGATTTGAGAAGGGACAAAGCTCTAGTTAAGAGACTAGTGAGATCAAACGCTTCAAACGCAAGGGATTTGGACACATGAAAGCGCAATGTCCGAATAAACGAATAATGGTGATCAAGGAAGAGATGCCGATCATTAAGGTCGGCAGTACTGATGAGGAGATTGAAGAGCTAAAAGAATTTGGATACACTGAATAGTCTGAGGAAGAGGAGATCATCTTTAGTGAAGAGGGAAACTTTATGCCTGTAACCATGGTGCTGAGAAGAGTCATGAGTATGAGTCTTATACCAGAGGATGAGCAACATAATAACCTGTTCCACATTAGTTGTAAGGTCAATGGTTCCTTATCTGCACTTATAGTTAATAGTGGCAATTGTATCAACGTAACATCTACATCCATGGTCCAACAATTGAAGTTGCCGACTAAGCCCCACCCCAAGCCTTACAAGTTGCTCTGGCTCAGTGACAAAGGAGCCCTACAAGTAAATAAGCAAGTATCCATGCCGATTTGCATTGGAAACTATCGAGATGAAGTAATCTATGATGTGCTACTTATGAGTGCATCTCATATTCTTCTTGGACAATTGTAGATGTTTGATCGGAATGTGATATACGAAGGAGGGAAGAATACGTGTTCATTAAAGAATAAGGGAAGGAAGGTCAAGCTTAGCCCTATGATTGTTGAGCAAGTTAAAAGCATACAGGTCCAATTAAGTCAAACCTTGAAGAAGGAGGCTTTGGTGATGACCCGAGCTAAGCTAAACAAGGAGATGAAGCTTGAAGGGCCAACTTATCTATTGATCAAAAGATTACTCGAAATGAGCGAACTAAAAGTTAAACTGCCTATTGAGGTGAAGGCCCTACTAGATGAGTTTGCCAACCTGTTCCTTAAAGAATTACTTAAGGGTTTACCTCCAACCCAAAGCATTGAATATGCCATAGACTTACAGCTAGGAGTCATACTACAGAACAAACCTGCTTATCGACTGAATTCGAAACAGGCTGTAGAGCCAGGTAGATGGCTTGGTAAAGAGAGGATATATTCAAGAATCCTCAAGCCCATGTGCTATACTAGCTCTATTGATGCTAAAGAATAATGCTACGTAGAAGATGTGTAGACAGTCCAACTATTAACCAAATCACCATTAAGTATAGGTACCTCATACCTAGGCTTGATGATATGCTCGATGAGTTGAAAGGAGCAAGAATCTTTTCAAAGATCGATCTTAAGTCCGAATATCATCATATCAAAATGCAAGAAGGAGATGAGTGGAAGATCGTAATTCAAAACATGTCATGGATTGTATGAATAGCTTGTAATGCCATTTGGGTTGTTGAATGCGCCTACCATATTCATAAGACTGATGAACCATATGCTCTAAGAACTTACTAGAAATTTTATTGTCGTGTATTTTGATGATATTCTTATCTATAGTCTTGACTTGGAGACTCACTGTCAGCATCTGATATGAGGCAAGCGCACCTATCAATTTTAATATAGTCGGATATGAGTCCGAGTCGATCCCTCAGAGATTTTGAGTACTAATATTAACTTTAGCTTTATTATCTAACCGGAAAATTATGTCGAGTTGAATGAATTAAAAATACTGAAATTAATAAACTAAACTAATTATGAGACTTAACTAAGTAATTTAGAAAGCAATAAACTACTAACGACTTCGAGTATGCAATAATGTATTTAGGAATTATTTCCCCTAGTGTTTAACATGTAACCTTTTTTAAAATGTATTCAATTCAGTTTCTATAATTCTTGACCGGAGGGATTCACAATTAAAGCTAATATCTTTCTCAAGCATATTAACCCTAATCCTAAATTATTTACCGGAATCTCTTCACTTAGTAATATAATTTAGAATTGCATTAATGTATAATGAATTCCCACACAAACAATCAACTTTCCGAAAGAAACATGTATCTTATCTCTAAGTATACATGTAATTCTCTTCAATTATGCTAAGATCTAATTACACATGCAATTTCTCAATCAACATGCATAATATCATATGTTGATACTCTAGAATTATCAATCCATAACTAAACGACATAATTGAATCAAGAAAAGATAGAAACTTTCTTGAAATTATAATTCAATCCAAGGGTTATATGAAACCCTAGGTTTCATAATCCTAAATACTTGAATTCTAAGCTATCATAATGAATCTAAAAACGAGATTCATCAAAAACATGAAATAAAGCATGAAAACCCCTCTTGATTTGATGAACAATCTCTAATCTTGAAATCGATGTCGTTATCGCTTCTTGATGTTGTTTCTCCTTAAGTCTCTTCTTGTCTCTTGTCTCTCTTTGTTTCTGTAATGTCTCCCTCTCTTTTGAACCCTAAGATATCCTTTTATATGTGTATTACACGGATTTTATTTTCGTCACCGGACACGGCTTGGGACATGGCCGTGTCCCCAGGTCGTGTAACTTTCTGCACAAAGGCAAAATTTCTGCACAACTTCAAAACTTCATAACTTCTTCGTTTGAACTCGGAATTGAGTGAAACTTGATTCGTTTTCTTCGTTTTCGATCCTAGAACGCGTTTAAACCCTGAAATCAACATTTTACTCAATTAAGTATCATTTTCTTTAAAGAAAACCAAAAATGTAAGGAAAATGCTATAAAATCACCATATGAAATATGTTTAAAATCAGAGTTATCAGCATCTCTAAGCAGTTTTCTCAAAACTCCGAGTTGAGAAGCTTTATGCCAATCTAAAGAAATGTGACTTCTACTATCTTGAAGTAATCTTTCTAAGATTTGTTGTGAGTGGTTGTAGCATACGAGTTGATGATGAAAAGGTGAGGGTAGTTATCGAATGACCTATGCTGACCAGTTCTGCCAACATGCGAAGTTTCCACGACCTAACATCATTCTATTGTCAATTTATAAGAAATTTCAATACTATTATAGCCTCACTCATCGAGCTATTGAAGAAAAATATTGAGTTTAGGTAGAGAGAAAAATAGCAAAGGAGTTTGAAGGAGGTGAAAGAGAAACTGACTACAGTCCTTAGCTTAGCTCTCCCAAGCTTTGACAAAATGTTTGAAGTGGAGTGTGATGCATCACGATTGGGCATGCCTAGCCATAATGATGCAGGAAGGTCAACCTATTGCTTATTTTAATAAAAAGCTCAGAGGAGCCCCAGTTAACTATTTTTTATATGATAAGGAGTTCTACTCCTTGATCCGAGCTCTAATAATTTGGCAACATTATCTATTGTCTAGAGAATTTGTGATCTACACCAACCATAAATCATTGAGATAGCTAAAGAGCTAACCCAAGTCGTTTAGGAGACAAGCAAAGTAGGTAGAATTAATGGAGGGGTTTTCCTATGTCATTAAATATAAGAATGGTAAGAACAACGTAGTAGCTGACACCCTATAAAGATGACATTCCCTCTTGACAAAGCTTCAAACCAGACTTTTTGGATTTTTTATGATCAAGAATCTCTATGTTAGGGATCTGCATTTTGGGCCAATCTATGCCAAATGTGAAGATGGCCAAACTATTGATGATTATCACAAAGAAGACGGATACCTGTTCAAGAAGAGGAGATTTTGTATCCTAACCTATTCGATGAGAGAGCCACTTATGTGTAAGGCACATAGAGGAGGATTGTCTAAATATTTTGGCAAGCATCAAACTCATGAGATACTAGCCTTTAAATAATTTTGGCCGTGAATGATGAATGATGTCCATGCTGTTTTAGAGAGCTGTACTACATGTAGAAGGGCTAAGAGCCGAGTCGAGTCAAGAAAGGGCAATATCTACCCTTACCAATTCCGACCAAATCATATACTAAGTTAAGTATGGATTTCATGTTAGGATTACCAAAGATATCCTAAAGGAAGGACTGCATCATGGTGGTCATGGACCGTTTTAGCAAAATGGCACACTTTGTGCCCTATTCCAAAACTAACAATGCTTTAGCTATCTCTTTTCTTTTCCTATAAGATGTCGTCAAGTTCCATCGAGTATGCAAAGCAATAGTATCTGATCTAGATCCAAAATTTATGAGCCACTTCTAGAGAACCTTGTAAAAGCAACTGGGCACAAAGTTGTTATTCAGCATGTCTTGCCACCCTCAAACAGACAGATAAACCAAAGTCGTCAACAAAACATTAGGAACCCTACTCAGAGTCACTGTTGGTCAGAACCTAACCAATTGGAATCTATGCTTACCCATAATAGAGTTTGCCAGCAACATGACCGTACATAGCATCATAGGCAAGTCCCTGTTTGAAGTCGCTTATAGATTTAACCTTGAACTACCACATGTTCAAACACCATTACCATGCCAATAAGAAGACCAATTAGTTGTTAATAAATTAGAGGCCATTAAAGCCATGTACTAGAAGATCATAGAAAACCTAACCCTGTGGATGCCCTATTTTTGCCCCCTTTTTATTTTTATTTTTAGAATAAGGTAAGAGGTCCTAATTTAGTAAAAAAATATAAAAATTTGAAAAATGAAAAAAAAAAATTTAGAGAAAATACAAAAAATTAGGAAATTTAGAAAAATATAGAAAGATAGAAAATTTAGAAAAAATCACAAAAATAGAAAAAATTGGAAAAATCACAAAAAGTGTAAGATTTATGAGAAATTTAGAAAATTAAAAAAAAAGAAGTATAAAAAAAATAAATAACAAGAATAATAAAATTTTTAAGTAGTTTAAATAAAATAGGATTTTTAATTTAGCTTTAGTGTTTTTAAAGCCTTAAACAATAAAAGAGGAAAGAAATGTTAAGTCTAGACTTAGATTTAAATCTACTCCTAGCAGACCTTTTTTATATGTACAATTTGATTACACATATGAACAAGGCATAGGCTAATAGCCTGACAGTTCTACACTCTAACTTACACTAGGGTTTAACTAAGAGATCTTGGATTCGAATCTTGTACCTCTTTTTTTTTTTTTTTCTTCACAGAATACACCCACCACGTATCAGCCACATGGCATGATATGTGTCAAATAACACGTTGGCTGACCTGCCACATCGTCAACCACGTGTTATTTCAAGACACATGGCACAATTCCATCAGATCATGCAACTGACGTAACGCTACGTTAACATACCTTTCCTTCTCTTTCTCCTCATTTCCTGCTCTTTCCCTTGATTTCTCACACAATACATGCTTAGACAGCTCACTTTCAAATCATTTTATTTCACAATTTCATCAATTTAATGGTAAAATCATGAAGTAGACTCGGGATACTATGCATTAAACTTAAGATTACATCCTTATACGATCATTTAGAAGGCTTAAATGAGATTTGAAAATGAGAAAAAATTGTAAAACTCAGATTTTCCCCCCACTCCTTTTGCTTGATTTTATTAAGTTCAATGCATTACAAAGCTTCTTGGTTACATTTTAGGTAAAAAATAAGATTCAAAGAAGCATTTTGATCATTAATTCAATTCAAATCATAGATTTTTTCATTAAATTTGAAAATCAAGTAAAAAATCTAATCAATTTGATTTTTCTATATTATTGTGTTTTGATTCCTTTCCAAGCATGTCCAAGAATCAAGCAGTATAAACAAGGGCTTCTATGATTCATTTCAGCACAACTCATCATTAATTCTCACTCCGAACACACGCTCTCTCTCTCTTTCTCTCTCTACTTGCTACCAAACTTTCTCTCTCTTTAGACTAAGCATCGATTGTAGCTCTTCGAATCAGCTTGACTATACGGCCGAACTCCCCACACCTTAAGCTTCTAATTCCAACGACTTCTCGCATCTACTATAGCTTCCATCACCATAACCAACAAACCCCAACTTAACACCTACGGCCACTACTCCAAAGTTCCACTACAGACCATCTTACATAAAAATAACCACATTACAAGCTTCGACACCATTAGAAACCTAAAACCCAACTCTCCTTCAACCTCTAGTAGCCATTATCTAAAGCAACTACAACCATTGATAGCGGATACCATTGCGTAAACACCAAATGGCCACAAAAAGTGGAGGTACTAATCTTAAACCCCCCTTTTCCAATACAATACGCATGGGATTGAGCTTTCCCACTCGAAAGTCGCATCAAAACCACCTTGATCGACTCCACGACAGTCGCTGCTCCTTCCTCCCCTCACAGTGCATGTACGTGATACGTATAGACCGATTCAGATCCAACCCAACGACCTGCGAATAGCTCTTGACTCACCTAAGCTCCTTGGTCTGGCCTTTCTTCGGTTTTTGTTTGCTTTTTCTTTTTATGTAAATTTTCATTTGTAACAAAAAAAAAAGGAAGAAAAAGAAAGAGAAAAAGAGAAAAAGAAGAAGAAAAATTGGAAAAAAAAAAAGAAGAAGAGGAAAAAATGTGTTATTCGTTTATTTTTATTATTTCAATCGAAAAATAAATAAGTACAAAACACAAAAATAAAATAAATAATAATAATAATAATAATAATAAATGAAAAATCATTTTATAACTTAGAAAAAATTCACTTTCCAAATAAATGAAATAAATCAATCCTTTTCCAAAAGTAGGATTTCCTTAGAATTTTTTCAAATCAATAAACACTTGATCAATTAGGACCCTTTAGAATTTTTCTTCAATAAACCTAAACTAAATTAAAATATAAACTCAACCAATTTTTCAAAAATTAAAAGTGATTAACAAATTAAAATTTTCCAAAAAAATTACGAAAAGTCTGATTCCTAATAAAGGGTACATAGGCATCTACAAGGTGACTTAAAATAAGAAAACCTTTTTATTTTCCCTTTCTATAAATATTTTCAATTTATTGTTTTGTGTAAATGATTTGATATTAATCGTAAGTTTAGAACTAGTGATTAAACTTCGTTTTAAAAAGGGTAATCTTAAAAGGTGAATCTAAATTCGAAAAGTTAAAAGTGATACCCATAAGAGTTTAAAAGATTAGACCCTGATCCAAAATCTTTAGTTTTCAAAACCTTTTTTAAAATTGGATTTTCAAGTGGACTAGTGGCTAAGTTAAATTGGTCTACCTAATCACTTTAATCTAACCCTATTTTTTCCCAACTTCGTTTGGGTAGCAACTCTAAAACATTTTTTGAAATAAATAAAAAAAACTCAATTTTCTTTAACTCTTAGTTGATGATCAATATTAAATAAGTTAGGATTTAATATTGATTGGGTTAAGAAAAATAATACAAAATGAGGAAAAATCAAGCTTAACAACATGGCAGCACTACTAGAAATGTTAACAAGGTTAGCAATCTAACCTTTCGAATTTATAATTAATCTTTGAAATCACCTTACTGAATGTAATTTTTAATTTATTTAATTACTTTTTATTATTTTCTACATTTGTCTTTAGTTGTACCAACTTTCTTTTAAGGTTAAATTTTTTTAGGTTTTTTAAATTATGGGGGGGATTTATTTTATGTATCATAATTGTATGGTAGAAATGGTTAAACCCAGACTGTATTAAGACCCTAGGAAGAGGGCGCACTGTGTAGGCTTCAGGTGCTGTAATGTAACAACTGCTCAGGGTTGATTAGGCCACCTCTACTTAAGCTGTAATGTGACCAATAAAGGTATTTTCTAAAAACAAGTAAGGTCATAAGTATTATCCTTATGCATCATATCGAGTATAGTTTAAGTTCATATGAGACGTTGGTGCATCATATCTACCGTCGGTGCACGAAATCCCTTACTTAACCTTTGACTCTCATTTAGCTTTCGAATTGTCCTCAGGTCCAAACCCACTTTGGTTCATGTGAACTAAGGACTTAGCATCTTCCTTCATTGTTGGATAGTAATAGCCCAACTTGAGTGCTCAAAAGTAAAGTGCTTGAGATTAGATGTAGTTGCTGCAAATTTCTGCATGTAGCTCCTTAAGGATACAGGTACCCCCTCCTTTCCTTAAGCATATGAGGAGCGGAGTACTCTGTCCTCATTGAAAAAGTACGTCATCAATCAATGTGTAGTTGGCTACAACGTAAGCTAGCCTCTTTAACTTTACTCGGTCTTCTAGCAACATCCCTCTCTTGAGATATTATGTGAATGGGTCTATCCAAGAGGATTCGGGGCTTACTTCTCATATCTCAAAGGCTGCTTACTGCTATGCTTGTGTACTTTGCTTAGGGAGGTACTGTATGAATAACGGCTTGTCGTCGTCATGTGATGCAGGGATAATGGACAAGGCTATCCTAGACAGTTTATCTGCCTCTTCATTTTCTACTCAAGGGATCTTATTAACTTCCTATGCCATAAACTTTGCAAGTAAAACTTACACCATGCATAGATACTTGACCATTGTTTCACCTTTAGTTTCATACTCTCCCTTTATTTGATGTACCACTAACATAGAGTCTAAGTGTATGCCGAGCTTCCTTGCTCCAATTTCTTTAGCAATCTTTAAGCTGGCAATGAGTGCTTCATCCTTGACTTTGTTGTTACTTGTTAGAAAACCAAATACGGAAGAGTTGTAGAAGAACTCCATAAGGACACAGCTTAGACATACTCTACTCTACTTGGACTCTTGCCCAGTTGCTAACCTACCAAGTGTCGAAGCCAATTTTTCAATTTGCCTAACTTATTTGCTGAGTGCTTAGTCCATGGATACTATATGCTAAGCTCTACCCTTTCAACTTACTAAAGTACAACGCCATTCAATCAACTCAATAGCTCTAAGTACAATTCATCAACAACAACCCCTACATCAGCTCAGCTCATCTATAGCACCTTAAGATCCCAGAACAAAAACTTATTAACAGGTTACCACCCGTCCCCTACTTTTTTTACATTTGTACTATATTCCTTTTTGTCCTTTATCTCATTTACCTTTTTGTATATACTAGGATTCTCTTTCTTATATTGTCCTTTATGTAATTTTCCATTATTGTATTATTGCCCTAAAGGACTTACTATAAATAGTCCTTTATACTGTAGCAACAATCATCTTACTCACATTACAAGTTAATGAATATTCTTGTTCTTGTGAGATATCCTTCTCCAAGTACATTCCTTTCTCACACTCTTATTTAATCTTATCGAGTAGCTCGAGATTAATGGCGAGTAGACCTTAATATTAGCCTATGTCGTCATGTCAGGAGAAATCCTAAGTTGTATTATGTTTATTAGTGCATCATATCCTTCAAGCAACTTCATGAAAGCTACTATATTTGTGGAGTTATCCATTCCTTCATTCTTAGATGCCTCGAAGGACCCACTATTACTACATTCTATAGTAAGCCTTAGTGATCAACTAAGCACCTAGGCATATCATTCGGGGATTAATTGGAGAATATGGGTAGGGTCGCCAAAAAGTCCTTTAGTTCATTGAATGCCTTCTGACATTTAGTTGTCCAATGGAAGTCAATGGAGTTTTTCAATAGCTTGAAAAATTCTGTGCGTTTGTCTACACTTTGGGATACAAACGGATTTAGGGCAGCGATCCTTCCTGTTAGTCGTTGCACCTCCCTAACTTTTGTCAATGCTTTTATATCCCGAATTGCTTTAATCTTGTCTAGGTTAGCCTCTATGCTTCACTCTGTCACCATGAAACTTAAGAATTTTCCTAATGCAACCCTAAAGACACATTTCTAGGGGTTGAGTCTCCTTTAGAACTGGCGTAGAGTTTGAAATGTCTCATGGAGGTCGTCGATGTACCCTTTCCTAATTTTGCTCTTAGTAATCATGTTGTCGATATAGACCTCAATGTTCCTACCGATCTGTAGCTTGAAGATGTAGGTCACCAACCTTTGATAAGTGGCTCAATCATTTTTGAGATCAAAGGGCATTACCTTATAATGATAAGTCCCAAAGTCTGTAACGAATGATGTGTAGACTTCATCCTCAAGAGTCATTTGAATTTAGTTATAGCTTAAATAAGCATCCATGAAATTAAGAAGCGTGTAGCCAAATGTCAAGTTGACATGTTGGTCTATATGCGCTAAGAAGAAATAGTCCTTAAAGCATGCCTTGTTTAGATAGGTATAATCGGCACACATTCACCATTTGCCATTTGCTTGATTTATGAGTATTGTATTAGCGAGCCAGGGGGGTACTTTTCATGCCTGATGAAACCAACTCAGAGCAACTTCTGTACTTCTTCTTTAATTGTTACTTGGCGTTTTAGTACGAAGTGTCACTTCTTCCATTTAATAGGTCAGATAGTAGGATTGACATTCAGGTGATGGGTAGCCTTTAGTATGTTGATGATACTTGGCATCTTGTTTGGGGTTAACGTGAAGACATCTACATTTTGCCCAAGGAAGTTTGTGATTTTGGTCTTATCGCTCTCTAGCAGTTCTACTCCTATTTTGGTTATCATTCCTTAGGTGTCAAATAACTTAATTTCATCAGTCTTTTCTATAGGCTCTCCCTGAACTGTTGAGGCCTCTAAGGTGGTTAATTTGACGTTCATGATGTTATTTATGGATTAGGATTGGAGGTAAAGCAACTTAGACAATGTCTAGTTGCCTTTTGCCTCGCCTACACCAGAGGGTGTCACAAACTCTACTTTAATGCATTTTTTGTTGATAAGTATGTCAACTTTTGTAATGCTTGGTTACCTGAGGATGGTGCTATATGGTGACCAAAGGTCGATGACAACGAAGTTTATCAATTGTGTGGCAACATTGTTGGTATCACCCAATCGAACGAATAGGGTGATGATTCCTTTTGTTGACACTAATTTACCTCCACCAAACCCTATGAGGCCATGTTTGTATAGCTATAGGGGTTCTTTAAGCTGTTCATTCATTTACTCATAAGCATTATAAAAAAGGATTTTCGTAGAACTTCTACTGTCGACGAACGTTTTTGGCATGTCAAAGTATTCTATTTCAACATTTATGATTAGGGCATTACTGTAGGGCAAGTTAATTCCCTATTCGTCTACATTAATGAAAGTGATTGCTATTTCGATCTTTAGCCTCTTAGTTCTTATAAGGTATACCTTGTGTCAAGCTGCTATGGTTATGGTGTTTAAGAGGAGGCTAAGTCCTCCGAATATGTTGTTGACTTGGCCCTCCTATCTTTGGCGATTCTATTCATTTGCTAAGGCATTGGTCTGTTCATTTTGATGTTGTTGTTGTTGTTGTTATAGTCGGTTGGTATACTTAGGAGCTCAATAATCACTAAGGCTTACTGTCGAGATTAGTAGCTAAATGAGTCTTTCGAGATATCGAAGAAAAAGAAATGGACGAACTATCAAACACAGTAGCTTCCGTGAGCCACATGAAGGATATAACACACCAATGAACACAATACGACTTAGTACTTTACTTGATATGATACACAAGCTAATACTGATGTCTACTCGCTACTGATCTCAAGCTACTCAGCAAGATTAGATAACAGTGTAGGGAAAATGTACTCAGTGAGGGATATCTCACAAAAATAAGAATATTTGTTCAGTGTAAGGTATATGATGCCTTCGGCTATAAGAAAAAGGGACTATTTATAGCAAGTCCCTAGAGCAATAAGGAAACCTATGTAATGACAATAAAGGGTAGTACAAAAATACTATCATAGTACATTACCGAAAGGGTAGAAGGGACAAATAGAATAAAGGAATATAGTACAATGTCAGAAAAAAGAATGACAAGTGGCATGCTGCAATTGGGTCTATGTTCTGGAGTCTTGGGATGTTGTAGTTAAGCTGCACTGATGTTAGGGATCCTACTAATGAAGGGTACTTGAAGATGCCGAGGCGGATAAAGGACATTGTTGTTTAGTAGGCCAAGTAACTAGAGCTCAACATGTAAGGGACTCGACCTAGGCACATAGTTGATTGGCCTTAGCAGTCGACAATTCAGTATGCTGGAAGAGAAGAGTTTGGCACGTAGTCACCTCAGCGTCAACATTCGACCAATGGACCTCAACAGTAGATGGATCAGCTTTGACAGTCGGCAACTTGTTGATTAGGTAAGGTTCAAGGTAGAGTAGGGTATGTTCAAGCTAGGACTTCAGAAAGTTTGCCTACTGTTCTTTCACATGCTAGTGCTCATCCCAAACAAGCTGACAAGAGACAATCCTTCTAATAAGAGATAATCCTTCTGGCCAGAGACTGTAAGCCTCGGAGATGGGCATGAGTGAAGGGTCTAGAGGTCGATAATCCATCATTTCCTTAGGATTGTTGAAGATTTGCCCTCAAATCTTGGTCTTCTTCTTGCACATTGGGCGTTAGGCGGTAACGTTGAAAGTAAGAGATAGTCCATATCCTTTAGGCAACTCTAACTCGTAAGCGCTATCATTGATATGCTGAAGGATCTTAAAAGGTCAATCCAACCTAAAGGATAACTTATTCGTCATCTTCCTTAGAAAATGCTCCTTATTGAGGGCGATCCAAATAAGGTCTCTTAGGCTGTGAATAACTTACATCCTACCTCGGCTTCCCTATTCCTTTTATTAGGCTATAGTCTTGGTTATTTGCTTGGTAACCCTCTAATGCAACTTTTGGAACTCTTCGGTACGCTATAGGCCTGCTTAACTTTCTCCTTAGGAAGTTGAGTAGATAACCATGTCCAAAGGCAAGTTCTAGTTAAGTTCATAGATGAACTCAAAAAGTGACCTTCCAATTGAGCCATGAATGGAGTAGTTGTAAGTAAACTTAATGATGGGCAGGCATAGATCTCAATCATGTAGATTCTTTCCAACAGTAGCTCAAAGGAGGTTACCTACAGTTTGATTCACAACTTCTATTTAGCTATCTATCTAGGAGTAGCAAGAAGTACTAAACATAAGCTTAGTGCAGAACTTCTTCCATAATGTTCTCAAGAAGAAGCTTATGAACTTCAAATCACAATCAAACACGGTACTCCTTAGTACTCGATGCAGCCACATAATCTCCTGCAAAAAGAGGTTAGCAACAAATAGAGTATCATTGATTTTGCAGTAGGGCATAAAGTAGCTCATCTTGCTAAACCAATCAACTACCGCCATAATAGAATCATGTCTCCACGATGTTTGAGGTAGGCCGAGCATGAAATCCATGCTCAAATCACTCCATAGCCATTTAGGTATAAGTAGAGGTGTGTATTCTCCATATGGCTCCTTCCTTCCCTTGGCTAGTTTACACACATTGCGACGCTTAAGTATCCTGCGTACATCTTTCATCATCCTTAGCTAATAGAAATATTCTTTTAGCAACTTGGCTATTTTCTTCTCACTTAAGTAGCTAGCTAAGCTGCCTGCATGGGCTTCTTGGACAAGTAATTCCCTAGGAAATCCACTCAACACATAAATTTGTTTGCCCTTCATCAAGAACCCTTAGCAAAAATAGAACCCATCCACTAATCCTCTTATGTTTCATTTTTCCACTAAGGGTCCAAATATGAATCATGCTCATACTAATCAAGTAGGGTGCTAAATCCAAGTATCCTAGCTTGCAATGCTATAATAAGAACATGCTAACGAGAAAGTGCATTGGCCACGATATTGGTACTCCCCTTCTTGTATCTATTGACGTAGCATAAAGTTTTCAAGTATTCAACCTACCTGGCATGGCATTAGGAAAGTTTTTATTATCTTCTGAGATATTTGACAGATTCATGGTCTATGCAGATAATGAACTCTCTCAACAGTAAGTAGTGTTGCCAGTTCTAAAGTGCTCAGATAAAGGCATAGAACGTCTTGTCATACGTCGAGTAATTCGGTATGGCACCTCTAAGTTTCTCACTAAAGTATGTAACTATTCAGCACTCCTACATAAGAACAACTCCAATGTCAACTCTAGATGCATCACATTCTAGATCAAAAACTTTCTCAAAGTTGGGTAGCACGAGTACTAAGGTAGAAGTCAACCTAGACTTAATCTCATCAAAACTCTTTTGAGCCTTCTCAAACCACTTGAATTCAGAGTTCTTCCTTATTAGCTCAGTCAGTGGGGCAGCAATGGAACCAAAGTTCCAAATGGATCTGCAACAAAATGAAGCTAGACGATAGAAACTCCTAACTTCTACAGCATTGGTTAACATCAGCGATTCAAGAATAACTCGAACTTTCTTGTCATCGACTTTGATACCTACTTCAAAAACAACATACTCGAGGAATACTACCTTACTCTGACAAAACACACATTTCTTTATGTTACCGAATAAGTACTCATCATAGAGGATATCAAATACAGATCTCCAGTGCACGGCATGGGAGATGAGGTCAATACTATATATTAGGATATCATCAGAGTAGCAACAACACATTGGCTAATCAACGATCTCAAGAAATGATTCATTAGTAGCATAAAAGTGCTCAATGCGTTTGTCAAACCAAACGATATCACCATCCATTCAAACAAACTATCCTTTGTTTTGAAGGCAGTTTTCCATTCATCCCTACGTCTCATTCTAATTCGGTGGTAACCACTCTTTAGATCAATCTTTGAAAAGATCAATGCACCATGTAACTTTTCGAGCATATCCTCTAGTCGAGGGATTGGATATAGGTACTTGATAGTGATTTCATTGATTACTCGACTATCAATACATATTCTACATGAGGTATCCTTTTTTGGTACCAAAATAACCAGTACGACATAGGGGTTCATGCTCTATCGAACATATCTACGATCAATCGACTCATCAACATGTTTCTTCAGCTCAGTAGCTTGCTTAGGGTTGAGCCTATAGGCAGGTTAGTTAAGTAGAGTAACTCTAGGCTGAAGATCAATATAATACTCTATATCTCTAATAGGTAGTAAGCCTCCCGACATCTCAACAAGAAACAAGTTGGCATACTCTTGATGGTATGGGTCCATAGATGAACACACGAGCCCAATACCATGCGTAAGCAAGGGCTGGGTCCGAATCGCAAGATGGTTTGAAAGATAAATGAGAGTCGAAGGTTAATTAGGGGTTCCCATGCACCGATGATGGATATGATGCACTAACACCTCATACAAACTCGGGTCATACTTGATATGATGCATAAGTATGGCCAAAGATCACTCGCCACTAGTCTGCACTCAATGGGCTAGATAAGAATAGCTCAAGAGTAAGCAAAAGAACACTTAACTTGAGAGAGTATAAAAAGTTTAGTGTATTCTCTGTCTGTTCTCTTTGTGGCTATTACAATTCACAAGTATTTATGGTTTCTAATTAAGGTAACTCCTAGGTTATAGGAAATTATAGAAAAGGATCCCTATTAGCTAAGGAAAAAGGGGAATAATTTACATGGATATCAATGTAATCGTGCAAAAAGAATTTCCTTTATTAGAAAGGACTACACGGATGTAGAAAAAAAAGGACAACACACATGTGGTTTGCTAATTCTGTAGTCCCCATGACACTGTTATTCGAGTAGGGGCAAATTCTGATCAAGTAAGGTTGGCATTAGCAGTTTGGTAACTCAAAAAGTTGGGACTGGATAGGGGTTGACTAAGGGGGTAAATCATTTTTGATTCGACCTCAGATGATCAGCTCTTGACAGTTGTTAGCTCGACCTCGTCATTGCTGAGGTTGGCTATATCCTGATTTGATGCTTAAATTGGGGTCTTTCGTGAAGGGGTTAGCTCGGTATGGTGGCTGATCACCTTAATGGCTTCCTGAATGACATAGAAGGTGAAGTAGCTTAGCAAGTTGGACTACGAAATGCATTGCTCCTCAGTGCTCAGCTCACCTCAAATAGCTTGGTGAGCTAACTAATCAAGCCCACGAGTCCACGAGCTTGGAAGCGTGTGATTGGTCCATATTCCCTTTCATCCCCTCTAAGCTATTTAAGACTAGGGATCAAATCTGGCTCGGCCTTAGATTGCTCGTCCTCAAGAAGGTACAATAGGAGATCAGCAATGTTAAAGGAATCTGAGACTCTATATTCCTCAGGCAATTCAATTCGGCAGGCATTAGGATTAACCTTTTCAAGCACCTTAAAAGGTTCATTGGCCTTAAGAGACAGCTTACTCTTCCTCAAATTTAGGAATCGTTCCTTGTTGAGGTGGATCCAGACCAAATCACTTGGTTAGAGTTCTCTCATCTTCTGTCCTCGACCTCTCCTCTCGAGCTTAGCAGTAACTCTACTTAATTACTCTACCACCTTTTAATGCATAGCTCTGATGGCCTTGACCCTCTCTACAGCTAGCAAGTCATCATCGGGTCTCAACGAGGGAACCTAATCCATTGGAAGCTTGGGGTTAAACCCATAGGTTACCTCAAAAGGAGACTTATTCGTCATGTTGTAGGCGGTCCTGTTGTAAGAAAATTCAATAATTGGCAAGCACAAATCCTAATCACCCATGTTCCATCCAACAGTAACCTATAGCAAGGTTCCTACCGTTATGTTGACAACCTTGGTCTATCTATCGGTTTTTGGATGGTAGGACGTATTGTACAATAGCTTAGTTCCCATTCGCCTGCATGGTGTCCTATAAAAGTGGCTCATGAACTTTGGGTCTTAGTCCAAAACAATGGTCCTAGGAACCCCATGAAGCTTGATTATTTCCAACAAGAAAAGAAAAGAAAAGAGATAGCCAAAGCATCATTAGTTTTGGAATAAAGTATAAAATGTGTCATCTTACTAAATGTCACACCTCAAAGCAGTAGAGTCGTAACAACCCCGCCGTACAAACCATTCTAAGATAGAATTTAGCCTTACAACCGTTATCCTAGACCTGATCTATACAAAGCATCTACGATTAACCCACTTTGAAGTAAACAATTTGTAATTTAAATAAGTCATTTACCTAAGAAAGTAAGAATATATATATACTAGAATTTAGTTATTACAATTAACATTTACAACGTTTCATCGTAATCTATTTCCTAGTTAATACATTATTCAGAAATGAAAAATTTTAAAATAAGAGCTTAAACCTTAAAAATATATATTTGTTCTTCAAATGTTTTCCTTTACTCCCCAAGATCCTGCAGTTGCTAGCTTCAAGATAGTTGTAAGCCGCTTCTTAGCCGACACCCACAACAATGTCTGTAGGGATGTAAGCAACTACAACTCAGTAAGTCAAGACGAAAGACTTAAATTATACCACAAATACAAACAAGGTTATCGACAAAATTATTAGGTATAATACATGTTAAAGCAAATGCCATCGCATGACATTATCTAGCCAGTTGTGAGATTAGAGAAATTGCGCACGCTCTAATCCGGGTTGAGGAGTTGCCGTTAATGCAATAACTCATGACTAAACCCAAGCTTATGCAATGGAGACACCACTCGTCCCATGACTACCTTTGAACCATTGACTTCACCCTTGCCACGACCTCCTCACCTGTCACTTAGTTCGACCAAGGATGAAGAAGGGACCCATTATACTATCCAATGCTATCCCTTTTAAAGGAGTTAGTATTTGGCCGGAGAATCCTAAGTTTCTCCTAATAGGCTGCTATGTAGGTCTGATTTATATTTACAGGTCGTATATTTGATTAGGTCCAATTTAGGGCGATCAATTATTTCATACAAATCATACAATACAAGCCAAGCAACAAGTCAAAAATCATATCATCAACTCAGAACAAGCACAATCAAGTACAATTTCAAGCCTCTAAAATACAACACTATATTAATCTCAACTTACCTCGACTCCTTATTTGCTTACTCGAGGTGGGACTCGTTCAGTCCATTGCCAATGATCCCTATAATACCAACGTTGTCTTACTTTTCATATAATTGTCATAGGTTTGTTTTATCCTATAACACTTATTGTTATCTTTGGTTTAGGGTTTAATATGTCTAATTATCTAGGTTCTCAAATCTTTTACAATTATTCTCAGTTTAGGGCTAGGTTCTAGTTCAATTTCTGCATCAATTTCTAAATTAGGTTCTAATTCGGTTTTTAAATACAATTTTATACATGAATTCTAGAAACTCGTTTTAACCCATAATGTGAAATTAATCACATTATTTTTGGATATCCTAAATATCATTTTTAGTCTCTAACTAGTGTTCTAATTTGTGCGAAATACCCAAATCTTAATTTAATTACTAAATTCACCTCCGTTATGAGAAAATATTACATTTTTCATATAATTACCCTAATTTAAGTTTCTTATTAGATTTAATATATATTCTTATTATTATCATAATATCAATTCTAACCAATATTTTTCCAGTTATTAATTTCTCATAATTACATATTACACATTATCATCTAATATGTACAAAATGTACACATCTAATATTCTCATCACTTCAAATATCATCTCCTAACATCAAATAACATTCCATATATCCAAATTCATCCCAAATCAGATTTTAAACCTAATTACCTTAAATTACCATATTAACTCAAAATTTCTCATTTTTTACCTATTACATATTTACTACATATTATCCAAATAATTACATCTAACACTCCAAATGGTACAAATAGCATACTCCATCAGATTTCAATATCCTAAAATATATAATTGTGCATTAAATCAATAATTACCCATTTAATTACTTAATTAACCTTAAATTACCCATTTTATGCATCATTTTAAGGCCTAAAAATTTCAAAAATTAATTTTTGAAAAAGGGCTTCATAGCACTATTCTATAACTCCTAAGTAGTTTACACAAGAATTTTAAGCTCAAAACTACACTCCTAAGGTCATTTATTTTTAAACCGAAATATGTTCGGTTTTACTTGATTTCTTAAAGATTATATATCACATGACATATTTTCATCAAAATAATATTTTTCCTAAAAAATAAATACAAAAATATTCTAGAATAAGAAGTTTCATAATTTTTCAACTAATTTTGATAATTTTAACAATTTAAGAAAAATCAAGTAGAAATCGGAACTCACCAAAACTGGTGGCTTTGGCCAGCATCGATGGCCATGGGTATGTTGGCCTACCTGGGCACTGCCACCACCATGTGGTGGTGGTGGTGGCCATCCACTCCCAGCTGCCCATCGAGTTTGGGTTCTCCTTAAAAGCTCCAATTGCACAATTTTTTTTTTTTTTGTGATTTTTTATAAAACCCTAATTTTCTCTCAATTTCGCCTCTCTCTAATTTTCTAAACTTCCAAACATCCAAAATGAGCTTCTAAAAAATTTAGGGTATTTATAGAGGTATTGGGGAATTATTGTGCATTAAACTAATTTGACAATTGCTTTATCTCTTCTTTTTCTTACTTTTTATTTATTGTAATTTGGTTGGTTGCTTTTATTTCTTCAATTCTAGATTGTCATGCCTCAATTCTGGATTTTTCTTCATTTTTTTTATTTTTCCTTAATTAATTATGAATTTTCTTTAATTATTTAGCATTATTTTAGCACATTTCGCATATTTTAAGTAATTACGCATATTTCTACCTACATGTAAATTCATATATAGTACAAATAAATATTCCTAAATATTATTTAGGTTATTTTATAACTTTTAGTGTGCATATAATTTATCTCTAGTGATTCGTTAATTATTGGAATGCATTTTACGCATTTTCGATAAATAACGAGTAATATACTTAAATTTTGAAAACTTTATATTCTTTTATTTTATTACTTATTTTCTTAAATTCAAACTTACGGGATCATTTTTTTACTAATATTTCTAGCTTTACTTTATAATTTAGACTCAATCAAATTCTTTAACTGATCGCCCTAAATTCTACAAACTAAACTTCGAATAACTAATTGTAAGTCTTAAATTAAATTGATCCACGACTACCATGATGGAGTCCTTCCCTCTGTAAGTTGTCGGTAACCTTAACATGAAGTCCATACTCAGCTTAAACCAAGGTTTGGTCGAGATGGGCAAAGATAGATAGTGTCCTTACTCAGCATAGCTCTTTGCTTTTCGGAAGGTCGTACACTTTTCTAATACGGATTGGACGTTTCTCTTCATCCTTAGCCAAAAGAATCTGGATGAGAATACCTCATAGGTTCAGCACTGGCCAAAGTATCCTATCAATCCGCCCCCATACGCCTCGTACACTAGCAATTCTCTTATAGAACAGGTCAGGATACACAATCTCCTCTTTCTGAACAAATATCTGTCCTCCCTGTAATAGTCATCCAAGGTTCATCCCTCCTCACACCGGGCATAAATAGGACCAAGGTATGGATCATCAGCACATAAATTCTTTATTGTTGAAAACCTAAGTAGCCTTGTTTGCAGTTCGATCAAGAGGGTATGTCATCTCGATAAGGCCTTAGCTACTATGTTGTTCTTCCCATTCTTATATTTCATAACACAGGAAAATCCCTCCATGATCTCGACCTATTTAGCCTATCCTCGAGACAACTTCGGTTGACTCTTTAGATTTCAAGGATTCATAGTCGATGTAGATCACAAATTCCTTGGGTAACAAATAATATTGCCATACTGTTAGGACTCAAATCGAGGAGTAGAACTCCTTATCATAAATAGAAAAGTTTAGTGTAGCTCCTCGAAGTTTCTCACTGAAGTAAGCAATAAGTTGGCTTTCTTGCATCAACACGGTACCTATGCTTAGTTCGGACGCATCATACTCTACTTCAAAAACTTTGTCAAAGCTTGGCAAAGCTAAGATAGGGACTATGGTCAGCCACTCTTTCACCTCCTCAAAAATCCTTTACTTCATCTCTCACCATTTGAATTCAACATTCTTCTTTGAGAGTTTGGTGAGTGGGGCCATAATTGTATTAAAATTTCTTATAAACCTATGATAAAATGATGCCAGGCCATTGAAACTCCTCACATCAGCGGAAGTAGTCGACACTGGCCACTCGATAATCGCTCTAATCTTCTCTTCATCAACTTGTACGCCATCACCACTTACAACAAGGCCTAAGAATATCACTTCAGGTTGACAAAAGTTGCACTTCTTCAGATTGGTATAGAGCTGTTCAGCTTGAAGTTTTGCAAAGACTCTTCAAAGATGTTGCCAGTGAGTCTCCAAGTCGAGACTATAGACGAAGATATTGTCAAAATAAACTATGACAAACTTTCCTAATAAGTTTCGAAGCACATGATTCATTAAGCACATAAATGTGCTCGGCATGTTAAACGGTCTAAACGGCATTACAGGCCATTCATATTATCGATGGTGCATTTTGAATGCGGTCTTACACTTGTCACCTTCTTACATTGGAATATGATGATATCTAGATTTGAGGTTGATCTTAAAGAACACTCTTAGTCCACTTAATTCGTCTAGCATGTCATTAAGCTTAGGTATGGGATACCTATACTTGATGGTGATTCGATTGATTGCTTAACCGTTTACATACATTCTCTAAGACCCATCTTTGTTCAGCACCAACAAGGTCAACATGGCATAAAGGCTAAGGGAATCATGTACATACTGCTTCTTCAATAGCTCATCTACTTGCTTTTGTAGTTTAGCGGCCTGTTCAGCGTTCAGCCTATAGGCAAACTTATTCGGTAATGTAGCTCCTGCCTGCAAGTCAATTGCATGTTCAACGCCTCGGATGGGAGGCAATCCTTCTGGTAGCTCTTCTAGGAATAAATAGACGAACTCTTCCAGTAATGTTTTCACCTCAGCAAGTTGCTCCCTCTCCTAAGGCCTAATCTCTAATACCCTTCGGGTTAGTAGATAGATCAGTCCTTCGAGCCCCATTTCTCTTTTTAGCTCGGCTCAGGTCATTACTAAAGCTTCTTTCTTCAAGGTTTGGCTAAGTTGAGATTACATGACCTTTACTTACTCGATAATCATAGGACTCAATTTCATCCTCTTGCCTCCATGCTCCATAGAACATGTATTCTTCCTTCTGTTATATACCACAGCTCGATCGAACACCCATGGTCATCCAAGTAGAATTTGGGACGCATTCATGGGCAGCACAACACAGAGCATTTCATCTCGATATTTGTCAATGCAAATCTGCACATATACCTATTTATTCACCTATAGGGCTCCCTTATCACTAAGCCAATGAAGCTTATAAGGTTTTGGGTAGGGCTTGGTTGGCAATTTCAATTGTTAGACCATAAATGTAGAGGTTGCATTGGTGTAGCTCCCACTATCAACGATTAGGGTACACAGTAACTGATTCACCTTGCATCCAATGTGGAAAAGATTTTCTCTCTATTCATCTTTGGGTACGGGACTGACACTCATTATTCTCCTCAACACTAGAGTGGTCAACATAAAGTTGCCTTCCTCACTGTAGATGACTTCTTCCTCAGAGAATTTGGCCTGTCCATCCTCTTTTAGCTCCTCTGCTTCCTCATTAGCACTATCTACTTCAACAATTAGCACCTCACTTCGAATCACCATAGTTCTTTTATTTGAGCATTGAGCGGCTATGCGTCTAAATCCATGGCATTTAAAACACTTGATCTCACTTATCTTCCTCCCGAACTCTGGCCTTTCTCAAACTTCCTCAGGACTTCCCCTCTATTCGGGTAGTTTAAGCAGGTCGAATCTCAACAACTTTACTTGGTTCCATTCTCACAAGTCTGCTCAAAACAGTTCGATTACTTGCTAAGTCAACTGACTAGTGGTCGAAACCTTCCTATTTGATGCCTTTCTATCCTCTGGCAGGCTCGACTTGCATCGTCAAGTGTCCTAATATCTATGGTTTCTAAGATATCTCCGATCTCATATTTTAATCCATCGATGAATCAAGATACAGTTTAGTCTTCTAGCTCACTGACTTTGCATCGAATCATCAACATCTGGAATTTCTTGACATAAGCTTCAACAGTCGATCCTCCTTGCCTCAATTCCTGCAACCTTTTAAAAGCATCCTATAGATAGTAGCTCGACACAAACCTTCTCCTCATGTCCCTCTTCATCTCATCCTAACTCCTAATTTCTCCTTCTCCTTCCCTTTATTAAGTGGCTTGCAAGTTTTTCCATCACAAGCAACATAACCAGTGAACTCCAGCATAATAAGTCTAACTTTTGCATTATCGAGCACTTCGTAGCATTCAAATTGCTTCTCAATTTTTTTTACCTAATCTAAGTAATCCTTGGCATCCCCACTTCTAGAAAAGCTTAGAATACGCATCCTCAACCCTTCAACCCTAGGGGCTCATACATTCCCTTCTTCAAGCTCATGGTACTCCTATGCTTTGTCATCTCCTTCCTCTTCTTCTTTAATTTCTCTAAGTGCTAGCCTACACTTAGCAACTCTACCCATTCCTTCATTCCGGGGTGGTCGAACATTAGCTTAGCTAAACTGATCATTACCTCACTCTTGCTGCTAACGTACTCTAGTTAGGCTATTTTTAGCTTATTGTCTATCTTCTTCGATAACAGTCACCAAACTAATTACCAAGTCGGTAAACCTATCTAAGTGGTCACCCATTGATTGAGGTGTGAAGCTTCCTTCTTACCTTTGACCATGTTGAGCACCACTTTCTTAGTTTCCTAAAGTTCCCTAAACACTTTAATCTAACATTATTGGTTTAACTTACAAAATTGATGTTTAAAAATACCATTCAAAGTCCTTTTTGCGAATAAAAACAATAAAACAGTAACTAATGCTCCTACAACTACGTATAGTGAACAAGTCGATAACCACTCTATTTTAACATATAACAAACAAGGGAAAACAGAGCATTGAATGTCTTCAACACTATTCACTTACTAAACTACTAGTGTTAATTGAAACCTCAAACACATAAAACCAATAGCAAATTACTCAGAGAAAAAGGTAGCAGAAGCTAGCCTTCTAACGTAAACCTAGGACCTATGGTATATGCTCTGATACTAGGATGATATCAGTCTATAGATGAACACACGAGCCCAATACCATACATAACTAAGGGGTGGGTCCAGATCGCGAGATGGTCCCAAAGATAAATGAGAGTCAAAGGATGAGTAGGGGTTCCCGTGCACCGACAATAGATATAACACACCAACACCTTATACGAGCTCGGATGACATTTGATATGATGTACAAGTATGGCTAGAGATTACTCACCACTAGTTCACGCTCAATAGACTAGATAAGAGTAGCTCAAGAATAAGCATAAGAACACTTAGCTAGAGAGAGTGTAAAAAGTTCAATATATTCTCTATCTATTCTCTCTGTAGCTATTACAATTTGTAACTATTTATAGTACCCAGTTAAGCTAAGTCCTAGGTTGCAAGAAATTACAGAAAAGGATCCCTACTAACTAAGGAAAAAGGGGAATAATTTATAGCAGTATCAATGTAATCATGCAAAAAGAATGTCCTTTGTTAGAAAGGATAGTACAAATGTAAAAAAAAAGGACAACATTGGTGTGGTTTGCTAATTCTATGGTCCCCATGACATTGTTATCCAAGCAAGGGTGAATTTTGATCAAGAAAGGTCGGCATTAGTAATTCGATAGCTCAGATAGTTAGGACTGGATTGTGGTTGACTTAAGGGGTAAATCATTTTCAAGTCGGCTTTGGATGATTAGCTCCTAATAGTTGTTAGCTCAGCCTCGACACTATTGAGGTTGGCTATATCCTGATTCGTTGCTTGGATTAAGGTTTGTTACTGATGTGCCTAGGAGCTCAGTTATCACTAGGACTTACCATAGCAAATTTGAACCAATAGGTCCTTCGAAATATTGAAGAAAGTAGAGTGAGTAGATCTATAAACTGATTAAAGTAGTTGTCATGAAGCTATTCAGAAGATATGACGCACTAACAAACATAACACGACTTAACACTTCACTTGATATGACACATAAGTTGATATTAAAGTCCACTCGCCACTAATCCTGAGCTACTCGGCAAGATTAAATAAGAGTGTATGGAAAGTGTACTTTGAGAGGGTTATCTTGCAAGAATAGTATATTCAGCGTATATTTGTGAAGTAAAATGATTTCGGCTATAAGGAGAAGGGACTATTTATAGTAAGTCTATAGGATAACATCACAAATAAAGAAATTACAAAAAGGAAATTCCTAGTATATACGAAAAAAGGTAAAAAAGATAAAAGACAAAAATGGAAAAGTAGTACAATATCAGATGAAAGGGACAGGTGGCAATGCAACATTGGCTATGTACTAAGATGCTTTAAGTACAGCAAACAAGAAGGATCAAGATGTTGTACCGACAAGGAGGCCGACACTGGGAAGGATGTCATGAGAGTTGGAAGGATGCCAAAAGAGGAATACTTAGCCACGGTTTAAGTAGCTTACGTTACTTGGCAAGGACTCTCAGTGGCAGAGAAGTTAGATCACTTAACACAATCTTTGACTAGGGAATAGTCGGCATTGATACTAGAGAGGGAATAAAGCTAAGTGTAACCATCCAACGCTATCAAGGAGTTCAACCATCTTCCTTCTACATAGAGTTTCTCGTCATCAGTAGGTTGATGAGAAAGAATTCTTTGAGTGAGGGATTGGAGGCCTTGGAGTCATGAGCGAGTAAGAGGATTGGTGGTCAGCAGCTCATCAATTCCCTAAGCTTGTTGAAGATTTGCCCTCAAATCTTGGCCCTCTTCATTAGGTACATAAGGTTTCAGATCAGTCACATTAAAAGTAGCAGATACACCATATCCGTTGAGCAGCTCTAACTCATAGGCATTATCGTTGATGCCTTCGAGGATCTTAAAAGGTCCATCAGATATGGAGGAAAGCTTGTCCGTCCTCTTCCTAGGGAAATGCTCCTTACCGAGGTAGACCCAAACAAGGTCTTCAAGGCTGTAAACCACTTGTCTCCTTCCACGGCTTCCCTGTTCCTTCTGCCGGGCCACAGTCCGTGTCAATTATTCAGCAACCTTTTGATGCAACTTCTAGAATTCCTTAGTATACTGCAGGCCGGATTGACTTTCCCCTTATATGGCTAGGCTAATAGGTATATCTAAGGGTAAGTTCGGGTTAAGTCCATAAACGGCCTCAAAAGGTAACCTTCTTGTTAAACTGTAAACTAATTGATTGTAAGTGAACTCAATGATAGGTAGGCATAGGTCCTAATCGGGTAAATTCTTCCCCACAGCTACTCACAGAAGGTTGCCAACTATCTTGGTTATTACTTCGGTCTCACTGTCTATCTGAGGGTAGCAAAAAGTATTGTACATAAGCTTAGTGCCGAGTTTCCTTTGCAGGGTCCTCTAAAAGAAACTTGTGAACTTCGAATTATAGTCGGATACAATACTTTTCAACAGCCCTTACAGACGTATAATTTCCTGCAAAAAGAGGTTAGTGATAAATAAAGTATCATTAGTTCTATGGTAAGGAATGAAATGGCTCATCTTACTAAAACGATTAACCACAACCATAATTGAGTCATGTCTTCTCAGTATTAAGGAAAGGCCAAGAATGAAATCCATGCTTAGGTCAATCCATGAGCGCTTAAGTATAGGTAGGGGTATGTACTCTCCTTACGGTTCTCTCCTTCCTTTTGCATGTTTACACACCTCGCACTTCTCAAGAACTTGGCGCACATCCCTCATTATCTCAGGCCAATAGAAATGTTCCTTCAATATTTCAGCCGTCCTCTTTTCTCTAAAATGGCCAACCAAGCCCCTAGCATGAGCTTCACGGATGAGTAGTTCTCTAACTGAACCACTCGACACACAAACTTGCTTGCCCTTCATCAAGAACCCCTAACTCAAGTAAAATCCATTCACAACATCTCTAACATTACACTTGGCCATAAGGGCCCAAAATATTAATCGTGCTCATATTGATCGGGTAAGGTATCGAATCCAAGCACCTTGGCTTGCATAGTTGTAATAAAGATATGACAACGAGAAAGAGTCTCGACCATAGTGTTAGTGCTCCCTTTCTTATACCGAATGATGTAGCAGAAAGTCTCCAGGAATTCAACCCATTTGGCATGACGTTAAGAAAGTTTCTATTGCCTATGGAGATTCCGAGATAGGGAGGGATGCCATGAGAGTTAGAAGGATGCCGAGAGAAGAGTACTTTGCCATGGTATGGGTAGCTCATGTTAGTTGGTAAGGGCTCTCAACGATAAAGAAGTTAGATCATTCGGCATAGTCTTTGGCTAAGGAATAGTCGGCATCGGCACTAGAAAGGGAACAAAGCTTGGTATAACCTTCTGGCGCTGTCAAGGAGTTCAACCATCTTCCTTCTGCATAGAGTTTCTCGTCATCAGCAGGTTGATGAGAAAGAATTCTTCAAGTGAGGAACTGGAAGCCTTGAAGTCACACGCAAGTAAGAGGATTGGTGGTCAGCAGCTCATCAGTTACAGAGGGGTCAACTTGGTATATTGGCTTATCGCTTTGGTAACTTCTTAAATGATGTAGAGGGCGAAATAGCTCGGTATGTTGCACTAAGAAATGCATTGCTCCTCAACACTTATCTAACCTTGAACAACTCGACGAGCCAACTGGGCAAGCTCATGAGCTCGGGAGCGCGTGATTGGTCCGTAATCCCTATAGCTTGAAGTAATGTCTACACCTTGGCAAGCAAAGCTCTAGCTTCTCTCAACTCTAGAAGTTTCCTAACTAATAAGAGTACACACTCTTCCGTCTTAGCATCTCTAGAAAATTAGGCTTAAGAAATCACTATGGATTTCCGCTACAGTAATCGGGTAACCTTCTCTTACAACTCCTACACTTCCTTAAGACTCATTGGGGTCAGTATAACCTACTTCCCATCCTTCTAAAGCATATAGGTGTTCCTATATCCATCATGCAATACTTTCATATCAAATAGCTAAGGTTAGCCAAGTAAGATGTGTAAAGCACACGTGGGTAAGACGTTACATAGCATATCGTCCTTATATCTATCACCAACAGTAATAGGCAATTTAACTTACTCAATAACAAGTAGACCTCCTTCTTATTTAACCAATGAATCTTGTATGGCTTAAGTTGAGAGTAAGTTAACAATTGCAACGCCTTCACCACTCCCTGAGCTATTATGTTGGTGCAACTTCCTCCATCAATGATCAAAGCATATAGCTTGTCATTCACTCGGTAGTTTGTATGAAGGAGGTTCTCCTTATACTCATTTTCATCTGACATAAAGGTATTGAGAGATCTATGTACGACCAAACAATACTCAACTCCCATTTTAGGTAGGGTTACCGCATATGAGTCATCTTGAAATTCACTTAGCAAGTGACTAACATCTACCTCTTCTTCACCTACACTAGAACTTTCCACCTCAAATTAAGGTCTATCTCCCTTGATGGTCATGACACATCAATTTGAGCACCGACTAGACACATGTCTAAAGCTTAGACACTTGAAACACTTAATCTCTTGAGTCTTCCTTCTTGATCTCTAACCTTGATTCTTCTTGACCTTAGGCTCCTTGGCCTGACTCTTGCCTTGGCCATCATCAAGTCTACTTAGCATCTAGCTTTGACGGTCTACCTCAAAACTAAATTGAGCTCAGTCATATCTAAATCGGCCCAACATACCAATTCTACTTGATAAGATAGGTCGATTGCTTAGTACTCGGCTGATCTGATTCCTCTTCTATCTCTCAACCCTTTATACTACTCGGATAGTCTCATCTAAAGTCCTAAGCCTCCGTATCTCCACTATGTTACCAATTTCAATCCTTAGCCTAGAAATGAACCATGTTATAGTCCGTGTCTCGGGCTCATCAATATCACATTTGATCATAAGCAACTAAAATTCTCGGACATACTCATTTACTAATCTATTACCTTGTCTTAAGTCTTAGAGATGTTGAAAAGTGTTTAGCTTGTAGTGTTCAGGAACAAACTTACTTCTTAAGACACTTTTCATCTCGTTTCATGTTTGAACTTCGCATTGGGCTCTTTCGTGCACATTTTGCAACTTCTTCCACTACATTGCTACATACCTAGAAAATTCTAATGTAGCCACTCGAATACGAATAGCATCTTTGTAATGATAATAGTACAATAGACTGTTAAAGCTTGGAATCTATACCTTAAGATGCTTAACTCCCCTAGAAGCTTTAAGCTCACGTTCTCTGAATCCTTCATACTGCTCCCCTCTTCATACTCCTTAACCTCATCTGATAGGAATCAACCTCTTAGACCAATCACAAGAAGCCGAACTCGAGAACTTTAAGGGTTCACACAGAAAATACTAAGCCTTAGTTGAAACGAGGACTCCTATCCCGATTTAACTGCCTACTGACCTATCTGTCAGATCCTTACATGTATCCAACATGCTCCTGCCCAGTTGTGAAGTCCTGATCCAAAAGTTTACTTAAGAAAGGCTAGCCGATCCAAGCTTTCCAATCGACCACTGACGCTTGACTCCAACTTAACCGACTTCTTAACTAGACTGATTGGCTCCTAACCTGATCTAGATCAAGTTGACCCTTGACTACTAGTATTTCCTGTTTCTGCCTATGTTGTATCATACTCCTAACATATAATCATCAAGTGACACATGCCTTCTGATACAACGTTCTATAATGATTCTTTCTTTTCCGTACTGAATATTCTTCATCCTTTTTACCCCTTTTTAGCATGATTCATGTAACGTAATTGTAAAATACCCTTTTGTCTTTTCATACATGTAAAATAACCCTAATAGGCAAGTATAAAAACCTTCACTTTCCTTATACGCAGACATCCAACTTTCAATACAGAATTATTCACCTTTTGAGCAACCTTAATGTTCTCGTTATCATTCAACTCTTATCTATTCCATTTAGCAAAAAGTCGTGGCAAGTGACCCTTCAATTCGGATCGATATGTTATATCCGGTGGATTATTGGCCGAGTAAGATCGGGTGGTGTGTCATATCCATTCGGTAGCTACTCGGAATTTACTAGATTTTTCTTTGTTTCTTTCTGGTTTGCTTCATTATAGTGCCTCTTCGTGTGTTTGACCTCGGAGACGCATCAGCTTCATTGGTATTAGAGCATGGTTCCATGAGGGAGGGTGTGAGAAAGGACAAACCTCCAGATAGAAGTCTAGCAAGGTGAAATGCTTTAAATGCTTAGGCTTCGGACACATGGCTACTGAGTGTTCGAACCAACGTGTTATGGTACTCCGAGGAGATGTAGTGGATAGCACCGACGAAAGTGAGCCTAAGGAAGAGAAAGATGTTCAAAAGGCAAAAGCTGGGGAGGAAGAGGAGACTTATGTCTATGCTGACTAAGGAGAAGTGATGACCCTAATATTGAGACAAGTCTTGAGTTCCTTGCCAAACCTTGAGCAAGACCAGAGAGAGAATTTGTTCCATACCAAGTATACCGTCAAAGGCCAATTATGCATAATCATAGTAGATGGAGGAAGTTGCACTAATGTAGTTATGCAATCATTTATGCAAAGGTTTGATCTGTCGACCTCAAGGCATCCCTGACCTTACAAGCTGCATTGGCTTCATGATAAGGGTGCTTTGCACGTGATTGAACAAGTGACCATGCCGTTCAATGTTAGAAATGTATACAGGGACTAAGTAGTGTACAATGTCATCCTTATGAGAGCTTCCCATCTACTTCTTGGATGACCTTGGTTGTTCAACTGACGTATTATACACGATGGGTATAAGAACACCTATGCCTTTGTTAAGGATGGAAGGAGGATAGTATTACAACCCCTAACCCCATCCTAAGTAAATGAAACCCATAATTAACTCACACGAGCTAGGAAGAAAAAGGCCCTAGTGATGAGCCGTAGAGAGCTCTGATCTGCTAAGAAATCCAATAAACCGATGTTCCTATTGGTTAAGAGACTAATAGAGATGAGGGAGTTATAGAATGTTCCAGAAGAAATCTAAGGCTTGCTAAATGAGTTTTCCAACCTGTTTTTGGAAGAACTGCCTAAAGGACTACCACCTGTCCGAAGCATAGAGCACTGTATTGATCTATAACCAGGTGCCACCTTGCTGAATCAACCTGCATACAGGATGAACCTTGAGCAGGCTACCAAGCTAAAAAGACAAGTGGACAAACTCATTGAGCGAGGGTATGTAAAGGAGAGCATGAGCCCTTGTGCTATACCGACTCTGCTCGTTTCAAAAGAGGGTTCATGGTGCATGTGCATCGATAATTGAAGAATCAACTGAATTACTATCAAGTACAGATACCCGATACCAAAGCTCAATGACATGTTGGATGAGCTTCATGGTGCAAAGATATTTTCAAAAATAGATCTGCGGAGTGGTTACTACCAAATTCATATGAGACCAGGCAATAAAAGACTGCCTTTAAGACTAGGCACGAACTCTACGAATGGTTGGTTATGCCATTCAAACTTACGAATGCACCGAACACATTCATGAGGTTAATGAACCATGTAATGCGTTGTTTACTTGGAAGATGTGTGGTCATGTACTTTGATGACATATTAGTATATAGTACCGACCTAAATGACCATGTTCAACATCTTCATGAAGTATTTGACATTTTGCGAGTTGAAGAGTTGTATGGGAATATGAAGAAGTGTACGTTTTGCCAGAGTGAGGTAATTTTTCTAAGGTTTGTAGTGTTAGGGAAAGGAATTTGAGCAAATGAGGAGAAGATTCGAGCTATTCTGGAATGGCCGATGCCGAAGAATGTCATTAAAGTCCAAAGTTTCCATGGCCTAACATCTTTCTATAGGCTATTTATTAAGGACTTCAGCATAATAGTCGCCTCCATTAATTGAGCTAACAAGAAAGAGTGAAAGGTTTTAGTAAAATGATCGAGCTGAGCGAAGCTTTAGGGAAATGAAGGAGAAGCTTACCTCGGCACATGTCCTTTCATTACCAAATTTTGACAAGCCCTTTGAATTAGAGTGCGACGCATTGAGAGTTAAAATTGGTGCTGTCCTGATGCAAGAACGATGACCCATCGCTTACCATAATAAAAAACTGAGTGGCCCAGCCTTGAACTATTTCGTGTACGAGAAGGAGATGTACTCCATTTTCCGAGCCCTTACTATTTGGCAATATTATTTGCTACTGCGAGAGTTTATTATTTATACAGATCATAAGTCTTTGAAACATTTGAGGAGTCAAAATAAGCTTTTAAAGAGGCAAGCCAAGTGATTGGAGTTCATGGAGAGTTTCTTGTACGTCATCTAACATAAGAAGGAAAGTGCAAACGTAGTCACCGACGCTCTGTCCTGACGGCAAACCTCGGTGATTACTTTGCAGACAAAATTATTGGGATTCTCACTAATTACTGAGCAATATGCTTATGATTATCATTTCAACCCTATAATAGAACAATGCAAGGACGGAATTGCTGTCAAGGGATATTATCTCATGGATGGCTATCTATTCAAGGACTGCAGGCTATGTATTCTAAACTACTCCACACGTGAACTGTTGGTCTAAGAAGCTTACAACAATAGACTTTCAAGCCACTTTAAGGAGGTTAAAATAGCCAATCTATTGAAAAAGAATTTTTACTGGCTGGATCTGGCCAAGGATGTCCATAAGATAGTCAGTCATTGTGAAGTGTATAAGCGTACTAAAGGGAAGTCAGTCGTTGTGAAGTGTATAAGCGTACTAAAGGGAAGAGAGAGCCCCATGGAGAGTACATGTCTTTACCAACACCTACCTTACCATGAGTCAACCTCAACATAGACTTTGTCCTAAGGTTGCCTCGAACATCTAGAGAGAGAGATTTTATTTTTGTTGTTACGGACTGTTTCAGTAAGATGGTGCACTTCATTTCGTACTATCGGACTAACGATGCTTTATATATTGTTGATTTTTTTTTACAGGAGGTTGTCCGACTACATAGACTATTGTCTCAGATCGGGACACAAAATTTTTGAGCTATTTCTGGAAGACTCTTTGGAGGAGACTTGGGACTAAACTAGTGTTCAACTCCAGTAGCCACCCTTAGACTGATGGCCAGACTGAAGTGGTGAATAGGATACTAGGCAATCTGCTCAGAGTTGTTGTAAGGAAGAACTTGAGGGATTGGGATATGTGCCTACCAATCGTGGAGTTCGCACACAACCGAATTGTCTACAGCACTACAGGAAAGACCCCATTCGAAGTTGTCTATGGCCTTAACTCAACCATTCCCCTGGACATGATCAGCACCCCAGCAACTATTGAAGAGAGTCAATCCGAAGTTGATTAAGCTTGAGAATTACATAAACTGCACCAGTCCATAACAAAGAAGATCGCCAAATTCAATAAAAAACAATAAGAGATTGGTAGCCAAGGCTGTTGAATTGTTTCTTTCCAGCCAAGAGACTTAGTATGAACTTACCTTAGTCGAGAGTGATTCTCGCACTTAAGACAAAGCAAATTATCTCCTCGAGCTGACGACCCATTCAAGATCCTAAAGAAAATCAACCGTAACACCTACCAACTTGAGTTTCCTAATGACTATGGTGTCTCCTCTACCTTCAATGTATCTAATCCGATTCCCCATCAACCAATAGAAAAAGACCTTATGAGCGCCCCCAAAAGAACGAGTCGAAACCACTTCAGATTTGAGGACAAATCTTTCCGACCCCCAGGCAGATGATAGGAATTAACCCCCTGGATCAATCACAAGAAGCCGAGCTCGAAGACTTCAAGGGCTCGCATGGAAAATACTAAGCTATAATAGAGACGGGGACTCCTATCCCAATTCAACCCCCAACCGACCTGTCTGTTAAACCTCATGTATATCTAACATGCTCCTGCCCAGTTGCAAAGTCCTGATCTAGAAGGTAACCCAGGAAAAGCTAACCAAGTTGAGCTTTCCAACTAACCACTGGCGCCTGACTCCAATTTAGCTGACTTTCTAATCGGACTGATTGACTCCCAACCTAATCCAGATCAAATCGGCCCCTGACTACTAATACTTCATATTTCTTCCAATGTTGTATCATACTCCTGACGTACAACCATTAAGTGATACATGTCTTCTGTCACAACATTCCAAAATGATTCTTTCTTTTTTACACTGAATATTATTTGTCCTTTTTACCCCTTTCTAGCATGATTCATGTAACGTAATTGTAAAATACTCTTTTGTCTTTTCATGTAAAATAACCCTAGTGGGTAAGTATAAAAACCTTCACTTTCCTTGTACGCACGTAAACATCGAACTTTCAATATAGAATTATTCACTGTTTAAGTAACCTTAGTGTTCTCGTTATCATTCAACTCTTATCTATTCCCTTTAGTAATAAGTAGTAGCGAGTGACCCCTTCAATTTGGACCAGTGTGTCATATCCGGCAAATTGTTGGCCGAGTAGGATCGAGTGGTGTATCATATCCATTCGATAACTACCCAAACTTTGCTATCTTTTTCTTTGTTTCTTTCTGGTTCACTTCGTTATGGTGCCTCTCCATGTATCCGACCCCAAAGACGCATTATCATCCAACTCAAGTCTCCTTTTGCAACTCTATTAGTATGTTAGAGTAAAGCTGGGTTTATGTTAATAGCTTCAGGTGCTCGATTCTCACTAATCTATCTTTTCGGCCTATCTCTCACTTCCCAACCCTATTCAACAACAACTTTCTCTTATAGCCTAGTCTCTATGGCCCTTTGTACAGTAATAGCCAGATTGACCACAATAGTAGTAAGGTCTTGTATCTGCTCTTCAATAGTTCGTGGGTTCAATTGAGTGATATGACCACGACCATGAGCATCACTTTCGACATCATTAATCTCCCCTTGGACATTAGGATTTGACATTCTTAATACAAAACTTCCAAGAAATCCACTACTATACAGAATATTCTCACAACCCTTGTAAATACCAATTCACACAATGACCTAAGGACTTGCTCTATTTTTCTACAAGAAAACAAAGTACAACAGAACATACGAACATACATTATAACAAGAACAACTACTTTAAAACTAAGCTCTCGATTGTAATCTCAAACTTTGATACCAGGATTATATAATGTGCCTAGGAGCTCAATAATTACTAGGGCTTACCATCAAGAATAGTAACCAAATGAGTCCTTCAAGATATCAAAGAAAAGGAAATGGACAAATTGTCAAACATGGTAGCTTCCGTAAGCTACTTAAAGGATATGACATACCAACAGATACACCAATGACCACAACACAACTTAGTACTTCACTTAATATGATACACAAGCTAATACTAAGATCTACTTGCCACTAATCTAGAGCTACTCAGTAAGATTATATAAAAGTGTAAGGAAAATGTACTTGGAGAGGGATATCTCACAAGAACAAGAATATCCATTCAATGTAAGGCATATGATGCTTTCGACTAAAAGGAAAAGGGATCATTTATAGTAAGTTCTTAAGGCAACAAGGAAACCTATGTAATTATAGTAAAGGGTAATACAAAAATACTATCATAGTACATTACCATAAGGTTAAAAGGGACAAATAGAATAAAGTAATACACTACAATGTCAGAAAAAGGAATGACAGGCGGCATGCTACGATTCGGTCCATGTTCTAGAGTCTTGGGATACTGTAGTTAAGTTGTACTAATATTGAGGATGTTGTTGACGAAGGGTACTCGAAGTTGCTGAGGTAGATAAAGGAAACTATTGGTTGGTAAGCCGAGTAAGTAGAGCTCGACATATAGGGGACTTAGCCTTGGCACTTGTTAAGTTGGCTTTAATACCTAGTAGTTCAATATGTTAGAAGAGAAGAGTTTAATACGTAGTCACCTCAACCTCAGTAGTCAACTGATGGGCCTCAACAGTCAACGAATCAACCTTGGTAGTCGGTAGGTTGTTAACTAGGCAAGGGTCAGGGTAAATTAAGGTGCGTCCAAGCTAGGACTTTAAAGAGTTCGCCCACTATTCTTTCACATACTGGTGCTTGTCATCGACAATCTAATGAGAGACAATCCTCCTAGCGAGAGACTGTAAGCCTTAAAGACAGGTACGAGTGAAGGGTCTGGAGGTTAACAATCCATTATTAGTGGTGCTGCGTTAGCCGTTGAATCTAATTTTTCTCGTTTACGACAAGGTGGTCGACGCTACCTTTAAGGATAAGGCCTTCAACTGCATTCTTAAGATGGTGACACTCATCAATGTTGTGTTTATGTGTTCTATGGTGGTCGCAATACTTCCTTAAGTTAGCCGCCTCTACATCTCACAAACAAAGGGTAGTCACAGGAGCTATTCTTACACCTCGTACATGATTTCACCAAGCAATCTACTAAGGGGTATGTATGAGTTGTAGTCATGGAATTTTTGTCTTTGCTTATCTCGTCTGTAACGTATTATGGACTATAATCTGGGGTAGCAAGGCCCCAAGCAATCCTTTACAAGCACATGGATGTAGTTATCCACTTCTCTAATAGTGTTCTCTTGGGCTATGCTTGCATGAATCCATCCAAGTTATCTAATGAGACTATGTTGAATAGTCTTCTGTTAGGGTCAATGCTCGTAAGGAGTGCTTGTAGGAGCATTCTAATGTCAAGCTTAGATACTGGTAGCTTTGTTTGGTTAAAGTGCTTAAGATATACTTTTAAGGTTTCGTTAGGACACTGTTTAACATTGTAGAGTATCAAAGAGTCTCTTATGGGGACTTAAGAGCTTAGGAAGTGTTGTTAGAATCTGCTTCCTAGGTCATCGAATGAAGTGATGAAGGCATCAAGGAGGTTATTAAACAAGAGTAAAGCAACTTTTGCTAGTATGCTAGGGAAGGCTTTACACATGATGACGTCTCAGAAGTTGTGGAGGCTCATCATCGTCCTGAAGTGGACAAGGTGATCGTTTGGGTCAATTGTACCATCATAGGCGTTCAGGTGTAGTAACCTTATTCCTACGATCAACGTTTCTTCAAGGGTGGAGAGGATGAATGGGCTGTTTGTCTGTGTGGAGCTCGATGCTCGTGCAAATGATCTAACTTTCTTCTACTCGTACATGCTAAAGGCATAATGGATATGCTTGTTCAGTTCTTCCATGTTCATCTCTACGTAGTTCTTGGCAATTGTTTAGGTAATAAATAGTCAATTGGTCTGCTTGTCATTGTGCATTCGACTTGTGTTTGCGTTTAGGTACGATTGTGATTCAGCTATTTGCACAAATCTTCATGGAATTATTGATTGTATTGAATCTCGTTGCGTAGACATGTTAGGCATACATTATGCCTTTTGTCATTTTTGCTTGTTTCTATGAAAGAGCCGATGGTCATGTCTTCTTTCGGGCATTTTTGGGATGCATTTTTTAGTAATGCAACATCTTTATGTAGAGTTGCACTGGATTGTCGATATTTTATATTCTCTTCATTTGTTAGATAAGTAGCCTAAGCTGTTGGACTTCAGTGTTCTCATTTTCAAGTGGTGAGGGTGTTGGTACACATCTTGGTGGAGGGAATTAGTCATCTTCGCCCTATTGGGACGTGTTAGTTTCCCTTGTTTGCAAAGCGTATAAATTAGTATTTTTACTTTTAGTCATTGTATACGTAGTGGCTTAAAATAGTGGGCACTAAAATGTTAATTGTGGTTAAACTGGTTAGATATAAATGGACTCGCACAAAGGCTAGAAGGAATGAATCTAAGCCTTATTTCATGCTCCTTGATACTTGTAAAAAAACCCTCTATAAGTGTGACCATGGTAACCCTTCGACGCTCAAGTTAGCAAGGAGGACTAATGATAAGAGGGAGCGAACACTAAGGACTCAAGAGGTAGTGCTCGTCTCGTATATGTATGTATGTATGTAGTCAAGTTAAGAAGGTTACTTGGATACACAAGAGTGAGGAAGAGAAAATGAGTCCATCCCCTGACCTCATAGCACTAGCTACCTTTAATGGGGGATCACTTGGATACTTGGTAGCTTAAGGTTCGCTCATACTAGTCGCTAGTAGATGGCATGTGCTATGGTGGAGATTGAGTAGCTTTGAAGGCGATCAGCCATGATCAGCTTGACAACTACATCTGTAGCTCAAAAGTCTGACATCCGCATGAGCAGGGACTGTCGAGTGTGTTGGCCATACCACGAATATCAAGCAGCTATTAATGGATTGCAGTGGAAAGCAGGAATTAGAGACAAAGAGGGAGTTGGGATGTCGAGAGAGGGATCCATGGATGCCTGGTTGAGGATAAGCTAAGGTCTGAGTTGACACTAAGTGGTGAAGGTGTACAGGTTCAACAGTGAAGGCCGTTTACTTAGGTTAGGTGTTTTATGGCTTCCCAAACAAGCTACAGTATAGAGGATGAGCTCACCTGTATCGAGTGATTAACACACATAGGCTTGATGGTTGAGCTGATTTGTTTGATTGAAGCATTGCGTAACTTGCTAGGAGGGTTGTGGTTTAAGGGACGAGCTTGCTATTAGCTCACATGTTTATTGATAGGCTTCCTTATGAGATAGGCCTCGGGTTAGGCGATAATCGACCATCAATAGTGTCTATTGCCTTCTATCTATCCATTTATCTATAACATCTTTACATTTTACACTTTATCTAGTATGCACTTTGGGGTTTTCAACTTTCGTTGGGAGGAAGTTACACATTTTCATAAAATAAGATAAGTAAGGAATTCACTATGTATGTTGATTCGTGGGGAGATAACCATTTTGCTCCTCACATATTCTATATTAAATTGTTATTTATTGTTTAGCTGAATTTTAGATATCAGGTAGTCACTCAGCATGAATTACTATTATGCAAAATGCTAAATAGCAATCAACTCCATGACTAAACAGCAATTCATATACCAACTCCACTAACTCTTACTCAATATCTAGTTATGGTCTTTCCGTAAATACCCCTTTGTCGTAAATACCCCTATCCTGATAAACATCATTTCACTGCTCTCATAAAAGGTCTATAATACATATGTTGATTTTATCCAGATTTAACTCCTTACTTGGTCTTATGTCAACAAAACAATATAGTGATAATATAATAATTATTCCGTTCCGTTCCTAATGAATTGTAAACTAATTCTCTCCTATCATTCATAGTAAAGTGAACAGATAGTAAATGTACGCAATGAAACAAAATAGCGTCTTCATGAAAATCAAGCAATGCAGTTCTCTCTATTTCTTTTTCTTTTGTTTTAACTACTTTAAATTATTTTTTATAAGTTATGACAGTGTAATTTTTTCAATAAATATATATGAGTCCACACAATTGCTTATTATATAGAAATTCAAATTTAACTACAAATATATGCAACTAATTCATAAATTACATTTTAATTCGATGGCCGGCATGTGTCTATGTGATCGCATTCAATGTGGATATAATATGTATTGTTACCATTCACCGAATGAGATCCTTTACGGTCGATATAAAATTTGTTTGGAATCTATGCCCTGCATCTCATAATTATTAAGTGCTTTGTATTGTCGTTTCATGAAGGATATACAAGACATATTTTAAATACCTTAACACATATAATTATATTATATATATAATATTTAATTAACTCAACTAATTTTAAAAACTCATTTTAAATCAAGTAGTTAATGGTTAAAAACTTGGCTTACTTTAGTTTATTTGTAATTGATGATACATTTATACTGTAAGAATTATTAACATGGAAAATCAGCTACAGCATTTAAGGATTTATATATAATAATATTGTTATATTGTAAAACCAAAGTTTACAAATTAAGATAGGATAGCAAGTTGGGGTTACTAGTTAGCAAGTTAGAAAAACATCTTTGTCTTTTTGAGACCGATTCTTTTTTCTCTTTTCAATTATAAAGGTGGAAGGATTTAAATTCTTAAAAGACTAATGATGATATTATTAAGTTATAATAGTTTTAACATATTTATTCTTTGTTTTAAAAAAAAAATCTTTTCATTTTTAACCCTAAATATGCCTCATTAAGATCACGTTAATATTTTTGTTTTTATATATCCATAATATAAATGATATATATGTTATGTTATCATTACAGTTTATATAAAATCCTATAGCCATCTCAAATATTGATGGGTTGAATCATTCCGTTCAGTTCATAGAACCGTGAAAATTCCCGATAAAAGTATAGAAGAAGTACATGTTTTGACTATAGTAGTATAGAAATAAATAAATATGTATATGTATCATGACATTTTATATCAAAAGAGATAGAAAACTAAAAAGTATCGTATGATAAAATGACCATATTAAACAAGATTACACGCTATGGCAAAGGAAAAAAGAAAAAAGAAAAAAGAAAGAAGAAAATATTACATGCCAGTCGGCAGTCGCCACGGTTTCTATTTATTTTTATTTTTATTTTTTTTTCTTTGTCCCCCACTCGGGAAACTGCTGCCTTTTTGACGAAGATACGTAGTTTGGGTCGAGAGGTGCTTTTGAATTCCGTCGTACTCGTACATGGGTTACCCTCCTATATCCTTTACTTTTAAAATAAAATATAAATATGCGTTCATGTGCTTTTTTGTATTTTCACTTTTGATATATGTATTTTCATTTTTCATACTTCATGTACTTGCTTTTTATGTTGCTTCTCAATGTTTATTAAAGGATACATATGGATTTTTAATTGGCTTGTAATAATTAATTTAATAATATCAAAATCATTTTTAAAAAATAGTTACGAGATTTATCTATGTAGTTCGGAGGACACCTACTCAGATACTACTCAATATGATGACGTAACCCCTATTAAAAGAAATGAAAAGAAAGAAATAAAGAGGAAAGAAAATAATAAAAAAAAATTATTGTTTGAATAGAAAGGAAATAAAAATGAATGATTGTAGAGTAAAAATCAATTAAATATTTTTCTAAAACTTGTGAAATTGTCAAAATATTCTTAAAATTTCAAAAAAAAAAAAAATCTTTAATGAAGGGTACTTACGTAACTTTATATATTTTTCTTGTAACTCTCTCCGAAACAGAGAGGGAAACTCTTAGCCAAGGAAAAATTAGGGCAAAATTTTCCTTCTCTTCATGTTTTTCTTGCTTTTCCAAAAAAAGGGATGGCCCTCTCCCCTTTTTCCCCTCAATCCAAATATTGTGTAAGTAACCAACCACCACCTTATAAAAAGAAAATAAAAAAAAAAATATGAGGGAAGGATATTAATGGTAGTTAACAACCCCACAAAATAATACTAATTCATTGAAAAAAAAATCAAGAAACTTGTTCAGTTTTTCTGACAAATATTTTCACGAATCTATGCCTAAAAAACAAGTTCCAAAAAAATATAATAGAGATATTAATTGCGTACCAGACAATATAATCCGTGTCTCGGCCCTCGGCCGACCGTTCTACCGACCCCAGTCCGTTGGATCGTTTTCTGAGCTGGATATATCTGCTTAGTGCATCAAAATATGTGGTCGCCTGCCTTGATTCTTGATTACGTGGCCAAACTTCGAGTTTTCACATGGTTGAAGATTCAAAACAGGAGTTTCTGGCGTCTTAATATATGTAGATTCTATCTCTGTTGAGCTGGCTACAGTTCATGGAAGCGTTGACCATGACGGTTTCCCGTTCCGGTTCTTTGGATCGGTTTGAGCGGTTCTGAATGAAGCTTTTGATTGGATTTGTGAAACCCCGATTCTGAGTTAAATTTTCATCAAACCAAATTCGCTATTAATTCTAGATATCATAGAATGGATTTCAAACTATACTAGTAGCCATACATCCATGTTATATGTGTCAAAATTAATCGAACCAATATCACAAAAATTAAACATATGATTATACAAATAATATTTTTTAAAATGTCTCAATTTTACCTTCTCGTCAAAATTTTTTACGAACAATAACATATTAACATTTATATAAGAGGTTCCCAAAATAGGAAACAAAGATTGTGCAAAAACAAATAAAAAAAAAAGAAAATGCAAATTAAAACCAATGAAGATTATTAATGCAAATATAAAAAAGATTATCAAGTGAAGATTAGGAGGAAGATTGAAAACTACATACATATAATTGCATATGGGATGGTGGACAGATTACAGAGAAAAAGAATATGTGAGTGGAGAATTCCTATGAAATATACATCCTATGGAAGTTCCATGAGTAGAAAATGGAAAGTGGGCATTTTTTTGGCAATTTATGGAGTAATAGTTGCTGAAAACGTAAAATTTGGAGGAGGCGGTTTTTTAAATGTAGACCTATGAAGGGGGAAAACGGTTTTGTAAGAGTACCTATGGAGAGAAATAGAATAGTTGCTGGTTTTACAAATTAACAAATAACTATTTTATATTTAATTTTTTTAGTATAAAATGGAGACGAACAGTAGTTGTAGGTAGTTATATAAGTAGATAGTGGCTTGCTAGTTTAAATAATACTAGCAATTGATATACTTACGTTGCATGTGTAAAAAATACAAAATGAAAAGGGACGAAGAAAGAGAAATATAAGTATAGTTAGTGGGAGAGTGTAAAAAAGTGGAAAAGAGAAAAAAAAGATATAAATGCAATTAGTAGGAGAGAGTAAAAAAATAAAAAAAGAGAAAAAGGAATAAATAAATATATTTATCCATTAGTTATAATTTTAATAATTTATTTTATTATTAGTTTTTTGTTAAATAATAGTAAATAAAAGATAAATATGTAATTTTAAGAGAAATAGTTACTTAAAGTCTCATTTACTTTAATAATATAGATAAATATGATAAAGCTAATTCATCGTGACAATTTAGAACTGATCCATTGCATTTTAAATGATATATATATATATATATATATAACTATAAATTGATTATAGAAAAAGAAAAAAAACTCCTAAATGAAATTTATTCAAATATACATTATTACATTTATATAGAAAATTATCTACTTACTATTTATTTGATTATTTATTATAGTTATACAAATATTTTATGCACAACTCATGTGTCTTACCATAGCAAGCCTTTGTAGCAATAGATAGTGTACGTGATAACCACCACTATCGTGCAAAAAAATCTATATCAGACCTACTTAATATGTAAGCAGTCAATACTTGTATTGCATGGATAATGTAAATATTTTAAAAGTAGGAAAAGGAAAGTTCGTCCTTCTTTTTTTAACTAAAGTTCATTTTTTAAAAAAAAATATGCCACTTTTAGCATCATGTTACTCAAGCGAGTGAAATGAAACTAGAAGGTTAGTGGGATTATTTGGTTACGTTTTGTTGTTGATGAAAGTAGTGAGTTGCATTTGATAGTTTAAATGATTGATTTACTGATTTAGCACCTTAAGGACGAGGTAATTAATAGAATGATGTGGTAAAAAGATTATACAAGAGATAAGACCCTGTTTAAATTATTTTTTATTTTTATTTATATCTTATTTGAATCTAATATGTATTTATTTAAAATCTAGTATGTGGAAACCGTTTTATCCGTATTTTATTTATTTCTAATTTATCAATGATACCAAAGCCAAAAAAAGAAAGATTAAATTAGCACCGAAATGTTTTCAACCAGTCTTGTATAAGCACATCATGAATGAAAAGTAGAAGTGTGCCAATTATTTAAATCCACTTAGGTGGGAATGCATTCACGTATTAATTATTTCATGTATATTTTACTAAAAAAAAATGATTATTTTACTTAAATAATTAAATTTAGAAGATGAGTATTTATGAAATTATATTTCAATTTTTTGTTGTCTTATTTTTATTAAACACAAGATTCATTCTACCACTAAAAAGATGAATTAAACGAGGTCTAAAAGCTATTAAAGAATCCCGTCTACTTTAATATTATATTATAGATGTTTTACATGCGAAAAGTAGAGATTGTATAAAGTTAAGTGTTTAAAGTTTTATACATTTGTGTTTTAGTTGATCCCGTTACGGTTTCTGTTAAAAGTGACTTTATGTCGTGTTTCAATTTGTCTGCTATTTTTAATCAACAATTTTTAATTAACCACGATTGGTCCACCATCGAACATGTCAAATTCATTGTGATTGTAGCAAACTTAAAACGACTGTTTGGCCAGAAACTACAACTTGCTGGCAATTATAATTTAGGATGAGAAAAAAATTCAAACTCAGCTAAACCAAATAGAAGAAAAAATATGGTATTATTTTTCAATTGAATTTGGGAAATCATCGATTTAAACCAAACTGAAAATTTAACGTTTGTTTAGAGATATATTCTAAACCAAATAAAAAGAATCACATCGACTGTTTTAAAAAATAAAATAATGTTTTACTTATAAATGAAAGATTCATTCATTGTAACATAGTATTTAAATGAATTTAAATATATACTTATTTGAAATTTAGATGTGTTTATCTTTTACAACCAAAGTTATTAAAGTATATACATAAATTGACTTAAAATTTATATCATATACTAACTTTATAAATAAAAGTAATTATAGTATAGATTATTGAATTATATAAATATTTACTTTATCAATCTCTTATATATTGTATTAGAATTAAACAAAGTTTATACTTGTAAGGCTAAATCGTAGGTAGAAGATCTAATTTTTTTTAAAGTACAAATCATGGTTTCAATCCATCAATCAATCAAATCAAATTGGAAACATTACGGTTTGAGAAAACTCCTTATTTAAACATATGGCCTAGTTTAAAGCAATCAATTGAATCATATTCTTATCATTTCATTTCATTTAAATAGAAAGCCAAACCAAACTCAAGCGTGCAATAACTAGTTATAATATATTTGCCCATTTCAGTGTCATTTTGGAGAAGTTTAATTATTTTTCCAATCAATATTAGTGTTGCATTTATGCTATTTGTTTCCTAATTACTCTCTTTCTTACCTTATAATTAAATTTCAATTGTATAAATTAAGAAAAAAAGATTAAATGGTATTAATATATCATGTGAATAAATAAATTATATATAAATATTAATAAAAATTTAACACATGATAATAAGAAATATAATTTTAAAATAATATATCAATTATATTTTTATATATTAAATTTTTATTGATATTTATATATTATTCATTTATATATATATATATATGATGTGTTAATAACATTGAATAATTTCCAAAATATCAAGGCAAATTAGGCTGTGAATCCGAAAAAATACTGGAGTAAGGGATACACTCAAAATGGAAAAGACATTTGAATCCCACCTTACAACCTCGATCGAGCTGTGTACTTTTGGAATTCGGGATATATCCACCATTTCGATACTTTCCAATGATACAGACGAAAATTTGCACGTCAAATTATTATTAAACTCCCATGTTCTAATCCTTGTAAAATTCTGTCAATCGATATAATATATAATTTCAGTGACGATTTAAGTTTCCTAAAATGCTACGCCAACTAACATCGATCTCTCTCCGATTCCCTATCACGCGAATTCCCAACTCAACCAATCTTACTTTTTCATAGTTAATTAAATTTCATAGTCAACTATCATATTTCCAATCTTTTGCAATTGACCTTTTCTAGCTTTTAATACCTATGCTTAATCCATTTAAAAGTAAATTACTAATATATCCTTCTACATTTATTTTATATGTATTTAGTATTATATCTTTTGAATTGAATATTTAAACTCTCAAATCATTAAAACTCTATTTACTGTTTTATTATTTGATAAAATAATTTTAAAATATTAAAGTTAAAGCATTGCTTTAGATCGAGCGAAAAATCGTTATATAACAGTCAGGATACGCTTCTTTTGAAGATTCAAGAGTCTAAAGGCTTAGTTTTAAAGAAAAAAAATTTAATAACTATAAAAAAATGGTATAAAGGGACGTATTCATAGTTTACTTCATTTAAACCTTTATTTGAATGATTTTTAACTTCATTAAAGCTTCAAATTTTATTAATCTTCTTCTTCTTCTCTTTTTTGGGGGTAACAAACACAACTCCATAAAGTCATAATAGAAAGTCTTTATAGCCATCCCCTAGGAGGCAAACCTTAGGGAACACTTTCCCCTAAGCAAAAATACAACATATTCATTGCATCCAATAGGAATACAACCATGATAGGTTTGAAATGGATTTTATAAAATCAAAACTTGCCTCGATAGGATTAATAGGTTTTCAAAATTTATGAAAAACTTTATAGAGTTTTTAAGGAGTAACTCACTACCAGCCCCTATTAGAAAAATGCCAACTTGGTAAACGCTTTGCCTTAACCCGTGAAAGCTTGATTTTCTATTTTTTTTTTTTTAAGAAATGCTAATGTTCTAAACTTCTAATTAAAAAAAAAAATTTCTACAATATGAAAAGGTCCTTCCAAAGTTGTAACATTCAATTTCATTGAATTATCAAAAGGAATAAAGATTGAGTTTTTTGTTAGTAAGAGACAGAGAGAGGAACATACCTTAATCATCCAAAATTTGGAGAAAGCGACTTTGTTTTCTCAAAGGGAAAGGGTTACGATTTGAGTTTAACTTCAAATTCGCAAGAAAGAGTGTTTTGTTCCAAAAGTGTCTATTTTTCCTTTTATATTGCAGGAGATAAGTCAAGAGAGTAACAAATAGAGAGAGAGAGTAGAAGGAATTTGGGGTCATCTGGTAGAAGTCTCGACAATATAATAGTAAATGTAGATAAGAGTCGAAGAAAACTAAAGTTTGGTCAATGGTAGCTATGGTTTTTTAGTCTCTTTACCTAAAGAGTAAAGAAGACAAAGGGTAAAGTAAAATTTGCAAAAAGAAAATAAAAAATGTAGGGAGTAAAGACAAATGAGAGAGGGGCTAAGGATAGGATTAGATTTGGTCATTTGGATTAGGTTCACAAATCACACATAGTTAATGGCTATTAACTCCCTAAGCAGTACATGAAGTTCATGATTACGTAAGCATTCTTTTTTCTTTTTTTTTTTTCTTATTTAGTAATATTAATCAAATCGGTATTTAGATTATTTCTCTATTTATTTTTATTGGGTCAAGTTTTCCATCGATTTTTTTTTAAATCTCATAACCCGACCCTAAACCCTATAAAGTTAACAAATTGAACAGGTTAAGTACCTTAATATGACCCATCAGGTTGCATCCCTAATGTCCAAGACATCTTTCCAAATAATATCAACTAAAAACAAAGGAACATTTTTGTCAAAGAAAAACTCCTAAGTCGTTCATAATCCATGCTTAAGCTAAGTAATCTATCGCTTCATTAGCTTAATGGCTTACCCTCTACAAAATTTGATAAAAGGAAAGGAACTAATCACCTATTGATAATCCTGGAGAGCTAGATGGCAAATGTCTAAGTTCACCATGGGAATATTTATCCACTCTAGAGCTTGTTATGAGTCCACTTTAATTATTATCTTATGCTGTCTTGGTCTAAAAGTTAGAAGAATCCCTTCCTTGACACCCCATTTCAAGAGGTGATTCAACATTAATTTTGCTTATGCATGCCTCCTAAAGCAAATCTCTCTTCCCTTTACAAACAACTCCAATGCCAATTTTATCCCAAACCCAATGAATCAAGAGGAGATCACCAAAGCTATTCAAAGGTCTAAACAATCAGCTATTAACCTTTCCTTGTTTCATCTAATTTCTTGTTTATAATTTAGTACTATGTCCATTCCTTATCTATAGAGTCGCTCTCTCATCAACCCATCTAATAGCCTTTTGTATTTCCTTGAAGAAATGTGAACCTTTTTTCTTCTTCATCCCTCCTTGCTTTATCTTATATTTTTGTCGCACTAATTATGTCTACAAAAGGTCCTTTTTTTTTTTTTTTTATGTACCAAGCTAACTTAGCAAAGTTTACTTTATTCTATTTCTTTACATCTAACATGTCTATCCCACCTCTCTCTTTAGGATCCTTAACTTTCTACCATCTAACTTGATGCACTTTCCTTTCCTCTTTAGAGGAGCCCTAAAGAAAGTCATAATATATCTTTTCTATCTTATTAGAAAAACTCACTGAGAAGGGTATAATACCCCTTACATGCTTAGAGGGAGGAACTTTAATCTTTAAGGCGCCTTTTGATGTAACGGCTCGGAGTACGTTGAAACTTTGGAATTAAGCGTACTCATGCTGGAGCAATTTTAGGATAAGTGACCTCTTAAGAAGCAACTGCATCAGGGGACAAAACCATACAGTGTTTCATATCAAAGCGGACAATACCTCGATGGAAGGAGTTCCGGTCGGGTCGCTATAGAATGGTATTAGAGCAATCCACCAACTAGAAGGGCGAGGCCTTGCCTGGTGGTTGTCTTGAACCTGTGTAACGAAACTGACAAGGGCATAAGGGGGGTAGATTGTAATACCCCTTACATGCCTAGAGGGAGGAACTCTAATCTTTGAGGCGTCATTTAGTATAGTGACTTGGAATACATCGAAACTTCGGAATTAAGCGTACTTATGCTGGAGCTATCTCAAGATGGGTGACCTCTTGGGAAGCAACTATACCAGGAGATAAAATTGTACGGCGTTTCATACCAAAGTGGATAATACTTCGATGGAAAAAGTTCCGGCCAGGTCATTACAAAGGGTATTACTTGCAAGTAATAATTTATTATACTCTCTAAAACGGATGTTAAAAGAAGCTTCCTACTTGCCATACTAAGAAGATTGGACTTTCATCCAACTAGCTTTTTCCTCATTTTCTTTAGAATAAAATTAAGATCCTTCCCTTGAATTATTCTTCCTTTTCTGATAGGATACCAAGATACTTCCTTAAATTTGCATCTTGCTTTATACCGAATACATCAGAAATTTTCTACTTCAGTTCAAGACTTATGTTTCTTAAGAAAAGAACACTCAATTTTTCATAATTAACCTTATAGCCTGATAGGTTACTAAACCCCTCCATCACTTCCATCATTTGGATGGCATTCTACTTTGTAGCTTCTCCCATTAAAAGCAAGTCATATGCAAAGAAAAGGTGAGAAAAGCTCAAATCTGTTCCTCTCACTTTTATTTGTTTCCAAGCTCTTTCCGTTAGCAAAACATGGATAACCTTGCTCAAGATTTCCACAGATAATATAAATGGATGTAGTGACATTGGACTACCTTGGCACAAATTGCTATTTAATGAAAAAAACCTTAACCATAGCTCCATTTAGGATAATGTAGTAATGGACTATAGCAAGGCAAGATCCCACCATATTAATCAAGAGTTTGTGAAATTTAGACTTTATAGGGCCGTTCTTATAATGTTCCACTCCATCCTATAGTAGGCTTTTCTAAATCCTATTTGACCCTATCTAGTTCCTTTTATTAGACTTTTTCCCTAAGGAGTGCAAAATCTCTTGGAAAGCAATAATATTGTCTCTTGAAGATCTACTTGGAATGAAACTTACTTAAAGCTAATCAGATCATTCAATATGGGTCTTAATCGATTGACTAGACATTTATTAATAGTTTTGTACATCCTTGTATAAAGACTTATAAGTCTATTGGCCTCTATGCTCTTTACAATAAGAACTATTAGAGTTTTTTTAATTTCTTTTAGTATCACTTTGATATTAGGATACAACATAATGTTTGACAAATGTGAAGAATTTTAATAATCTAACACCAGATTACTTAAACCTTTACAATTAAATTATTTTCATATAACACTCTACATGATTAGCAAGTATTTCAAATCTTTCATTATAATTTAGCTAATTTATTAATATAAATAATTTGATTATGTGAAACAACTCAACCATTTATGAGTAAAGCTATCCAATTCTAAGGTCAAGTTTAGGGCAACCATATTAAATTTGACTTAATTTATGTTCAGACCTAAACCAGGTGAGAGAGTACAAAAGTAGCTTACTCAAACAATATTGACTAATCAACGCTTTGCTAATCTATAATAATTAAATAGAAATTGCCAATCAATACCCTAGATGCTATTTTCCTATTGAGATGCATTAAATTTGAATCTTTTCTCTTCTGTTGTAATCATTAGAAAAAATAAAAAATTTATTTTGGTGTAATTGTAACATGTAATGCCATTAGTAACTCATTTATGCAACTATCAATATTTCTTTTATATATTTTCTTTATTTTTTGCGATATTTTTTCTTCTATTCCTAATAATTGATCTTTTATTTTAAAGAAATGCCTAGGTTGATCTTTTGAAAAAAAAAATATATATATATATCTCAAATTTCAGGTACCCTTAATGCAGATGCACCATCATCTAATACGTTATAAACGTTTTGTGCCTGAACCAATCCGACCCACAACATTTCATGTCGTGCTTAGGCCAATACAATCTACCGAAAATGTATTATTCAGATCGCACACAAAATTTTTAACGAATTTCTTTAATCCTTACATTTATACGTTGAACTCCATGTAGCATTCACCATTCCTCAAAATGGGCACTTGGACGAAAATTTATCTAATTTTATCCGACAATTCAAGCCAGGATTTGTGAATTAAATATTCAGTATGGGGAAAAAAGGTGCATTGGCTGATGAAATAATAATTGTTGTTGCCTTATCGATGACCTCTTTCGTGTTTACTTTCTCTTGTACAGATATACAAGTTCATCTTCGTGGAAGCCTAGACTTAAAAGTTAAATCCACCTTGTTTTAGAGATAAAGCAGACGTGAAAGTAATCCCACTTTTGACTATTCCTCGAATTCTTTTCCACCTGTCAATTGGCATGGTTTCAATGGAATATATCCCTTCATAACTTCTTTCTAATGTTAATATCGAAAATTTTCTCTCAAGCCTACTCTAAAAGTTCATTTATAGTATTACACTAATTTCTAAACGAACTCTCTAATTTAAGAATCTTTATACTTTATTTGTGGTTTATTTGTAACAGTTTCTTCACTTTTTTTAAGTTTAATGAATCCTACTCTATCATTTAAAAAACATCTGATTTTTCTTTTTAAAATAAATATTATATAATTGGGGACGTTTCTGGTGAAGGAGTGTCACGTCAAATGGTTACAATGGAGACGGCATGGCTAAAAGTTTCTTCAGCCTTGGTAGTCGTGACAAGGCAAATGCCAAGTCATTATCATTTTCGTACATAAATATATATTTATAATTATTTTTGTATGGATTGATGACCTAATTTTGGGGGTTTTGCTTTTTAACTTGGCAAAAACTTCAATCATAAATACGGCTTAAATCAGACAACTAATCTATTTAATAAAATATAATAATTTTAGAATCATATAAAATTACAATATTAGAGGAATTTTTTATAACATTAATTACTTAGTTGAATAGAATAAGAAGAAAATAAAATTATAATTATTAAAAAATAATATAAATATAAAATAATTAATGTGTAAATATTTCATATTTAGTTAAATATAATGAAATTAATAGTATATTGTTTAGTTTATAAACTCTAATGGAAATAAAACATGAATAGAAAATAAAAGGATCAGAATACTTGGTAAATGTAATAATAAAATAAAATATTGATAAAACTAAAATACAGCAGAAATAAGAAGGCCTTCGAAAACCCTAGCCCTAAATCAGATACCGATCAAAACCCTAACGCTTCAGAAGAAATCAAGGAAATACAAATCGAAGGATACCCACGACATCTAACCAGAAGCGTCTCTCTAAGAAGCCACACGTCGATTTCGCATTGATTTGCAGCGATCGCACCCCGATGAAGGTAGATTCTTTACGCTGATTTCCTACATTTTGATCGCAGTAGCAAAACCATGCATCGTTGTCCATATGTACATCTCTTGGTAGTGAAAATTTCATGTAACATTTCATATATGTGTAAATTAGAAGCACTTTAGATTTAATCACTCCATGGAACTTGTAGTATTCTTATTGTAATGACCAACATTGAATGTGAAGCGTTCGATGAAATTTGTCAATGAAGTATCCTCAAATCTCTCTTTGTTATTGAAGTATTATGTTAAAGCAACACTTGTCTACTCATTTTGATTTCGAGTGAATTAGTTGTTTGTAGGACAATTGCCCCTTTCTTTTTCAAAGTTAATCTAACCTTATTGACAGTAGGGAAAAAAGGTCAATATCCCTCTGTCTCCATTCAAATCCGAATAAAAAAACTAACTAATGTTTGGTTAATTATTTTGCTTTTATTTATTCTACAGATCTTAATTTGATGTAATACTGATATTCATGTTTAGACTGATAAGTTTCATGTATCAGACTTGATTTTCTTAACAACTCTCATTTATCTTCAAATTTTGAATTATATGGTAGTAACAGCAAAAAGAATAAGAGCTCCTCACTATAACAAAGCTTGATGAAAATTAGAATCTTTCTTTTATGATATTTAGTTGTACTGGTAATTTATCTCCTTCTTCCTATGTAATGATGTTAAAAGTTTCAATCTTTTTATCCTATGCGTGGCCATTGAGATATCAAGCAATGAATATGAACCCTTTGAAAAGGGTATTTTATATGCTAGAAGTACTCCAAGCAATGGCCTTCCCTTTTATCAAATTCTCATCCTTTGATGACCAAAGTCCTCTGTCTAAACTGTACAGTGAAAACTTTGAATGCACCCCATCCATGACAAAGTAATTTATTCATTTTATTACAGTTTATTTTTCTAAACAATTTCAAGAATTAGCATCTTTAGTAAACTGCTTTTATATTGTTCTGCTTCAGATACCAACTCATTCAGATAAGTTCAAAGGACTTTATGATGGTTGTAAATGGTGGGAAATGTTTGAAGATGTTAGAGTAGTGATCTTCTATGTAGCTTTGAGTGACTATGACTTGACAGTGTAATGGTACTAGCCCTCAAAATAAGATGCTGGCAAGCTGAGGATTATCTGAGAATTTAGTGAGGCACTGCTCTTTTGGGACCTTCCTTTCAATCTCAATGCAACCCCATGGAACCTCACACTAACACTCCAGCACTCAACACACTTACTTTTTCATTGCGGTAAAATTCAAAGAACCGTTCTGCTCCATAAGCAACCTGATGTTATTTATAGGAAAGACTAAAGTTTTGAAAGGTTGTTGAGGCACTCAAGTATGTGAGGAAGTGCTCAGAGGGGACGAGGAAAAGGATGCCGACATGTAGGGATTTGTGGGAGATGAAACTTTTTTTAGCATGGAAGTGTTTGATCCTGACATGAGTCTTGTATGCAAGTAAAAAATAACAAGGATTTTTGTTCTTTTTTTTTGGGTGGAGTGATATTTTAAGCAGTGTTGCCATTATTTGTTCTGTTTGAATAAAATATGACTTTGTCTCATGTTTTATCTAACTTTTACCTTAGAAAGTGTGCATCAGATTTTACCTCGTGTACTTTTTGTATTAATTCTAGTCATTGTTGTAATGAGAAGTAGTTTACTAATGAGAGGCTACTTATTGCTGTAATTAGGAGAAGCTTATTATTGTAGTGATGGGAAGCTAACAGACCATGGTTGTGACAAACCATGCTAGTTCCTACAATATATAATGTAGGTGATGGTATGTGCTTTCGAAGATCATAGAAGCTGCAATGGTCTTTTATTAAGTGTTGAAAATATAATCATGTCAACTTTCTCCAAACAACATTCGGTTATGATATTCACATCCCCACCTGCTGTTTATTTTTTATCAGATAACAGCTACAATTTTGGCTTAGAACATAATTTGGCATGTCAAAAAGAAATAAAGAGGAAGCAGCTTAACTCACTTTTCGGCTAATATTATAAGATTTTCAATTTCCTCAATGGAACCTCCGTCGTCAGAAAAAGTGATAAACCACAGTTGTGAGTTCACTATTTTTTGCATTTCTGTATTAATCCTATTTCTGGAATTCGGGATTACTGATAGTATTCTTTTGCATGAGTGTATTAAACGGGTAAGAAAACTGAAGACCCTGGAGGTCCAAATGCTAGTTACTATAAACATGCTAAATTGCTAATGGGCACCGCATGAACACTTACTATGATTCTTTTTTCTTTTTTTTTTTTTATTAAATAAAAGCAAATATAACATATGCGGTTGGTATTCTGTGAACAACTATTAGTTGAACCCCTCCAATAAGAAGAGTACTCTTTAACCATTATTGAAAATACTCGAACTAATGCAACAGTCAAAAATATTCATTAAAAACTTCTTTAATTTTCTCCTTTCCTTTTGAAGTTCTTCAGTGTCCCATTTCAAAAAATACATAGATAAATATCCAACACGAATTATTTGGTAGTCATTTGATCCAAAAATTGCAATGCTTAATAACAGCACAACTCATGTAGGAAATTGATAGAAACTTCATGTTTTTATTAGGCCGTATCATACTCCAGCTTTATTACATTGGTCAAACCATTTTCAACAAAATGATAGCAATGGTCGAGATTTTATCCTGTTAAAGGAATGGGGGAGAAAAAAAAGAACTATTGCTTCTTCCCCATTATTCCCAGATTGTTGTTGTTAGTTTGTTTTGTAAAGAGCAGCAATAGAGTGCCAATTACTTAGGCGAACAAATCAACCCTTACTGACTTACACAAGATCAGTAACACCATCCCTTTAATATTTCTTAGCAATGAGCATTTCCAATACCACATTTAACACATGTTGCAAAACATAACCTACATAGTAACAAAAAAATTAAAAAAAAAAAAAAAGGTGGCCAAATGGTCCAACAAAAATGATAACGCCACTGTGAACTTCATTCTAACCATAGTGCAGTAATTTAAATTTAAATTCTTTGTCTATTTCAAATTGCTCAATGCCACAGCCACATTTTATTAACAACAAATTGATACAACATCATATGTACAAGAACGAACAACTCATTTGAAAGGATGTCTATTGCAATCTGACAATTTGACTATGCCTTATTGCCTATCTCCACTCCATGTCTATTGCAATCTCATTGACAATTATAGCAGCTTCAACTCCAGCATGAATTTTATTAGCCAGGTCAATCCTCTTGCTTAACTCAGTGACTTTTGATATTGCAGTAGCTAAGACTTGGTGATACTCGTCAAAAGCCTTAGCTCTACTTAATGTATCTTTGCCAAGTGATTACAACAACTCCACACTCTTCTTTAGCTTCGGTTGCTTGATTGCAATTAGTGGTAACTCCTCCAACATGCTTTCCAAGCCACCTCCATGTGATCCAGCTCATTAACAATCTCAACTTCCATGTTTGTTCACCAGGCTCTGCAGAAAATACAGCATATGGATCACAAAATACATGTGAAGCATGTCCACATACTCATAAATGTTAAATGCATAACAGAAATGGGATTTCTTAAATAGCATACAAAGGGCAAACAAGAGAGTGAGATGATTAATAATGAAAGGAATGTTAGTTTGTTTTGTGTACAAATTATAGCTATAGCAATATTCTGAAACAAGAAAGTGCTAACTTATCGGAACTCTTATGTCTTATAAGGCTTAAATGAAAATTTCCCTTTTTCGTTAACTTTATTGTTTGCATATCCAACTGGACTTATATTTGTGAATGTATTGGCTCACTCAATTTAAACGATGAACAATATTTGGATAAAGTATGTAGGCATATGAGATAAGATGCAGACTATTGAACTTGAGAAGTGGATATCCAACCCCCACGAAACCGAGCAACTTCATTGAGACAATAAAAATCCATAGTAGGCTTACTTTAATGAAAACTCTTCAAGAGCTTGAAAATGTGGGCAAAATACTCAACTGCTTTGATTATCAGGACCAACAAATATGCTGCACTAATTGAACTACTTTTTCTTCTTTTTTTTAATCTAATTGAACTAAATACTTACGAGTGTTGCTGTCGCATGGAGCATGGGTCTATTGCAGTTTCTTTTCTTTTCTTTCTTTTTTTTTTTTAAGTGTGTTGCTCAGACAAATACTTGATTGGTCTGCTGGTTGCTGCTTGGAGTTATTTGCCTTAAGTTCATCAACTACTTGGCTTATTGGTTCTTAGCTTGGTGCTTGGAGCTGTGGCTTAGTGAGGTTCGGTTCTTATTTAGAAATGGAAACGCTATTGTTGAATATTGCAGCTGCTGTTCACTCAAATTTTGATGTAGGGGTTTAGATTTAATCAGCTGCTGGTTTTAGAGTGGTGTGTTGAAGCGCCAATTAGGCGCTCAGTTTGGTCATCACAGGTTGTTTAAGTTCTGCCAATAATGATACTCTTCCGTGCACTTCTCCCTCCCCCAAGCATCCAAATTGAAGATGAACAGACCAAACCTCGACTATTCAGCTTGATAAGCCTACAAATCTAACCAAGCTAATACCAATGTTAAGTTCCAATTTTTTACATAAAGACCAAATTATTTATAAAGGAGGAAAATTTTCGGAAAGAACTCAAGCATTAAGCCAAACCAGCATAGATGCTCGCAGCTCAAGTCGGTTGAGTTTCAAATGTTAAAAGCAAAACAAGAAATTATACATAAAGGATGACAACGCAGAAAATACATCAACTCACAAACATATGTCTTGCAGCCATTGCATAGCAGATTTACCACGACACATGCATCAAGAGATTTGCATTTTACAAAGAAATGCAAACCTTCATAATCTTTTTCAAATATTTAATCTAATCATTATATCATAAAAGACGACATATCATCAATGGTTTGGAAACCTGCAACAAATTTATTACTCAGATCATGAAGATATTATTTTAACCTCCCGATTGAAAAGCTCTATATTTATGCAATATTCCATAGATTTTCAGCCCGATAAAGAATCTCAGCATGAGCTTAATTGAGATGCGGTAACCTAAGTGAATACTTAAATGAACAACAGCAATGCAATCCGAAAACCCCACATATTGTTCCAGAATATAAGGATAGTTTGGATATTTTACTTACTCAAATGAAAAAAAGAAAAATGAACAAGTAGAAGAAGACTGGCTATTTCTTTTGCAATTTAATGTTTGCTTAAATTCCTTCGCGAGGATTTCGTCTTTTAATTTAATCTTTAGTATAAACCAAAACTTGAAATGACACATTGTCCAATCAACATGTTGATAAAAATTAAAGTAAATTTATCTTTTTATTCTTCAACAAAACGAATAATATTTCATTTATGTAAATCATTCTTTTGATGACATTGGACCAAAACTAGGAAAGCTATTATTTTAGTCAGCTTCTGCGTTTTAGGGAACAGACACCATATCCAAAAGCTAAACAATCCCAATAGTGCTATCAGTACTTGGTATATGTCAGAAAGACTTTTACAATAATACTATCTTCAAGCATGAAAGACGAATCGCAAAGCAAATCTGAGATTAACAAGGGTCATTGAATAGAATAAATAGGACAATCTTTTGAGATTCTTCTCACAGTTCGTGAAGTAGCACTAGGTTTATAGTAATAAGTAAGCAAAGAAAAGAGCAGAAGATATGATCTTAGCTCTTCCACCTTCATGTTGATCAAGAAGATGCTAGATACATGAAATATTGAAGGAAAAAAACTGAGACACTTTGTACCTTTCTCTTTCAATCATTCGCAAGACCCGTAACGGTTTTGTGCTCAACTTCCGAAAACAAGGGCAAATGATTTCTCAAGAGTTCCAAGCCCATGTCCCATAGTGAACGAACATTTGGGTTTAGTATCACAAATGTCCGATCCCGATACAAGGTTATGCTCCTAATCATCTGCATCTGATCACCAAGGTCTTGCCAACATCTCTCCACACGGGATAAGAACATTTCCAGATCAGGGCTCTACCCAACTAGAGACTGCATTGCTACTGGCTCATGGGATTCACACTCTTTTTCGAATCTTTGATAAAGATTGCCTGCCAACTTGTGAAGGCAAGGATCATTGACACCCTAAGGAGCAGATTTAAAACTGTAAGTTGCTCTATAGAGACAATAACCAGTGGAGGAAATACACAATTCAACCAAAGTTAATGCAGAAAATGGTTTAACCTACCTGGTAAACATTTCCTAAGTCACAAGAAACCGGTTGCTTCAAGAATATAGCCTTAATAGCTGATTTAAACTTTGACCAAGTATTTTCTTCAAAATTTGCATGCAAGGGTGGTGTAGCTTCATCAGTTCACACAAAAATATGGTAAGCTTGTCGTGATGTAACTATATCAAAAAAGCAATTTCCTACCTCACAATGATAAACTTCAAATAACATTTCAACATCAGACAAGCAATAGGAACATAGAAACAAAAATGTTGGTAAGTAAATAAATCCCAGAAGGACCTTTCATAGCAAGATGAAGTTTTGATAAATGCAATCTGAGAGACAAAACAGTCAAGCAAGTAGGAAGTCCATGATTCTAAGTTAAATATAACAACCTATGATGATAGCATTATATAAAGAGCATAGAGATTTCCTGCCCATTAAAGAATTTTCCTTTGTCTTTCCTTAGTAACCAGGTTAAGCATATCCTTTTTGATATTTAAAATGATATATTCATTAACCGTTTTGTTACATCAGAAAGAAAAGCACAAGTTAATCCAAAAAATTGGAAGTTCAAGATAAAGTCTTCAAGAATTCATGTTATTTGGCTTACCTCTAAAACAAAACCTTCTGATTACCATTTAATTTAGAAGAAACGCCTTGCCTTTACCAATGACTATAAGCCCAACAAGTGATTCAAGTAATACAAATCTAAATGTTGTAAACATCATACTCCAAATTTGTCCTGTAGTTGCAATATAAAAAGTGAAATTTCAATATCTAACAATCATGATAGAACTTTGCTTCAAATGGAAAAATAATTCATCAAATCTAGTGTTGAAGATTTTTTTTTTACCAAAACATACCATGTATAGCCATCTTTATATAAACACTAATAAGCATTTAGTAATATATTAGACTCTAATAGGAGGAGTAAAGTATAGAGTCAAAAGCACATTAGACAATGAGAAATTATTATCTATTTCACTATGACGTGACAAATTCAGTCATTGGTTAATGGTAAATTAGACGAAAATGGCATTAGCATCATAGTGATTTTTTCCAATAAAGATGGCTAAGCATAAGCTAAGGTTGCTCTTGGTAGACCATGTAATAGTTGTCACTAATGGTGTGTATGGGGTGAATGTGGCTCATAAATTTATATAGAGGCAGGTTCATGGGGTAACAAGTAGCCCCATGTATAAATAATTTTTGGTACTATATCCATGGCCCTACAAACCAAGGTCTCTAAGAAATTGTAAACATAACAAAAATTAGACAATCACTAAAATGACTTGGTATTCACTTTAATTCCTTCAGAAATTTACACAAATGAAAGAACAAAATCTAATCATATCCATTTCCAAAAGGTCAGCCTAACCAAGGTTAGTCCTAATATACTAGTTCTTAAGTTGTCAACCTATATCACATGTGAAGGGAAATTGTTTCTTTAATGTTATAGACACGGAGGATGTGCAAAAAGGACCAAAATAGTACCCATGATATCAAAACTATCATGTTTTCAACTTAGCAGCTACAAAGATGTTTTGATGCGTAATCCACATAGTGGGTCTCTGACGCCAATGGGGTTCGAATGGGAACAAGGAACAAGAAGTGAGAATAGGGTTTTGACTGCAAATGTGTATGGATATCACACACTAAGGCACAAATACAATTGGGGGTTGAGCTCAAAATAAGGTTCGATACAATTCACGAACATTAAATGTCACTTGAGTTTCAAATAAGAGATTAAAGGTAACTTACTGACTCGCTCAAATGAAGGGTTTACCACAATCTTAAAGGTAAGATTGATAAGAACATAAGAGATTAAGGAGTATAGCACACTCAATAATTCAAAACGCCAGCTTAAAGGGCTCAAGAATGTCCTTACTTTCTGTATGAATATTCTTCACTGTTTGTCTTCTCTTTAATAATTATAAATATTGCTATTTATAGTAAGTCCTAAAGCCCTAATAGCAAAACTGTAAATAATATACAAGGCCTTAAACTCTAAAGAATGACCCATAATCAAAATAAGGAAAATATTTACAAAGTATACAAAATTGTGCACCTAACGGAGTAGTTAGCATGCAGTCATCCAAGCTGTCTGTAGGCCCGAGTAGGGGTCAGTTGGTAGTTGGGTGTCCGAGCAAAGGTGAGAAGTTTGGAAGTCTCATTGTGCTTGGCCGAGCTCCTACTGAGGTCGGCCCACAATTGCTGTACTCATGTATTGCTTGGTGCGATCTCTCTTGTGCTATATCGAGCTATTCTTTGGCTTCGAATGCTTGGCCGTATGGTTTCTCAACTTTTCGGTAGACGATAGACTTAAGGCCGAGTAGCTCCTTTTCTTCCCCTCAGCCTTTTAATATTAGCTCAGCCTTGGCAAAAGCTATTCAACTTTAGCTTTGAATAATTTTGCCTTGGGTTAAGACAGGTCGGCTTTATCTTCTGGCAGGTTGATGTTGTCTTTAGACAGGTCAGCCTCGGCTTAGGAATCATGGTGGATTGATTCCTATCATCTTTGAAGCTGCACAATGTAAGCAAGATCAATATTAAAGATCAAATGAACTTTGCTAGTAATTAAAAAGTAGAGGTCATAAAAGAGGAAAATGTGTACCTTGTTTCTTTCCCTCTCCCCTTAACTTGCATCAAACCAAAAAGAACATAAGATTTTCAGATAAAAACCCAGAAGTGGGCAATGGGTTAAGTCATATTATTTGCACGAACATTTACCTCAAGTTTTTTACTTTCATCAGTGAGGATGGACATACCATAGTTACCAAATTTAGCAATATTATGCTCATCAAGCAATATATTATTTGTTTTCAATCTATTGTTGAAGGAAGGAGGAATTACTCCAGTATGTAGAAAATGCATAGCCGTTGCAAGACCAATTAGAATGGCTAATCTATCTGACCAATTCATAGTAATATTAGAATAACTTTCTGCAATCATGACTTAGCAAAACTAAATTAGTAAAACTGCTCAGTCTCAATAAGGAAGCAAAATATTCAAATCCATCAATAAAATTCCAAGTGCTGAGTGAACACGTAAAATATTAGCTATAGGCTCAGTAACTTTGATGCACCAATTTGAACTCTTGAGTTACACAGGATAGAGGTGCTCCTAAGCTAGGTTTTTTTAGGGCTTTGAGATATAACCTCGAGAATGTCATCTCGGCTTAGTCTTGGTGTTTCTAAATGTGAAATATTATCCTCACATATTATCACTTGTAGGACTACTATCATACATTGTATGAGGATACTAAGGACGAAATGCAGAAGAATGCATCTCTGTAAGATCATATAAGTGGTTCTATTTATATAAAAGAGCAATGAAGTCCCAGGATTAATTGCAATAAAGTGGTAGATAAGGAATTATGACTGCTATTTTGACATTTTTGTTAACTTGCCAAGTGGCTGAGTAACTCCCATTCTACACATATTCATATACAAGCAAGACTTTAGCATTGGAATCATCTGCTCCACCATTATCAAAACTTACAAACAAATCGTAAAATGAGATTGAATAGAGAAATAGTCAAAACCACCAAGTTCATAGAAATAAGAGTTTGATAACATAAGTAATAGAAAATTTTGTATCTATCCTTTTGAATGATTGCCATTAATTCAAATTTTGACCTCTGGAGTGATGTGATAGTATTGCTACACATTGACAAACATCAACAAGTTAAGAAGACCTCTATGGAGGTGTTATCTATAAGGCATACCTTTCCAATGGAGCCTTTGCCCATTTCGTTAATTCCTCTAATGCCCATACCTATATGCAAAAAATGAGACATCCAAGTAGCAAAAGCACTGCAACAAGACATACTCCAATAGCTCTTGCAATCAAAATGCATAATTTTCCTGATCGGAATGGTCTCTTTTTCACTTCCTTATTCTAGCAATCCAAATGATTATCTATTAAATCTAAAACATACAGTCCACTTAAAGTACTCAAATGAGGCAATTTTCCCCAAATCTGTATCTTTCGACAAGGCTATGGTAATAAGTGTCTTGATGTTGCACAATTAAGATGGAAACATACACTCAAGTTCATTGTTATTGCAACTCAAAGCAGTAAGATTTGATAATGTGTCCAATACATTAGGAACATTACCCGTTCAAATAATTCCTGTCAAGACATAAAATTTGAAGCTTCACTAACCTAGAAATATCCTTAGGAATGGAACCAAACAAGAAATTTGAGCTCAAATCCAACACTTCAAATGGATCAAGTCTACAAACAAAAACCAAGTTAATGTGGAGCTATTGAATACTTTGAAGAAGATAGCATTGAGCTAGTAATTTTTAGGTGCAGTAAACATGTCCAAGCATGCTAAGCACTAATTAACAGGTGCAACTACAGATTTTGTTAATAGCATCTTAATTGAAATAAATAATTAACAACAAACCTTCAAAGATATTCACTACCACTATCTTTTAATTGCACGCCATGGAGTTGGTATTTGAGCATCCGAAAATTGTAGACCAATAGCTGATGGAACCATGCCCTTGACAATAGCAAACTTAAGTCGAAGTTTTACAAGCACACCATAGCAGCTGAGCTCCTTTGATGTTAATAAGAAGCTCTAAATAAATTGTCTTAGATGCCTAAAATAGCAACTCACTCTTCTTCTTAGCTTCAGTAGCGATTGAATTTAAATTACGCAAATTTCTCTCCTGCTCAAGGGCTAAATTAACTTGATAGTAGCTATTCTTTTGGGCAGATCAGAGAATTCCAACAGTAAGCTGAGTAGCTATCCAATTAACAACATCTCCAATAAACATGACAACTCCTAGCCCCATCCGATGTATAGTAGGACATTATATAGTCTTCTACAATCAGTATGGTTGACATATGATTCTAATCTTCCATTTCAATTGTCATTAACGCTATCATGACCTCCATAACATGTACATTAACATTTTAACTACTGGTTAAGTCACTAAATTTCCAATCTTCCACAAATAACAAGTCATTGAAATTAAGGCCTTTAGAAAGGCACTTGTTAAGATTACTTATATCACTTACCTGTAACAATATAAATTGATTACAAGGTGTCATAACCTTTAACGCATATAGCAGGGTGCATGGTTTTGGGATTGAATAAGTCCCAAGTTATGTATTTCAAATTCCCTTACATCAAATAAGAGGTTGTTTAAGAGCTACTAAAGCCATTATACTTTGACTAATTTCATAACAACCAACTCTAATAACACAAATTGATCAGTAAACAAAAAAAGTAAAGATCTTATTCTCTGCTACAACTATTAACTAAGAAACCACATAACAAGTATCATTAGCAAAGAAAAAAAATGTAATTATAGTGTTTCATTGATACTATGTACACTAACGATTAAATTATCTAAAGTGAAGTATGTTGTAAAGCAACCAATCTATATGATACCAAAAGAGAACATTTACATACATTAATTTACAAGCATGGTCTATGCTTCAAGTAAGAGATAGTATATCAAAAGCATCTTACATCATATACCATCAAATTACAAAGTACCACATGTTCTAATTGCATCTACATACAGCAATTGTTATTTAAATAGACCTTTCTACAATATTAGTAATTTTGATACATAACAATTGCTTCTAAAAGACAAAAAAATCCTTAGATCAGCGTGGACAACAAGAAGTTAACATAATCATATCGATGCACAAAAAGATAACCCACGAAACATAACACCACAGAAGCTTCTTCTTAATTTGTTATATGCTACAAAATCATGCGAACATAGTCCAAACGCTCCTCAAGTGGCAAGTCATAAAGAACAATGACCTTATATGGCTTTTCAGGGAGTTTATCTAAGGCATCATAGATTTCTACTTAAGATAAGCCTTTAATGCCTCCAAGAAAGCTCCTCTACTGTGACATGTTCATTGTTGTCTTGTCTGTTGCCAAAGTATGAACCAATTCATGAACAAAACTCTTCATCTCCTTCATTCCCTCCTCAAAACTTCGAACCATGTCAACCATTCCATCATCAGAATGCATAAACCTCTTTCTCTTCAAATTAAGTCAAATTGTACTATAGCAGATGGATGGCTCCTCTACTTCCTCTATTGGTAGGGTGTCATCCTCAATCTCCCATACCTGTGCCTATACTTGTGCCTGTGTCTACTCCCTATCTATCTCTTCAATGATGTTTACGGCTATCTACGAATCTTGGCCCATAGCACAATCTTTCCCATATATCATAGAAAATTTAGATAGATATAGAAAGCTCCTTATCATAAATGTAGAGGTAGCAGGGTGGCTCTACAAAAAAAGAGAATGAAGTGATGCAACCTATAAGAAAACCTATTCATTTAAATTAAGCAAGGCATAAGAAAAATACAAGGATTTGTAATAATAGATTGGGCATATGGCAATAGTTAGGTCACTTCATCATTTATATAGGTAGAATCAAATTGCTTAAAGTATTTCTACACAGATAAATCAAAAAAACCAAAATTAGAAGAACACCCTTTTACATCAAGTGAATACACCATAGGATTTGATGATATAGAAAGCATATTGTTCTAGTTTTATCATACAAACTAATCATTTTAGTTAGAACTTGTGTTGTGATTACATGTAATATTTATTTGTAGATATGCATGTGTCATGGGAGGAAAACAAAAAAAGGAACACATGTCATGATTGGTAACTGAAATTCAGTAACAGTTAGATTTACATGTATTTTGCATACCTCTAGATATGCATCCTATACATGTTTCTCAGCCATGACCATTTTTTTGTTGTCATCCCATCTAAAACCGCCAATGGATCTTCCATATACCATGTCGTACACAACACTCCAGTCCTTCTTCAATGTTTTGATCTGTGACTTTGTGTTAGGCTTGGCCTTCAACCTACTGTTAGGTAAAGTGACATTTAGTCTGATCTCCAACTCCAGTAAGTACCTTAACTTGAAGCCACAGTCAGCATTCCATGTCTTGTTATTGTATAGGTCCACTATTGCCACAACTAAAGCATTGTCTTCTAGGACAGTCCACTTTCGCTTAGTTTGTTTGTCTACCTTTGCATTTGGTTGTGTTGATTGCACCTCCTCCATCTATGTATTCCTAGACTGAAGGGAAATGAAACAAATACAAACAGTCTATGATAGGAGCAATGCAATGAGCATAAGGTAAAACACATAACCTAATATAAAACAAAGGTACATAAACTACCATTAATTCGTTACATACAACCTTAGTACATAACACAATAACACACATAAATAGGCCAGGTGGTATAATCCAGGCTTGGCTACATAATAGGATTTCTAAAAGGTTAAGTTATGGTAATACAAGGTGCAAAAAAGTCAACACAAAATAACTTTGGAATACAATGTTACATAACTCGAACTTTAATGGCTACCATAACAGAAATTTCATATCTCAACATGACAACATAAAACTAATTACTTCTATTTCTAGAATCTCTCCACTCATTGAACGTGTCATTAGCTAGTTGTAGCCTCCATGTGGACCATGCATCATTGTTCCCTAAAGTTATGATTAGGTCATCACCCCTGTCCTCATTGTTACCTTCCATATCAACCACTTCCTCTTCTAGGGGGTCCTGAGACATTTCTGTATGTATGAAATTATGCAGCAAATAGCAAGCCAGGATGATACAGTTGTGGATCTTAGTTAGATAGAATGACCTTCTTAGAATACCCCACCTCATCTTGAGAAGTCCAAAACACCTCTTTATTATGTTATGAGTGGATGCATGTCTTAAATTGAACAGTTCTTCTAAGGTTCTTGGCTGATAACCATGACTTTGATGCCATTCACTGAGATGATATCACTGACCCTTGAAAGGTGAGAGGAAGCCTTCACAATTCGAATAACCACCATCCACTAGGTAGTAACAGCCTATTTGGATAAAGTGGGAAATATTACCTTGGGGAACTTGAAGACCATTCCGCCGAGTTATTGCATCTCGAAGAATCCTACTATTTATTGCAGATCCCTCCCACCCCGAAAGAACATACACAAATTGCATACTTAGGGTACAAACACCGAGGACATTGGTTGCAATGTCATTCTTCCGAGTTCTGTATCATAGTTTGTCTTTCTGGGAACTCTTATGGAGATATGTTATGCATGAGAAGCAAACGGTTAACATTCTACATTATGTAACTTATGCATAAAAAATAAAACAATTGTACATCATTAAGAAGGATGGGGGTATACCTTAAAAAACTTCCATCGAGTATGTAAACATGTGTCGATAATCACTTCGAGCTTCTTAAGCAGGCGATTACTAAGTCAAAGAGTTGCATTCAGAATACTGTGGAAGTATCGGCTTACCGTTGCACTAGAACGCTTAAAATTATGCTTTACAACCCTATATTTTGCATGATGAGCAAGTATGTGCAAGAATATAGCTACTTGCTCATTGACAAGGAAATGTCTACTAGCTCTTAAATGTCTTACACCCTCTAATTACTTGCATAGTTTAAAAAAGGAATGCATATCTAGTCATAATTTCTTAGTACATAGAATATCATTGCTATGGACAAGTCTCCCAATGAATTTACAGTGCTGGTAGAAATTCATTTGGTACAACTGAATTGGAGGATGGTAGGAGTGCAATGGCTAAGCACATAAATGGAACATAAGATAATATGCAACTTCACAAAATTCCAACCATAAAGCCTAGACAAAGCATGGCAGTTTTTTTCTCCTTTATAGTTCCTTGTTGTGAAGTCAACTGATCCACCACTATAGTACATTCCATACATATTAATTAAGGATAAAGATGAAAAAAAGAAAAGAAATTTACGACACACACATATACATACCTTTAGCAAATGAAACCAAACTATTATCGTATTGTGATAATTTCACATGATGTTTTTCTCAAATATTATACAATGGTAGTGAAACTAATATGATTTTGTTTTGCATACAAAAGGGAATTGAAGAGAGTGAGATGAATGGAATATTCCACTATACGGTATGCTTGTCCTATGACTTCACTTATGTCTTACTATAACTTCTATGTTTCTCGAATATTCTATTAATTAACCCACTGAGTCATGAGGATAAATGGAATGACTATACAATTGTCCCTGTATGATAACCATAACCTAAATGTGGCGCTTCTCATGCATTTGATTGAATATTTTGCTTTAGTTTTCAACACAACTGTAGCACATTTACACGGATCAAAAACTCAAAAAACTTCTATTATGTAAACTAATAATTGGAAGGTTCTATACATATGAGATACGAAGATGCCCTTGCTCAAATACACACTTAGGTAACTTAGTAAAATTTAACCATCTTGCGATATGTTATATACTAAGAAGTATGGAACACATACAATTTACATATCACTAATAAACAACAAAGTATGAGCTCTATAACAATAATTGAATCAATCATATGAAAACTAGCTTTTGTTATTTTTTTTCCCTAAATTTACGACTAAAGAGACAACAAAGTACATACTGTCATGGCATTATAGAATACGTAGATTAGGACCAAAGCATCAACTCTCTTCAAATAGATCATTTTTTGGAAATTTATACATGGGGAGCTTTTGATAATTTTCTGAGAGAAGGACAATGTGGTTTTGTATGATGTGCTTGCAAAATGGCAGCACAATATACTGTTTTACACAAACAAAATGGATGAACAGGTGTTGCTACAGAAAGAGGAGAACACTGCGTTACTTACTTGTCCTTCGCGAGTCTTCGATGCAAGTGGCGACTGACAACAGGTTTAGAGTTGCAGAGCATACCATTGAACCATAGGTCCAATAGGACAAGCCAACGAGCTAAGGATAATGGTCTTTCAACCTCAATAGAGAAGTGATCAGAAACATATGTTAGGGTTTCATCAAACAAGGTTTGGAATCGTTGATTGAATGATAGAAACCTTGGCTCAAATGTAAGAGTAAGGAGTATTATATGTGGTTGATGAATTTATTAGAAGGTAGAAATTGTCAATACATATTTTTCATGAGGGTATTATTAGGAATAAGGAATTGAGAAAAGGAGGGAATGCTGATTCATTAGGCGCCATCGAGGAACTTTGATTTTGTGAATTAGGGGAAAATAGAATTCGTGAGAATCCACATTTTTAGTGACTTAATGCAACTAAACAAGGATACATGGAGTTTGCTGGAGAATAAAGGGGGAATAGAATTCCCATCCCCCTTACTGAACGTACCATTAAGGTGTATAAGTGTAGTATTCTAGTTATGAAGGGATATTAATTACCAACAATGTATATTATAATAATCAATGATGAGTGAATTTCCATAATTTTAAAATATACAAAAGAAATTAAAGTCATAACTCGATAGTTTGACCTGTGCTGGCTCTAGCCCATCTTAGGTCTAGCTTAAGTAAGCCAAAAGCTCACCAAGCCATGCTTAATCATGTTAAAATGTATAATCACATGTGTATTCATTCCACTTGACCTAGTGTTTAGGACAAGTTAGAAGCTTGGGGTGGTCTCAAACCACCATACTAGAGCTACGAGTACTTCGTCTTGATTTGGCATGATACATCTTACTAAATTGAATTGAACCATATATTATAATTTGGTTATCTTTTAGATTTGAATCTAATCATGGGATTTTTAATTCACAATTTCTTTAGCCTAAAAAGTTGTAGCTTAGCCTAATTCAATTTATAATTTTGAATTATAATAGAAAGATTAGTAATTAATAACTGCAGGGGGATTTGTAGTAAGGGTAAGAGAGACTACCTTCCTCTCCAAATCAAGCACTTTTGATGACAAAGGAAATGCACTAGCCAAAAGTAATATTATTCAAAATGTGTGTCTTCAGTTTAGCTACCAAATCTTCTACTTAGAGATTTCAAATTAGATGTTTGCAAGTATGTTTAGCAAGCCATTTTCGTTCTATAAAAAAATAGTGATAGCTATAGTCTATCTTACAATCTGAAGTTTCTTCCACCATCAATAAAGATGCTTAAGGTCTAAATGAAGAGAAAACAAGATAGAACCAAGCAATGGGAGCAAAGGTAAAAAGGACATGGCTTGTACAATGAATCATAGCCACACAAGATACTTTTTGGTGATTATATTAACAACAATCAAGGAAACTTTTTTTGGGGTAGTTGAGACATTAAAGCGCGATGCTTAAAAAAAAAAAACACAGCGAAACACCTATCTAATAGGATCGAGAAAGTATAGCTAGTATCTAATTTTATTGAATGTCTCTTAGTGTGAGAAATATGCAAAAATATATAGTTGTTGGTCATGCATATCGTATGTGATGCGCTATACGTTTTCCATCATTTGTGCAAGAGTTGTATGGTTGTTCTACTATTGTATTTTACATGCAAAATACCCCATGAGTTATTACATCAAAATCGAGATATGTTAGCTGTATGGGATTTACATTATTATGCATGATATAACCATAAGTTTAGATATTTGTCAATTCCTATGTATTACGTATGGTGATGTTTAGTTAGAAGGGCTTCAAATCCATATGTTGTAGGAGAAGAACAATTAACATAATACAGGTAAATGAAGCCCTCGAATCATGTTAAATTATAAATCATGATGGCGTTTTGCTTTCCAAAGCAAAGTAGTACAATTTATTTTATATGTCTGCATTTTCGATGTGTTTGCTTTCTAAAATAGAATATGTAGATAATTAAAAATCTATACCTTGATAATAATTATTGCCAAGTATAGACTAGAAAATTATCTTCCATTGTTTGTTTTTTCTAATTTTTGATACCTTGTTCACTTAAGGGAAATTGGAATTACATTCCCCCCTTATTCTTTATTATAGCTTTCACTTGATTTTTTATCTTCGAATCGTAATTCCTTAAAAATCCTTATTACGTGAAATCAAGTAACAGGGATTCCTTAATTCAACCAAAGAATCACAATTCCTTACAAAATTTCACATTTTTTTCAAAAATAACTTGATATCAATTTAACGATGACCACTACCACCATTTCCATTGCCATCATCGGCCACCACTACTACTACTACCACCATTACTGCCGTTGCTATTGCCACCGTCGCCGCCATCACTACCATCACTACTACTACTAACCACTGACCATCATCATTGCTGCCATCAATACCACCATCGCTATTGTTCCCACTACCATTACCCTGCTGCCACCATCATCATCGATCACCATCACCGTCACTACTTACCATCGTCGACACTACTACCTCTAATCATTACTATCATCACCATTACTACTATCATCACCATTACTACTATCTTCACCACCGCCACAACAACCCCCACCCCTCCTCCAAGCCGCTACCCCATCCACTACTACTACCATTACCATTGACCACCACTCACAACCGCCGTCAATCATTACCACCACCTCTGGCCCCACAACCGATTTCCACCACCACCACCACCACTACTACTATCACCTATTACTTTAGAATTACTTAAGAAAAAAAAATGAATTAAGGGTAATTTAGTTATTAAAATTCTATTGTGTGTCTATTATTAAGTTATTTATTAATCCAAATAAACAAATTAATAGATATTACGCCCCATTCTCTAAGAATTCCAATTACATTCCATTCTCATTTCATTCAGTGAAGTAAACAGGTAGTTATTGTATAGAATGCTTATTCTAGTGTTTATTTCATTTTATTACAATATTAAATTGGGAATATAATAACAAAATACCAATATGCCTATATTTGGTCTTTCTAGGAAATAATCAAAAGTTAAATAACTTTCTTTCTTAATTGGGGGTATAATTATCTAATTACTTAACTTTTTATTCCAGTATGGAGGGAATAGGAAAGTAATTGAGAATAAAAATTTCCATACCAATTCTTAAGTAAACAAAATGATAAAATGTATTCCAAAAATAATTACTACATTCCCTTTCTACTATCTCCAAACAAGGATGGGTTTAGAAGGAGGCTATATGAGCCCTAAAAATCCTTCCCCTTCCCCTCCAAAGCCCATAAAAAAATTATTATTATATTTATTCAAAAAATGGTTGTTTTTTTGTTTAAATGCTTAGAAGCAATAAATGACATTGGAGATCACAACTTAGTGGTTAAAGCTTATGTTTTAATTAATGATGATAAGGGTTTAATTAATTCCCATTAGACTCATTTTTTCATTAACTCTCTTACAAACTACTTTTCACTTTCTTTACCTTCTTTATATCTCTGGATATATTTTTTTTTCTTTTTATGTTTACAAATCAACTCCTAATATTAAGTAAGGAAAACTCCTTATTGATAAGCATGGATCTACCCACACTTATCAAGGCTAATCTCACATAATTACATGTAATTTAAGGGGGATTTGATCTTAAACATGTTAAATACTTAAGGAAATTACATGTAATCAAAATTTACAAGTGTTCAACTAAGTTTTGTGTAATTTCAAAGTATTTTAAGTGATTTTGAATCATACTTAGTTGAACATGCCAACCCCAGCATATTTAGGGACTCACAAGAGAATAAGCCAAGAAGGATTGCTAGTACAAAGCACACTATTCGAACAACATAGAGCATAGCATCCAAATGTTAAGGGTGCTAAAAGTACACAAAATGGAAGCGAGCAAATGCTGTATATTTTAGCATTAGGATGCCTGTTGAGGTAAGTTTTAGCCCTAATCTTCTCCAAATGCACCATTTTGATTAATGAATGCGAGGATGCCGATACGTGTATAGCATGCGGATGCCATCTCTTATAGCATTCGATGTTAGCTATAATTCTATAAATTCTACATTTGCTTCTCCAATCATAGTCATTATGTCATTTTTAGGGTTTTAGGAGCTCCATTACAACATTCTCTAGTCTCTTAGGTCTAATTAGTGTAGGATTAGTATTTTTGATGTATTTTCTAACTATAATGAGCATCATAGCTTAGTTTTCTTGTAGATTTTAACACATTTGGAGGTTCAAATTTAGAATCCCATTATAGATTTATGGAGTTTGTTTGTGTATTTGGAGAACTCGATGGACAATGCTTGGAGATGTGTTTTGTAATGTCTTCTATGCTTTCTCTATGTTATTTATAATGTTTTATAATAATGTTTGTGTATATACATGTTTTTTCATGAAATTCCTCCATAAACATTGCTTTATGAGCTTAATGAGTATTTAGGTTTGTATTTTACTTGAAATGATTGGCCATTGATGCCTTGTATTATATTAGAATGAATATGTAATTTTGCTTAGTTTAATGATAGTAAGAAATACACGAATGTTGGGCAATGTCTAGCTAGATAGCAATTCCTGCATTGTTGAGCTTAGGTTCCATGTATTTCTAATAGAATTTAACAATTCTAGTAAAATCTAAGATTCTTATTATATACAAATGTAAGAATTTGTAACTTAAGGTTAAGATCCTAGTACTCACTTAGGTCTTATTTGGTTATTAGGGTAAAGAATCAACTCGAATATAATTGTTTAAGTGCTAATAAGCTTAAATAATTAGCTGGTAATGCAAATAAGAAATTGGTGATATAATACCTATGCTACATTAGGATTCTAAAATGAAAATTGATGAATTCTATAAGTATGAGTAAAATGCATGCTCAAGCTAGTATAAATACTATAACAACACTAGCCATATTCATTTTAAAGGATTGTTGACATGTAATCTCCATTTTCTAATTTAAGGAAATCTAATACCTTTGCTAAGATGTGTGTTGAAATCCATACTTATCTCATTGTTGTTACTCTCTTTAATTTCATTAATCACATGCTTACTTTGTGGCAAAAACTTTATTTCCTTAGCTTAGCTTAGAGAAGAGTTGGAATAGTCTTGCACTTGATAGCTTTCCAACATTTCTCTTCCTTTCTTTGTATTATATTAAATACAACCTTCTATCTATCCTATACTCATTCTGACTAGTACGTTTCCTATTTTTTTGCTATTTCCACAAATTTTTTTTTTAAGTTGTGAGCTATTTTAGTTTAAATATAGCAGTTTCCACATGTCTATAAAAAAGGAAAATTCTGTGAAATTCCATATTTTGTGGATGAAGCAAACACCGATTAGTACATTATTTTTTTTTTTAAATTTCAATATAATCATGTCTTATAACTTTAATTACATCGAAGGTAGTACTTTTTTTCCTTATATAGATATATATATATAAACTCCTCATCCCATAGTTTTTTTTTTATTTAATCAATATCTTTTAGTTTTTCATTTTAGGTTTTGAAGAGAAGGTATAAAGAAAACATTCAATTTTCAATTACAATAAGAAAAGGAGCACTTCTTTAGATATTGGATAAAAAATGAATTAGAATTAATGAAAAGTAGAAGACTTATTTTCTAATAAAAAAGAGAAATCATTTGTTGGTGATCTTTTATAGAGTTTTCTTAACTTTCTAAAGTATGAACTCTTCGCAATTTATTCTTTCAATAAATATATCATTATTTGATCATATATCAATGTATATATATACATATTATATCATACCATTTCACATCACTTGCTTTTGCTATTAGCAAGTCTACGATATTTAAACACTCTTAACAATAATACCGATAAAAGTAAAGTGAATGTCACATTTGGTACATATTTTTTTTTTTCAATTCTTCGGTTAACCACTTAAACTTTAAAAGTGTCAGTTTAATACTTAATTTTTATTCATTTTTATAATTAACAACATGAACATTTCCCATTTTTACAATTAATTATATGAACTTCATCTATTTTTGCAAGTAACTACCTAGATAGAGTTAATTGGATATTATAAATCATCTCTAAAAGGTTATTAGTAAATTGACATTTTAAACTTTAGGTAGTTAATTGTAAAAATGGAAAGTACATATATCAAATATGATAATTCCCCTATTATGTGAGTTAAACATGGTGCAAATTACTTTGAGTGATGATGGAGCTGATAATATGAATTATTGACATTAAATTTTTATTTATCCTTTTTTCTCTCATGTTTGATTTAGATTATTTATTTAATTTTTAAAGCTATTATACTGTTGTATGTGCACATGCATCACTAAGTGCACAATTCTTATTAATCTATGCTATTATTAAGAGAATACCTTTTAATTCAACTCTATGTATATTAATTTTTTTTCCAAACCACTTCTATAGTTTACCCATTATTTTCAACTCACAAATTTAAATTTAATAACTCGAACATAACCAACTAAGCTTAATAACTCCCACTTAATCCATATGTTTATAATATATTGTTATAGTACTCATTTTTCAAAATTGTTTAGGGATAATTTTTTCCTTAAATAATAAATATCATCATGTGTATAGATTAATTCTACAACTACTTTATATTTTAAATTTTGTTATGTCATTATATTGATTTTCTGCACAAGTATTGCAAGTATAAATTTGCTAGTGTAATAGAAATAAAGTTAGCTTTATTTGTGTCATATTTAGAAATTGTTAAGAAATGGAATTAGGGTTTCAAATGAACCTAGTTATTTAGCAAATAATAAGAGCTATCATGTATTTGTCTTCAACTTTTTAGTTAGTTTTTGCATACTTTTCACATCCATTTTGTTCATTTTTTGAGGTAAAGAATCATGAAACAACAAGTTACTGTCACATGTAGAGATCTTAATGGAAATCGAGAATTTTCTATAATTTTAAAGTTTTGTGTGTGCTTAGATATGAATGTAACTAATATTAGACATAACTCATTAATGTAAAAACATCAACTAGTTTTGCAATTAGAATAATGATTGATTTGATTCACAATTGCTGAAAACAATCACAAAATATTAAAAGATTCAACATAAGACTTGAAAACCAATAATGAGTTCACTACAATTAATAGTGATTTATAAGAACTCAAGGAAATGAAGATGATTGATCATCACAATAATCTCAAATACTCCAAAAAAAAAAAAAAGTTTGATTTGTGATCAATATAGGATATTAGGAGATAAGTTAATAATGAAAAACAAATTATAACATTGTATTAAAACCTCTAAGTTGTCCAATAGCAAAATAAGTAAAACTTGATTAAGCGATCACTAGAAAACTGCTAATTATTCAGACAACTAGCTCCTCATCATTAGGATGGCTCAAAAATCCTTTTAGGGTTAGAATAGTCATGCCATGATGAACAATACTTTATTTGACATTTGTACGTTAATGAGTTCTAAGTCTAGCTTTTAGACACCACTTTAGGGTCATCACACATCCCCCCTTTTACCAGCACATACCAATTTCTTGATGTTTTAAACAATTTTGACCATTGAGTTTCACAATCAATTCATAAGCTCTTTAGTTTATAGTTCGAGATTATGAACAAATCATTTGATCTTTTACTACTTAATTTTTCTTTTTTTGCCTTAGCTTGGATCTTTAATAATAATGATAAAATTTTTTCTATAAATGATAAAAGACAAAAGATAGGAAAAAAAATAAAAAATAAGAAAATGAAAAAAAAATTAAGAAAACAAAAGTAATAATAAAAGCAAGAATGCTTTAAAGTTAGCTATTTTAGCATTTTCAATGTGGCGATTTAATTGCATGCATCGTTTTGGTGAATTGAAATTTCCTAGAGTAACTTCCTTTTGGTTGAGTGGATTTAGTCATGTAATAGTCGAGAAAAAAAGAAGAAGTAATTAATTTATAAAAGTCATCATAAAATAAAAAGTAATTAAGTTTTGAGTAAGGGGTATTAAGGTCTTAAGCCATAGTTTAGTAAAGGGTATTAACGATATTGTAAGGAGATCATAATTTAGTTTTAACCTAGCTTGTGTACAAATTGACTTATTGTGCATTATAAAATTAAACTTTTTTCTAATAAACTCCGTAAACCCTCAAGGTAAGGAGGAAATTCTACTATTTTCCTTTTTATTAAAGAGGGAAAATTTTGGTATGGAGGAAATTCTACTATTTTCCTTTTTATTAAAGAGAGAAAATTTTGGATTAATGTGAGATTTCTTTTTATGGTAGAGTAAGAGTAACCATGTAGAGAAGGGAAGCATAAAGCTTATGCAACCCAAAAGGACATTGAATTTTGTGTAGTACATTAAGGAAAAACAAGAAACCTTAAAGGATGGTCGAAATTAAGGTATATATCTTGTGATCCGTAGAATCTCTATTATTTTTATTCTTTTAATAAGTTTAAGAGATGTTTGTTAGCTAAATAATACAATGGTAGAATTTATTTGGTGGTGTTGATTTAAAACAAGAGTTAGAGATGTGAAAGATAAGTGGTGTTGTTAATAAGATTATGTTGTAGAGTTGAGTTTTCTAAAATTTAAGCATATTTTGATCCATGTGTTAAGGTTTTGGAGTGTTGTTGTTGGGTTTAGAAAGGTTTTAGTTGAAAAAAAAAAAAGTTCGACCAAAAAGTGATATAACCAAAAGACACAACTATGTCCATAGTTGTATCCTTTGTAGTAGGTGATGTAGGCTGTTAGACCAGAAAATTACATGACCATGACCATATCCTTAGTCGTGTCCCTTACAGTAATCAAGTGTAACTCAGTAAGTTACACAGTTAAAAGACACGATTATGTCCTTGATTGTGTCATAGGCTTTACTCCTTTAAGCTAAGTTTTTCCTTTTTTATTTTGTTTTATTCCTTCGTTACTTCTAAAGTAAACCCCTTAAATGTATCATTAAGTGAATTTAAGGAGATTTAAATGGTTTAAAAGTGAGTTTTAACTAAAAGACAATGTTTATTCATTATTTAAAGGAGTTTTATGAATATTTATTATTTTTAGGATTTAAAGCTAGGCTTAATTCGTTGGTAATGGATTTCAAATATCAAGGTACGTAACACTTGCTTATTATATGTGAGTGTTAGGATAGTAAATATTAAAATGAATTAAATACATATCCAGTTTACGTATCTTTTTGTTGCTTGTGTTTGGCTCATCTTAGAGGCCTAAAGTGACAAATCCTTAGGGAGCAATCCCAATGATCCTTATGATATGTTGTCCTTAGTGGAGTCTCACTTGAAAACAATCTGGGGTAAATCTAGGTGTTGTAGAGGGGCCTGAAAAGGCATGCCTAATGATAGGATGTTATAGAGGGGCCCAAAGAGGCATGCCCAATGTTAGGTTATAAAGGAGTCCGAAGAGGCATACCTAAACGTTAAGCTGTGATATGAATTGTAATGCGATTGGGTTATGAAGGACCGCTATTGTATGCTTATGTGATCGACTTAAATGCAAAGATAATTAAATGAATTGTATGATTTACTTGTTGTTAGATTCCTACGCATGTGAATATGTATCGTTTGATCACACGCATGTAGTTGTGTGTTGCGTATTGGGCTTCGGCTCACTTTATCATATTTTCAAATGTAGGACTTACAGTTAAACTACTCGACTTTAATAATTTATGGAGCTAATTGTTACTGCCTTGAGAATGAGAAGAGTGATGATATCATATGGTATTGAAGAATATCCTAAGAAACTTATTGATAAGGTTATTTAGTATTATGTAGTAGCATTGATTGATTTGATGTTAATACTTCTTAACTAGAAGTTATTCTAGCATTATTTGAAGATTTAATTGTATAAAATTATTTAGACACTTTTATATTATTATTTGGAGTTTTTAGTTAAATGTTATGTCTGACGTGTCATTAGAGACTAGGGATGCATGGCGGTCTGTGATGTCTTCAATTTTGAGGCGTTATAAGTCAAATATACATTGAACTTAACTTAATTCAATTAATTTATTCCATTAGAGTAACAAATTATTATTTTAGCCATGTTAACCTCCTATAACCACTCCTATGTGCTCTATTTTTTCATTTTGCAAGTTAAAATTCTAATACAAATTTGTTTGATCACTATCACATCTGAGATAAAGAATATGACAATTTTGCTGGCTACTATTGAATTTACAAATATACACATTTACAAAGATCTCTTAAATATTCTTATTTAAAAAATTTCTTTGTTTTTAGAATATCCAAAATATACATTAGCTAAAAATCATTAATTTGCCTAGATCTAAATTAAAACTTTCTATACTTCAATAGTATTCTCTTGTGCTATAGTCGATCGATCCATGTCAAATAGTCTCATTATACTTGTGAATGGTAATGTTAAGTACAAAATCACTGCCTATATACATATACATTTGCCACACGATATGCAACTTACTAATTTAAATGCTACAAGATCCAATATTAATAAAATATAAAGTAGTTCCATCACAAAAATAACTTAGGATTTAGAAACTATGAGTCATTTTTTAAACTATGGATGGTATATGCTCTTAAGAGTCATTTTCAAAATGGGACTAATATCCTCCCACGAGTTTATGGAATTTATTTGAATTCTCACAAATTTGTGGAATCTATCATATTCTCATAAGTTTATGGAACTCAAACAATTATCATAAATCTATGAAATTATTTAGACCCTTAAGAGTTATGACTCAAGATATTTTTTACCGTTTCTTCTCCCACCTTGTTCCTATCTTATTAATATGATATTTTCATTTTCTTAAAATAGAGTAGTAACTAAAAGTTGGTTTAGAAAATGTGGAGTAAGTCTTATGAATTGATTTTAAGAATGTAGGTTGTTGAGCCTGATTTGTCATTTTTTTAAATTTCCTTTTGCTTTCCCTTATTTTAATTAATACTAAACTCTAACTTATTTAATAATAACCTTCGACTAAGGAATAAGGAGAATGTAGGTTTTCTTTTTAAATTGAAAATCATTTGGAGTCGGCACCCAATCAGAGTCAAGAAAAGAATAAAGTTGTAACTGATTAGGTGCATTAGTTACAACTTAGTTATCAATCTCTTTAGTAAAATTGATTTTAATAAAACTAGAGATTTTTTAATTTAGAAGTTACCTATTAAACCTTAATGGTTACCATTGTTAATTTTTCGAAATTATCTTTATTTTTCAAAATTACCCCTCTTTAAAAAAAAAAAAAAACAAAGCTTACTTACTAGTAAATAAATGAAATTGTATTTATTTTACAAAAAAGTAGGGAATTCAAGTTATAATTTACAAAAATTGGAAAAATAAAGTTTTTACAAATTTTACGTCACCATAGGGGTGCTTATGTACTTGCTGATCGAGATTAGATATTTGTAATTCATTAAAAAAAAATTTAAGTGTGTTGATTTTTTTGAATTTTGAAAATCCACCAGGTTTACATTTTTAATTCATTTATTTTTAACTAAAAAATCTAGAAAAAGATTCATAATTTGAATTTTTTTTTAATTTCTTAAAAAAAAAACCTAAATTGGAGAAAAATTTTATTAATTTTTTTTTATATTTTTTTGGAAGACAAATTTTCTAAGAGGTAAAAATATTCCATTTTATTCATTATTTACTATCATTATTCTTTTTTATTCTTTTTTCATTTTTTAACTTTTTTTAGTAAATAGTTAAATAATAAACAAACAAAAAAATAAGACACAATGGAAAAAAAAAAAAACAAGGAAAATAACCTAAAATGAAATAGACATTTGGGTTGAGAAGTTAAAGCATAGGTTGCGTCAATAAGCTCAAATCCGAATCAAATCGCGCTAAGAAGACTAACAATAGCAATGATTCTACATTGTACAGCAAGATTTAGGCACCAATTCAAATGGGTGGACACAGATTCATGAGCTTTTGATTGATAAAAACTTAGATTGGTGAAGATGTAGTAGTTAGAGGAAGCGGTTTAAGTAGTTTTTGAATTTTGGGCAATGGCAGGGATGTTAGGTTACAGCAATAATGGGTGTTTTGGATTGAGTGAATGATGTGTTAAGTGGTTTATAAGGAAGTTAGATGTGGGGTTGGTTTGGGTTTTGCGGTATTGTTAAGCGGCTAAGTGCATGTATTTTTTTGGGCATTGGTAGTCAATTTGGGAGGCCAAGTGTGGCTAATGCGACAAAAGAGGGGCGTAACTGGGTCTCGTGGTAGCGTAGGGTACGTCTTTGTGTCATATGGGTGTAAGCATAGGTTAAGGTTCTGTTGTGGTGTGTGTTAACAATGAGGGGCGATCATGCTTGATGTAAGCCTCATATTTAACGAATGGGAATCGAATGAGTAAATTTAAGGTATCGATGAAATTAATTTAATTAACCTAGAAACTTATAAATAGGCTTGAGACTTTAGTCAATGAGACTATGTAGACCCGGATATTATAAACATAATAATATAATTTAATAATATTGCATAGTATTTATCGTAATCGCATAAATAAGTCTCGATAATTCGTAAACTCTTAGAGATAAATTATATATGTAATAAAATTATTATAGGACATAAAATAACAAGTGAAATATATACATATGTGTCATGTGTAATTTTTATGTATATATATATAACCGAAAATAATTAAAATACCAAAAAAAATAACATTTTAAGTTGAAATAAGCTAATTAAATACATGAAAATTCATTAAAAAATTGCAAAGACACTTAGAACAGCTGGGAAATTATCAATTTAGGCATGTGGAATCAAGTAGATAGCTGTTAGAATTCTAAAGCTAAATTAACATGCAAAAGGACATGATATTTAAGCTTAAGAATTAGAGGAGAGAGAAAGAAAATTCATTTTAACATCTAAACAGCTTAGAAAATTTAGAAAACACTCTCCTACATTTTGTTCATTAAAAGTAGGATTTGGGAAAATTAAGTGTAGAATTTGCAAATTTAAAGAAATGATTTAGGAAAATATATACAAATTTGGTGCAATTTAAGCAATGGAAGGTATGTTAGCTTATGAGGTTACTAGAGCTCAACCACCATTATAACTAGAAGTCATACCCAATGCTTAGAGTTGTCGACAAGGTGGGGACTGTTGTGGGTGGTCGAAGCTTCAATTTTTGACATGTGTCCATTTTAACCCAATTTTGTGAAATTCAATAAAAATATTAAAAGTGCTTAGAAAATTATGAAAAAAAATTATTCTTGCATATTTTTGTGTATAGAAGTTAAGAAAAATATCATTTTGTATAAATTTAGTACCTATCATATACGTCTTTAAGAAATTAGAGAAATTGGATAATTTTCAAAGTTGAAATAAATTAGGCAAATGATGTAATTTCCACTACAAAATTTTTCTATAAATTATCTTAAGTTAATATTAAATTTCTATGTAAAAGTTTTTAGTGAAACTATTTTCTGTATTTTTATTTGATTTTTTATCCCTAAATTATGCCTAAAATAATGTTTTTAGTAAGAAATAGTATATATCTTTTAATAACCTAACTTGGATACTGTGTGATATCTTGCAACTTAGCAATCAGGACATAGATATCTGAGTATTATGACAAAACCCTATCTTTGAACGATTAAGATTAATAGTTGATTTAGGATATTCAAGAAAGTAAACCAATTAGGCTAAAATCTTATAGAAAACATGATAACTTTAATTGAAGAATTCTCGTATGCTTGGAAGTAAAAAATATAATAAGATATTAAGAATACAACCATACCTAGATTTAAGGCCTTTAAGGAAACTTATTTGATTAAGCCCAACTTTACGATTGGGATAGAAAAGTTAATTAAAGTGACATAATAAAGTTAGATTTAAAAAATAATAACCAAAAATCCTAATTTTAGTGTTAAAGTATGATTATTTAATATAGTATGAAAATAATCAAAACTCTTAAAACAGAACTTAGAATGTAACGAAAACTTAGAGATAAGTTAATTAAAGTATAAAAAGAAATAATATAGCATAACATACTATATAACTATACACGTATTTTTATTAGTATACTCAATATATATAATAATTATATCTGTAGATTAACCCAAAATTATATAATTATATATAATATGAGATAAACTCATAAAAATAAGTAGAAAATATATCTTAAAAATAGAAGATAAGCTAGGAACATAATTATATGACTATGTTTATACATTATATGTATCAATTATATAAGATACATACACATATATTAAAAATATGTATAAAATATTAACATGATATATATAAAATAGTAATAATTAACTCGAAAATAATAAAAAATTATCCAAAATGGTTGGAAATTGTTGAACTTTAGCCGTAGCAACTACACAACAATTGAAATGCTGAATCAAAAGTTAGATTAAGAAGAATCCAACACCTTATGCTTGGAAATTGGAAAAAAGGAAAAAGGAAAAATAAAAAAATTAATAATAAATCAAAATTTTCATCCAACCCAAACTACTATAAATAGGGCATTAGGACTTCAATTACCCATTTTTGAACCCTAAACCACTCAAAAGAAAATTGGGAGAAATCATTAGAAATTAGAAAAAATAAATAGAAAAACAGAGCAAAGACAGGCCTAACACAATTCCCAACCTAAACAATGGTCTATTGTTACAACTAGCTGGCCCTTAGCAAAGAACCCACTGCCCTTGCCAGCCGACAACCCTTCACCAGCTAATGATGGCTAGAGCTTTGATGAACAAAGGTTCAAAGTTTTTACCTTATTTTTTCTTATTCTCAAAAAAATATCAAATTAATTAGGAAAAATACAAAAAATTAATTTTTAATTTATTATAGATGTACTTTCATTATGTAATTTTATTTATGTAAAATTGTGAATATTTTATATAATTGCTTAAGAAAGTCACAATTCATCTAAATTTTGACTTTCAAAATAAATATACTAAATGATGTAGTTTGTAGCTAAAAAATTATTGTAGAATACATATGATATGTATCTAATTTCTATGTAGCTATATTTTTAATTTAGGTATTTTTTATATTTATTGTATTTTTTTTACCTTAAAAATAGCTAAAAAAGGGTGAAATGATGAAATAAATAGGTTTTTATGAAATTAATTAATGAAATAGATGTCCATTGACTTCTGGTGATTTATAATGATGTTAGGATATATTAAAAATAATTTTCCATAAAAAGGATAATATTTGGTTAATTAAATGTAAATTAAGGGTAAAAATATAATTACAAGTATACAAACGATAAATCGATAGCATGAAACATGTACTAATTGAATTCTCCATATTTTTAGGAGTTTATAGAAATTTCCAATGAATTATTTGGTGACCCGAGTTATTTATTATAAATTTTTGTAGTAAAATAGCTTAAATTACAAACTAAGGCACATTTTTACTAATAATAGGTTACAATGTAATAAATATTGAAATAAACTTATACATGTATATGCTGGTCAAGTTTGGCAAAAATGAATTTTTAACCTATTAATGATAGTTTTGTGATTGGGTTAAGAAATATACATATTAGGGTTAAATAATACTTATGTTATTAAGTTATATTAGCAAATTATATAAAATATAGTCTAATTACATAAAATGAGTATAATATAATAATACTTATTATAAGTACGTATGGGTATATCAGAAACTTGAAATACCCTTTAGAAATCATCTCTTGAAATAGAACTTGTAATACATATCATTACGTATGTACAAACCCAATAATACTATTTTTACTAAAATCGGACAATCTTAAATAATATAATCTATATCTATATCTATGTCTATATACTATTACGAGAATTTATAAACTATGATAACCTTACAGTAATTCGAACATAATTTAATTTATTAAAATACGTTTCGATATAATCAAAACGATATATTGTATGTAATAATATAACTACGTATATTATTGATACTTAATAACTTAACTTAACTTATATAATAAAATTATATTTCATTATATAAGAAAAATAATAATATATTTTAGATATATATATTTATATATATAACTATCTAGCGAAATACAAATAGATAAAATCCTAATGTTTTCGCAATTCTTACAAAAACTAAATCTAGGCTTTATATATAAATAGGATCTCTCGGCGAACAAGGTGTTGATGATACGAGTCTTCTACAGTGAGCATCAAGATAGATAAGTAGGATCAATGCTTCATAACATTTTGAGGTATTATTTTAGAATATCTAGAGACTTTGGTATGTATTTGCTTATAATTATAGTTAGTTATTTATGCATATACAACACCTATGTTTGAGATTCAATTTACCGTAATGGGAACTAAGATCTATGTTATGATTGTTTTGTAAATATTATCCTTAAATTGTTTAAGCTTAGTTGATTACTCTAAAAATAAACTATCTCAAACTCGGCCTAACACCTAACCTAATATACATGGCAACCCATTAAGGATAATGATTAGGATTCTTAAGTCAAACACGGACTCATTTTGATGAGAAGTAATGAAGCTAAGGAAGATTATTTAAAGTGTTATTTGCTGATTTAAAATGATCTCATAATTGTAACTTAAAGAAAAAGTGAGTAAATTAACTAATTAGAGAATATTGGTTATGAATAAATGATAATCAAAGGATTTTATGAATGAATTTTTGCACTAGAATGATACTTAGAGAGTGAGTCAGAAGCAAAATTCATGAATAAAATGTAAAAAATAGGGGATTTAGAAGCTTGGTTAGAGAATGATTTCCTTAAAAATTCTAGAGATAACAAAGTCAGAGGATAGCTCAGAAGGTTGTTGAATAAGGAGCTTAACTTGCAAAAGTTCAGAGGCTCTCTCAGAGGATAAAATGAATATCATAAATTACCCCTGTATAGCTTAGAGAATGACTTAGAGGATTTTTTACTAAGAAAAAACTACTATAAAATCACTTATAACCTAAATGAGACGATTTAGTAGTTTTGGATAACTTATAAAAATCAATGAATGGTTAAGAAAATATGATTTTTAAGTAGAAATAACTCATGAATTTATGACTAAACAACCAACAGCATATAAAACAAACTAATGGCTAATGAATTAAGGCTTGAAAACTAATCTATTGTATATTTTTAGGAACAATTGAAGAGTAAGGAGGCTATAGTCGAAAGTAACTGCCAGTAAGTGTAAGTAAGTTGGGATCGATGCTTTGAGGCATATTGAAGTATCATATCAAGATATTTAGAGAAGTAAGAATGCTTGTTTGTGGTTATAGTTAGATTATTTGCATTTGTGTTTGTGTTTGTGCGTATACTATGTATGTGCTTATGATATTGATTGATTATTGGGTGTTGAACTCTGAGTGTTGTTTTGTTCTTGAATATATAATGTTTAGCTTGTATGAACTTTGCTACTAGCCTTATAATATGGATTAATCTTAATTTGACTAAGATCTAACTAGACATTTACGAACTCAAGAGAGGTAATGTAAGCCCTAAAGCTAAGCCAAGTAACTGTAGAATGGAACTTAGAACCCAAGGTTTAGGGCGATCAGTTAAAGGATTCAATCGAACCCAAATTATAAGCTATTGAGGGGAATATTAGTAAAAATGACCCTGTAAACATAAATTTAAGAAAATAAGTAATAAAATAGGAGACTATAAAATTTTCAAATTTTAAGCATAATAATTGCTAATTACCGAAAAGGCGAAAAGTGTAATATAATAACTAAAAAACTACTAGAGATAGATTATATGTATACTAAAAATTTTAGAATAACCAAAATAATAATTAGGAATGTTCACGTGTACTCCATATGTATTTACATGTAGATAAAAATACGTGAAATTACCTAAATTGCCCAAAAACTAAGCAAATAATTAAAGAAAATTATAAAATAATTATGGAAAAATCAGAAAAAATCAGAAGAGTAAAAGATGAATCAAGATCAGGTCGTGGTAGGTCCAAACCTGCAAAAGAAAAATCAGCCAATAATAATTAGACAACCTAAAAGCCAAAAATTAAGGAAAATGGGCAAAGTCTTGTCAAAATTAATGCATATTAATTACAAAAAATGTCTATAAATAGGGAAAAAAATTCCAAAAGTCATTTGGTCAGTTTAGCATTTAGGAAAAATAAGAACACTGAAAAAATCGAGAGAAAATCTAGAAAATAAAAAAAAAAAAGAGAAAAAACTGTGCAGATTGGGCAAGTGAGCTAAACCCACCACTCACCACCACCTGGGACTGAATCACCACCACCACCGTACACAAAACCCACTGTCTGGGTCAGCCGACAACCTTGGACTGGGTTTGGACGGCCAGAAAGCTTCGAACCGGTTAGTCATTTATTCACCCCGATTTTTGAATAATTTTGTAAAATCAGTTATTTTGCCCAGAAAATTATGAAACTTGTTATTCTGAGGTTTTTTTATATGTAGATTTAGGGAAAAATATTTATTTAGTTTAATTATGTCTGAAAATATAGGGTCCTTAACAAATTGTTCAAAACCGAGTATAATTAAACCGGAAAATAAATAGGCTTAGGAGTGTAGTTTGGAGCTCAAATTTTTTTTGTAGGATGCTCATATGATTTAGAATAGTACTATGAAGCCATTTTTTTTTAAATTAATTTTTGAAATTTTTAAGTTAATTTTTAGCCCTAAAATGATGGAAAAATTGGGTGATTTGAGGTTAATTGGGTGATTAAGATGTTAATTACTGATTTAGATATTAATTAGATGTTTAGGGATGTTAATCTCTGAAGTAGAACCCTAATCCTAGCTTTTGGAGTATTAAGTATGGTTAATTAGGGAAATTAGGTAAGTAATGTAAGAAATTAGTAATATATGAAATTGTAAATTAATAAATCTAAAAATTAGAGTTATTTAGGTAATATTATAATAGAAATAAAAATAATAATAAATCTAAAATAACATTTAATTTTAAGTAAATATCTCAAAATGTAAGATTTTCACACATCGGGAATAAATCCGATACCTCAATTAGGGTTAGCGTGTACCGAATAGTTTAGAATACCAAATTACGACCCAATAGAATATTTGAATACCCGAGCGTAATGTGATTAATGTCACATTGGGATTCGAGCCTATTTAAGACTTAGGAATTAAAACTAGAATCTAGTTTAGGAGTCGAACCCCGAAATAGAGTACAGCGAATCATTAGTACGTGATAGGTATACATGGGGAAAATGAGTTACATTACGAATTAGAATAAAAATCCCTAAAATATAAGTACTAAAAAGACCTATTTGTATTATAGGACACCTAGAGACAAATCAGCTCGCGACTAAGAGATCGAGCGATTGAGCAATTTCGAGTAAGTTAGGTTATTGCTTATTGTAATAGAGTACTAGTTTTGTAGTACTCGGAGACTTAGGCTTGTATATGATTGTGGTTGTAAGTAGTTTACGCATGTGTTTGATGTATCTAAATTCATGCTGAAACTTATATTGTGAGTGATTTGTGACTGATTGAATTGGTATGAAATTGCTTGAACACCGTAAACGGAATTTAATCTTAGTCGACCCTAAGAACCAAAAATTGTCATGCATTGCAACCTGTTAGGGGATCATAGGATTCTGCAACCAAATACCGACCCCTTCGAAAGGGATAGCGCAGGATTGCAAAATAGTTCGTTTTTCATTCTCAGTCGAACTAAGTGACAGGTGAGGAGGTCGCGGCGGGGGTGAAGTCAATGGTTCGAAGGTAGTCACGGGAGGAGCGAGGTCTCCATTGCACAAGCTTGGGTTTGGTTGTAAGCTGCTGCATAACATGGAACTCCTCAACCCGGATTGGAGCGGGTGAAATTTCTCTGATTTCACAACAGACCGAACTACGTTGTACGATGATACTTGATTATTGCATTGCATGAAAATAATTGTTTGATAACCCTGTTTGTGCTTGTATGCATTCTTGAGTCTCCAATTCAACTTATTGAGCTGTAGTTGCTCATACCTTTATAGATTCTTTTGCAAGTTCTGATTTGTGATCACTTCAACTACTATGCCGCCCTACAATTACTCAAAGGTTAGTTCTTTTGAAGCTAGGGGTGTGAGGATTAAGTTACTTAGTATAATGTGTAACTAGACTGACCTTGTAGTTAAAGGTTAAAGACTGATAGTTATTTTGTAAATTAGTAAACTGTGGTGATTATGTAAAACTTCCTGGGAAGCTCTGTGGACTTACTTATAATTATCTATGTTTATTAGAAATTTGTAATATTTATCATAATTGTAGTATAATTGTTAATCGAACTGTTTACTTCAAAGCAAGGAGTCGTCGACGCCTTGTGTAGATCATGTTTATGGTAGATACTGTGAGGCCAGTTACTATCATAGAATGGTTTACACGGCAGCACTGTTGTGACTTTGCAACTTCAGGGTGTAACAGGTAACGATTAGATTGTCGGACTAAATACTGATACTTTGATAAGGATGGTAAAAATGGTTATTTTCCTACCCTTAGTTGAACTAAGTAATAAGAGAGGGGGTTGGGCAAGGTTGGGGACCATGGTTCAAATGTTGTTTAGGGAGGAAGGTATTCTTTATTACATAAGCCCGAATTTAGTCTAATAATGTCACGTTGAAACTTCTTAAAATCTAAGTTAAAGTGGATGAAATTTCTCTAACTTCACAATGGATAGGTTAAACATTGTAGGATGATTTATCATTTACTTGTTACATTTGCACTTAATTAACGATTAAACAACCATGTTTGTTAATGTACTCTTATGACTCCATCCCTTTTTACAGAGTTGGTGAGCTCACATCCCAATATATTGTTTTACAGGTATGCAGTAGTACTTGAAGATGTCTCATTACAATTATCCGTAAGTTAGTTCCGATAGGTCGAGGAGTGAAGTGTCGAAGTTTAAGGAATGGATCAAAGCTCATGTTACTTTTGTTTTTCTCTTATGGGAAGATTATAAGGTCTTCCTAGGAGGCCTTATTATCTTCATTGGCTCGCTGATATATCTATAATATGTAATATAGTCCTATTGTGGAGACATACGGTTCTTTTGAAAACTTTGGAACTTTTGATGTATATAAGGCTATATAAAAGATCTAAACTATTTTTAAATATGTGAATATATGTATTTTGTAAAGTGTTACTTTACAGGCCTCATATATTATAGGTGACCATCTGACTGCTTTAAAGCTGGTTGAAACGTCGTTCGCCTTATGTAGACTATACCTATGTTAACAGCTAAAGAGAATAATTTTTAGCTTAAGTTAGTTTACATGACGAGGCTATTACGATTCCTCGAGTTTGAAGCGTGACATTGGATGCTACACTCAGGCATAGGTGGAGTGGCCAATGATTGGGACTTGAGGTTGGTGCTTGGTGTGGAGTTACGTAGCTTGCTTGTTGTGGCCATTGTGTTGGTAATGAAGGGAGGTCGTATTAGATGCAGTCATCAATTGGAGAGAAAGGTTGTTTGGTTTGGAAAGGGTAGTTGTGCGATAATGTTAGATGGTTTGACTATGGGGGTGAAGGTTGTTGTTGCAAGTTATAGCAATGGTGGTCAGAAGTGATTTGCTGGACTGTCATTAAGGGTTGGCTTAAGGATGACGTTGTTGTTTGAGAGAAAGGAGACTAATGTTGGCTGTTGTTGTGTGTTTGGGTTCGTTACTGTAGATGGTGCTATAGTGATGCAGTAGTCAATATGGATTGTATAGGGGGTTACCACGACTAACAGTAAGGTTTGGTGAATGGGGGTTTGGATCTATGTGTCATGTGGTTATGTTGGGTTAGTGGCTAAGAATGGAGCTAATGACTGTAGTGCTTCGGTTTAACATTGAATGGCTGTGAGTGGGTTTGTTGGTGTAAAGGATTTGAACTATTTTTCATCATAGCATGATCTACATATATAAAATTCAAGATCAAATCTTCTAACTAATTTCGAATCATTTCAAATCCATCTTGACAAAATTCAATCTAGATTTGAATCATCTTTCAATCTTTATTTTATTGGATTAAACACTATCGTTTTTAAGTTTGTGATTTTTATCAACTACAATTTGATTAAATCTATATAGAAACAAACAAATCTAAGTAGATTCATCACTAGATTTTGGTTCTAGAAACGCATACTTTCCCTTTGATTTTCTGTTTATTTCTCTCAAAAAAATTGGGGACAAAGATGGATCAAGGTAATGTATGGTACATGTCTATACGTGACCCGCGTGCCCAAGCATGCACACGCCCATTAAAAGCAAGCGCTTGCTTGGGTTTGGAATTGTTAAGGGATGCTCGACCCAAAATGTGATAAGGCATTTAGCCTTGTCACGAAGTGCCTAACACTTTTTTTTTAAAATTAATTAAAGAAGAATAAATAAATAAATAACTAAGCAAATAAAACACTAAATCTAAACTTATCCTAAAATTGAAACCTAAATGGACTGAAGCTTATTAAGTTAAGCCCAAATGAGGTCCGAATATATTCCATACCCTTTACACTTGACTTTATTCGACCCTTAACAAAATGATCCTAATCTAATTACCCTAAAAAAAATGACCTATGGTTAGTCAAATTTTTTTTCTTCTTTTTCTCTATTTTCTTCTTGTTTTTTTTTTTTTTAAATTTTAAAATTTTCAATTTTTTTTTGTATTTTTCGTGTTTTTAATTTTTTCTTTGTATTTTTTATGTTAGGACCCTTTTTCTTATTCTTAAAAAAAAATAGAGAGTAAAAATAAGGTATCTACAGTTGCCCCTCTAAAAAAGATACCCTTTTTGCCCTAGGAATAAAATTACTCTAAAAAGCATTATAACTAACTAATTATCCTAGGCTTGATCTATTAGAGATTTGGTGACAAATATTTTAAACATAAGAGTATGTTTTTCAAAAGGGTATAGTTCCTTAGAACTGGCTAGATCCTTAAAGTGACACTAAATGGGAGGTAGCGCCCCTATGGATTGATAGAAAACTTAAAGGATACTAATCGGAGGGTAACACTCTGAGAGCTGACAAGAATCTTAAAAGATGCCTAATGAAGGTTAGCGCCCCTACGAGTTAGCAAGAACCTTGAAATTATCCTTAAGGAAAGGTAGCGCTTTACTAGCTGGTTAAGGAAATCAATTTGAAACCTGGTAATCCTTTTTTAGGTTAACTAAACTAAGAGGGAGCATCTTTAAGGGACTATCAACCCTAGACAAGAAGTTAACTAAAAAACTAGTTGTGCTTCTACTAGCTGATTGATTTAGGCGGAAGTGTCTCTAAGGGACTAGCAAACCTAACACGAAGTTGATTTGAAACCTAGTAATGCTTTTCCAAGTTGATGAACCTAGGCAAGAGTGTTTCTAGGAGACTAGTAGTCATCCCTTAAAGTAGCAAAGTTGTAATAGTCTCGTTGTGCAAATCATTTTAGGATAAAAGCTGACCTTACAACCGCTATCTTAGACCTTATTTACGCAATGTGTCTACAACTAACTCGCTTAAAAGTAAGCAATTAATAAATTAAACATGTTATTTAATTATGTAATTATAAAAAAAATACATATTTACACTCAATAATTTGAATATGTTTACAAGATTTAATAACCTAATCATAATTTACTTGAGTAATACATAAATTAATACTAAAAGTTTTAAAGATAAAACCCAAACTTAAGAGCGTATCTAATCCTCGATTTTATATCCTCACTCCCTAGGATCTAACAATTACTAGCTTTAAGGTAGTTATATGGCTACTTCTTAGCTATCACCTGCAACAACATCTATAAGGATGTGAGCAACCAACCACTAAATAAGTTAGGATAGAGACTTAAAACTATGCATCAAATACAAATAAGGTTATCAATCAAATTATTTAAATGCAATGCATGTACAAACAAATGCCATCGTACAATGTTGCCTAATCGGTCACGATATTGGAAATTATACCCGCTCTAATCATGGTTAAGGAGTTTCTACGTTATGTAACAACTTATGACCAAACCTAAGTTTGTGCAATAAAGACATTGCTCCTCCCATGACTACTTTCGAACCATTGACTTCACCCTTGCGGCAATCTCTTCACCTATCACTTAGTTTGACTAAGGATAAAGAAGGGACCCATTATGGTTCTAGCTTTATCTCTTTTGAAGAGGTCGGTATTTGGCTAGAGAATCCTAAACATCTTCCCTAATGAGTTGCTATACAAGTTTGATTTATAATTTCAAGTCATATATTTAATTAAATCTGATTTAAAGTTTTCAATCATTCAAACAAATCACACAAATACAAGCTAGAGTAGTAAACCAAAATCATATCATCAAACTCAGAAATAAGCACATGCAAGCATGCACACAGTCATCTATCTAACAACCACAACTAAGTATAATCTCAAGCCTCCAAGTACTATCAACAGTACTCTAAAATACAATAAAGCATCGATCTTAACTTACCTATATTTCCTACTTGCTCACTCAAGATGCGACTCGTACAAGCCATCACCAATAATTCCTATAATACAAATATTGTTTTAGTTTCCACATAATTACCATAAATATGTTTTGTTATGGAATTTAGATTATAATTATCTTTGGTTTACGATCTTCTTATATTTAGTGATTTAGGTCTAAGTCTCTTAGAATTACTTCTCTTGTTCAAACAGGTTTCGAATTTGTTTCTTATTCCGTTTATGGTTTTGGCTTATGAATTAGGTTTTAGTTTATCTTTTTCTTTCTATTACTTTTTGTTTGTAAGTCTTTTTAATGCCTTTAAAACTTTTTCTTACGGTTTATTTAATGAGTATATCCTTCGGTTTAGGTTTTTGACTTACTATTTAATATACTTATATTAATCCTAATTCGGATTCTACTTCTGAATAAGATTATGATCTAAGAATAATCTACATTTAACATGACCACTTATACATGTGTATATATGTATGTATAAGTTTGAAGTCATTAGTTTTTAGTTTAAGATTATGATTTTATTTGATTATTCAAATTCTATAGATCTTATAGCCAAAATTCTTGATTTAGTTTTTAAATCAGTTTCTAAATTAAGTTTTGTTTTAGCTTCTAATTACTATTTTTATTTGTAAACCCTGAGAATTCCTCCTGAACTAATATATGAAATTCATCTAACTATGCTTAGCTATCCTAAATCTCCATTTTAGCTCCTAATTAGCATTTCAATTAGTAAGGTACACTATATTTCTAATTTAATTATTAAATTGGCTCCCGATGTAATAATAACCTATATTTTTCTTGTAATTTCATAAACTCCCGTTCCAAATCGGATTTATATCATATTCTTGTTATTATAATACCATAAATTTTTATTTAATATTTTTCACTCATTTATTTCCTATATACGCATATTATGTATTACTACATAATATATACTTATATCACCCATTTAACAATTCTAACACTATATATAATATCTTTCACTACCTCTAACATGTTAAGATGTCTAATTATATTTTAAATCATAATTTATATCTAATTAACCTTGAATCACAAATTTAACTTATATATACCCCTTTAACTATATATTTAGTACATATTATGCATAAACTTTAGGTAAATATATAATAATTAGTATTCAAGCTCCATTAAAGCTATGAAAAATATATTATACTTAGTAAATTATGATCATGAAAAGTACTAAGATAGTTTAATATATATTATTTTCTGAAATATCAATTTTAGGTCCAATTTTGCTGAAAATTAGCTTAAATTAAGTAAATAACCAAATAAAATTATAAAATTCAGATTGAATATTCCTAAAATCATAAATAAGCTTTATAAGTCATTACAAATCAGATTCATTAAGGAATTTAATTAAAAACCTATTATTTTTTTCATATGAAAAACAAGGTAGATTCAACAAAAGTAATTTTAATAAATAATAAAAGTATAGCTTATAAAAAATTATTTTTATATAAATTAAATATATCATATGAGGAATATTTGCACCAAAAATTAGTTCGAAATAACATTATTTACTATTTTTGAAAATTCATACAAAATTTGTTGGAATCAGGCCAGTTCTTAAGTAACCTATATAAGTACTTATAATTTTAAAAATATGGTTTGATATTTTAATTCTAAATACAAAAATACCTAAGGAAACCAAATTTCATAAATTTCCATGCATATATGATATTTTTATTAAATTAAATAAATTCAAAAAGGAAATTGGAACTCACTAATTAACGAACTCACCAATTTTCAACCATCAGCGATGGCTCCACCATTGTCTATAGCTCTAGAAGTGGGGTCTACTATCTAGTAGTGGTGGTCTTTCCTCTTCAGGTGGTCATCAGAGGTGAGTTTTGTTTATAAATCCTAAATGCACACTATTTTGTTATTTTTTTGTAAAAATACTCTCTCCTCTATTCTTAAGCTCTCTCATTTTTTTTTTTTTTTTAGTTTCCAACTGACCAAAATGAAGTTTGGAATGTGGTTGCTAAATTTATAGAGGTGGTTAAGGTTTTTTTTTTTTTAATTTTCCAATTGCCACATGCCCCTTATCTTTTCCTTTTTCACTTTCTATTTGGCTAATTTTCAATGGTTAATTTTACAACTTCTATTCCTAGCATTCTACGCCATATTTCTGAAAAATTCCATACTTTTCCATTTTCTTCTTGATTTTTCTTTAATGATTTATAAATTTTTTAATTATTTAACATTATTTTAACATATTTCGGGTAATTTAAGTAATTTCATGTATTTTTATCTATACGTAAATAGATATATGGTATAAATAAATACTCTTAAATATTATTTAAGTTATTTTATAATTTTTAGTGTGCATATAATTTATCTCTATTGATTCGTTAATGATCGAAACTCATTTTACGTGTTTTCCATAACTAATAGGTAATTTACATATAATTCAATATTATAATAATTAATTGTTTTATTATTTATTTTCCTAAATCCAAACTTATTGGATCAGTTTTACTAATATTACTAGCTTTGCCGTAAAATTTGGGCTAAATTGGATCAAATCCCAAATTGTGAAGCTTTCACTAGTAACCCCAAATGAGAAATTGATATGAAAACCAGTAGTGCTTTTCTAAGCTGACTCATCTAAGTGGGAGCGTTTTTAGGGAATTAACAACCTTAAATGAGAAATCCATATGAAACCCATTAGTGATTTTCTAAACTGACTAATCTAAGTAGAAATGTCTCTAGAGGATTAGCAATCCTAAATAAGCAGTTGACTTAAAACCTAATTGTGCTTCTACGAGTTGACTGATCTAAAACCTTACATGAAAAGTATGATTCAGGATGGCGCTCTATGAGTTCACTAGAACCTTAAAAGAAACATAGATTGAGACAATGTTTTATGAGCTGGCTAAAACTCTAAAAGAGAAATATGAATTAGGATAGCACTCGACAAGTTTGCTATAAACCAAAAAGAGATGTGAATTAAGATAGTGTTCTATGAGCTGGCTAAAACCCTAAAAAATAAGGGTTAAGCACCTTATAAGTTGACTACCACCCTAAGGGGATGCTTAATGCAAAAGCAATGCCTTAAAAGAAACTAACTCATTTTTTATGCTAAAAAGTATAAAAACACTTACCTTGCTTTGTCAATAGCTCCAAAACAGTCAAACCTTTCCTTAAGAAGTTTAATAAGAACCAACAGTTTGACATTTTGAAATTCTTTCTAATCTTGAAGCAAAGTCCTACTTAGTGGCAAATTCAAGGGAAGTGACCTAACATGTTATAGACACCTCATTTTTGCTATTTTATTTTAGTAGTTTTATTGAGCTAGAAATATAAAAAAAATAAATATAAAATAATAATAATAAATAATGAAAATTGAAAAAATAATAAAAATGAAGTAACATGTCGTATCAAGTTCCATCGAATCGAGTTACGTAGTATTGAGTCAAGTCGAGTCGATTCACTTAGGGTCGAATCAAATAATGGTGAGTGCTCAATTTAATACATTTTAAGTCGTTGAAGGATCGAGCTTCATTAAAATATTTTAGTCCAGTCTAATATAAAGTGGATTTTTTTTATCTAACTTATATTAGGCTAAAATAGACTTATGATTTATTAAATAAGTTATTGAGCTAAATCAAGTTGGACTGGGTCGGGCCCGAAAAATAGAAATCTCAAATTAAGATAGGGTTTCTAGAAATTAGTTCGAATCTTCAAAGAATCTAAATCATATCTTCCGTATTTAAGTTTATTATCATATCTTTTGATACAAAAGATTCAATTGTAGATATTATAAATAAGAATTCGATAGTGGACTTAAGGATATTTTTCACAATCCCCATACAATCATAAAAAAGAAAACACAAGACCTCATACACAAACATACAACAGCCTCTGACCAATTACATATACGCTGATGCCACACCCACATTGCCATACTAGATCTGTCCACACACCAAGCATTGTCACATGTCCCTTACTCACTACCAACACAATCAGCACTTTAAAAATCTCACGCCACACATGAAGACACACACAACACACCATCGCCTAACCTATCAAACACGCAGTAGCTCACCGACCCATATTGCACACACATTCCCTCACAAATCAAGCACTTCACAACCTAACATGCTACCTAAACACTTACTGAATGAACACATCCTAACTGATACACCAGCACTCCCTTACCGCATACATTGAAGTTAATACCCCCTCACAGTACACTATACACACCACCCCACTCCAGGCCAACACTTGAACTCTACACACGCTAACAATACGCCACTTGATTACACACGATACAACACTCGATCCACACAATTGACACCTGACATGCCACGATGCATACAATCTGCACACACCACCACTTACTGATTACGATTTCACATACACACACAACACATTGTTGTTGCACAAATTGAACACTATCCACATGCACATACTGACACAACTACACCCGATTTCGCATACGCAATCCACATGCTAATCTCATACACACAATAACACGTGTTGCACACGCCGTATGCCATACACGATTCATTATTGCATATGCACTAAGCATGTGAACATAGTCCTTACAGCCACAATGCGGTTGTACATGAGTACGTTGATTACGTGCAACTCAACTAGTTTAGGTAATAAAAATTAATTTTTATTTAATTTTTTAGGTAAATTTAATTATTTTTCACTAATTTTTTTAGTGTAGTTTTTTTTTTTTATTATCGACATATCATTTGCCACATTTTTTAGATAATTTTAATTTTTTTGATAATTTAGTTAAGTTGCATTTTTTTTTTTAAATAAGTGTATTTTTCTCTAATACGTATCTAGATATGTATCTTAGCATATATTGCATATAAGATTTAAAAAAGATCGATTTTGACAAGTAGTGAGTTTTTTTTTTAGATAAAATAAACAAAAAAATCTTAATTGAAATTTTTTAAAAATATTTAGTTAGTTGGGGTTTTCTTAAATTCGTGAAATTGGATTTTTTAGATTTTTTTTATAAAAAATATATGATTAGATAAATATAAATCTAGCTCAATTTTCAAAAATAAAAAATTCACCCACTAAATATTTTATAAAAAAAAACTAAATTGGTTTGATCCTGACTATCAGATATGTAAGCACCTTTGAGGTAATAATATAAAAAAGAAAACTTTTTTCCTTTTTCTTGAAAAATTAATAATAAAAATTCATTTTATTTATATTTTGCATATCTTTACATATTTTAGTATTTTTAGAAAAATTATAAAAATAAAGCTCGTTAATTTTTTTTTTTTTTTACATGTTGTCTTAATCTTAATAGGTTAGCTCACGAATTCAAATTTTTTTATTTAATTTTTTAGAAAATTTGTAGATTAGTAGCCAAATTAGGATTTTCCCACCCAAAAACCCTAATTTCATTTTCTTTACCAGTCAAACTAATTGATAACCCCAATTTTTTAAAACATTAATATTTCCTTAATTTAATGTCGAATGATTTATATTAAGCAAGTTGGACTTAATATAAATTAAATTAAGAAAAACAAAGTAGGGCTTGACATATGTGAAACGTCATTGTCATTTAAGCAAATAGGTCACATCTTAGATTTCTGGCCCCATATAAATCCTTAAAGTCTTAACTGATTTTCCTCGTATGCTTTTATCCTTAATCAAGTAGCACTCACCTACTACGTGAAACTTGCTCTTCTAAATGTAACCTTACCTTGAAAAATAAAAAATACATCTCCCTTATCGAGGAGGATAAACAGTAATAGAGTATTTGAAGAATTTTTATCAATTATTATTGTTCTAAACCCCATATTCATTTTCTTTCGTGTTTACGGTGTATGGGGTTTATTTAGATGGAGTAAAGAGTAAGTCCTTTTGGTAGTATAGGAAAAGTGTTAGGGGTGTTACCTAATATTGACGAACACTATGGATACCAACTTTACTTATAGAAAATGAAAATAAAATCACAGTAATATTAAGATTGCTTGCGTTTTATGATTTGAGTGAAAATTCCATTGATTTTTCAAGGGTAATACAACTTTATTACATCAGCATTTACATGGTCCTTAAAGTTTAGACTATCCATTTGAAATAAAATCAAAGCCCCTCCAACCAACACTCTCTTTACAATATAAGGACCTTCATAATTTGGAGCAAATTTCCCTCTAGAGTCTTGTACGTTAGGAAGAATCTTCCTCAATACCATGTCTCCCTCTTTGAAACTCTAGGCCCATAATTTCTTGTTAAAAGGTCTAGGCATTTGTTGCTGATAGCACAGGTTATGATACAGGGCTATCAACCTTTTCTCATCAATTAGATTCAACTGCTCGATGCACTTATTTATCTAATTTACCTCATCCAACTGGGTTTCCAATGCCACTATAAGAGACGAGATCTTGACTTCTATTAGTAATATAGCTTCTATTCCATATACCAACAAGTAGGGCATTGCCCATGTTGATGTTCTAATAGAAGTTCGAAAAGCCATAAGTGTGAATGGCAACATTTCATGCCAATCTTGATATGTGACCGCCACCTTTTCAATGATTCTTTTGATATTCTTGTTGGTCGCTTCTACAACCTTGTTTATCCAAGGCCGATAAGGAGTCAATTTTCTGTATATGGTTCTAAACTAACGATACAACTCAATCATGAGTTTGTTGTTAAGATTCGTATCATTATCGGTAATAATTTTCCTTAGAGTGCCATACCGAGCTAGAATGTCTCTCTTGGCAAGCTTAACCACTACCCCTTTGATAACACTCAAGTAAGATGAGGCTTCAACCTACTTATTGAAATAATCTATAGCTACCAATATGGAGCAATGATCATTGGATGCCTCTAGAGTAATCGGACCGATGATGTCTATACCCCACATAAAAAACGCCCATAGCACAAATAGTGTATATAATTCTTAAGGTAGAGCATTTACTTTGTTCACATAAACCTAGCACAAGTGGTAGTGCCTAACATGTTTGATGTAATCTCCCATCATAGTTGACTAATAATATCCTAGTCTCTTGATTTTCTTGGTGTGCATGTAGCTGTTTATGTAGGGGCCGCATACTGCCTCATGCACTTGCTTCATCAACACCTCTACTTCCCTATCGTCTACATATCGTAGGAGTGTACCATTAAACAATAGTCGGTACAAGGTAGATTCACTTATCAATTATTGGGTGGCCAATCTTCTGATCGTCTTCCTGTCCTTCTTCTTAGCCTCATCAAGGTATGTACCTTGTTGTAAGAATGTCTTAATATCATGGTACTAAGGCTTTTCATCATGTATATTCTCAATTGCTAAGTAGAAAGTGAGCTTTTCTTTGACTTCAATCTTAAGCAATTGAATTTCTACTCCACCGAGTATTTGAATCATGGATGCCAAGGTGGCCAAAGCATCAGGAAACTGGTTATAAGCCCTTAGCACGTATGTAAATGTAATCTCTTCAAACCTGTCTACCAATTCGGCTAAGTGCTAGTGGTAAGGTACTAATTTAGGGTCCTTTGTCTTATATTTACCCAGAGCTCGGCCAATGATCAGTGAAGAATCTCCATATACCTCTAATTTTCGTATCTCCTTATCTAGTGCCATTTTGAGTCTCATAATTCATGCCTCGTATTCTGCAAAATTAATAATATATGGGAAAACGAGTCCTACAGCCATCGAGAATTGTGTACCTTTAAGGAATATCAATATTGCCCCAATTCCACACCCAAACACATTGATACCTCCATCAAAGAACGTCTTCCAATTTGAAGGCTTCTCGACTGCTTCGCTATTAGAATTATCTTTAGCTACTAAGATACTTTCATTAGGAAATCCAACTTACACTTCTTGGGGGGTATCCTTAAGGGGATTTTCTACTGGTTAAATTGCCAAGTCTTGCCCCTTGACTGAACTTTGGTTTACATACATGATGTTGAATTCTAATAATAACATCTACGACTTCGAGATTAAGGTTGGTTTTTTTACTAAATACTTTAAGAGGTCATGTTGTGTAATCAATTCAATTTGGTAATAGAGTATATATTGTTTAAGCCAATGCATGACTCAACTAATGTACAACATGTTCTTTCAATTTTCGAGTATTTTCGCTCCCGTCTGTAAATTTCTTGCTCCAATAATAAACAACTTTCTCTTTACTTTCTTCATCCTTCTAAACAAACATACATCCTATAAATTCAAGCAGTATAGTAAGGTATAAGAACAATGGCCTCCCAAGTTTAAAGGTTACCAACACTGGAGGATTCATGAGATATTCCTTAATTTTCATGAAGGTTTCTTTGCATTCCTTATTCTAATTAACATTAGCACTCTTTTTCAGTAGCTTGAACAGGGGGTGACATTTATCTATTAGCTAAGATATAAATGGTGTTGTATAATTCAAATGGCCCAACAATCCTCTCACTCCCTTGATTGCACATAGAGGGGGCATGTCAATTACGGCTTTGGCTTTATCAGGATCTACTTTAATGCCCCTTTAGCTAATTATAAAGCCTAGCAATTTCCTTGATGTTATTACAAAGGTACACTTCTCTAGGTTCAACTTTAGTTGAAACTTCCTTAATTTGTCGAACAACTTCCTTACATTATCTATGTGATCCTCCCCTTATATGGATTTTGTAATCATATCATAAACATATACTTCTATTTCTTTATGCATCATGTCGTGAAAGATTATGACTATTGCCCTCTAATATGTAACCTCAGCATTCTTGAGTCCAAAAGGCATCGCCTTATAGCAAAATATGCCTCAAGTTGTAATGAAGGTTGTCTTATTCTTATCTTCTTTAGACATTCAATCTAATTGTATTTGGAAAACCATTTACGAATGAGAAGAGATGGTTCTCGATTGTATTATCTACCAAGCCATCGATATGGGGTAAATGAAAGTTATCCTTAGGTGTCACTTGATTAAGGTCTTAGAAGTCCATGCACACTCTGACTTTCTTATTCTTTGTCATCACCGGAATAATGTTGGCTACCTATTCTGGATAATCAAATATCTCGATGAAACCAATTTTTAGTAGCTTCTCAACGTCTTCCTTGATTTTCAAAAGGATGTCAAGTCGAAATCTTCTTAACTTTTGCTTTCTAGGCTTAATGTCTTCTTGTATGGGTAAATAATGAACTATGATTAATAGATCTAACCCAGGAATATCTTTACAAGACCATGCAAATACATCTTGATATTCAGTCAACAGCATGGTCATTTCCACTTTTTGCTCCTCTTTCAAATTTCCTCTAATCTTCAAATTCTTTAGATTATCCTCGGCCCCTACGTTAATTGTTTTAATTGGTTCGTTAATGGAAATTCTACTCAATTCATGTTTTTGCCATCTCTCTTGCATATCACTATGGTCATTAGCATCACTCCTGACAGCTATCTCAATAAGACCGAAAGTGATATTGATATTTTCATTGCCTACTTGCACAAGGTATCCTTGGTTTTCATTAGAAGCATTGGATCTAGGCAAAGCATATAAAGAAAAGAGTATGTGTAAGTAAAAGAAAACTAAAACAGAATGAGAGGAATGAAACTGATACTTTATTCATCGAATGTCAAAAATTTTCACTAATACATTTAGAACAATGACAACTGAAAAGAAAAACTCAAAAAATACTTAAACTATAGTTTACCCTTTACCCTAAGGAAAACTTATTGCCTTTTATAGGGACAAATAACTAGTTATTCAGATAATGTTGGAGCTTGTGAGATGAGCCTGCTAATTTAGCTTTACAAGGGAATTTTTCTTTAGCAGATTTTGAGGCTCGAGTCTCTACTCGAATAAATGTCTCAGTTAGTGGCGGGAAGTTCATTGGGGCATAATATAATTTGTCACCTCTCTTGCCCTTCACTTGTTTCTTCTAAAGTTATTCTACTAGAGTTGGGTTGTAGCTAAGGCTATAAGTACCAATCTAGCCTTCCTTAAACTTTACTTTCTCGTTCTTTTCTCCGTTGGGACAGGTAATCATGCACACTTCTTCGAACATCACTCCTCTTGCTCTTCACTTCTTATATAGGGTATGGCCGTTTCCTTGTAAATATCATAGTCTTGATCTCCCAAAATCATAATCACTTGGCCATTTGAGATAACTTCACCTTCTAATGCATGCTTAAAGGTATGGCCCCAGCTGGATGAATCCAGAGTCTTCCTAAGAAAAAGTTAAAAGATCTTGGGATATCTAGAACTTGGAATCGAATACTGAAGTTTTGAGGGCCAATATCAATGAGTCAATCCTTGTCTCCTATAATCTCTCTTCTGGACCCATTAAAGGCCCTAACTATTATGGCACTAAACCTAATCGCAATTGTATCAATACCCAATAGATCTAAGGTAGCGAGCGAGCAAAAGTTTAGTGATGATCGGTTGTCGATGAGTACTCTAGTAATGATTATGTCATTACTCTTTACCACTATAAAAAGTGCTTTTATGGTGTGAACTTTGACCAAGAACAAACATGGCCGATTGTTAGATAGGTCTAAGCTTGTAGAAAGTTAGAAAAGGAAGTGATAGGGAAAGTGCAGAAGGACAAATGCAAATGAAAAAGTAAGCAAAACCCACGAATAGCTCAAGAGAATATGATGCACCAATGGAACTTTCGAAGACTCATGGCATAATTCGATATGACGCACAAATCAATCTAATAAGGTTACTTACCACCTAGCCTTGCTCAAAGGTTAGGATAAAAATGATGCCGAGAGTAAATAAGTCGTGTTTACGCAAGGAAGAGGTACTTAAGTGTATTAATGATAATCTGGTTTTGATTCTTATAGCTACAAGTACAAGAGCATTTATACCTATAAGTTAGGGAAACCTGCCCAATAGGGAAAAGAAAAAAAGGGCATTTTCTAAGGAAGTAATGTACAAGATACAAAAAGATAAAAATGAATATACAAAGAAAGCAATCATTGGTGCAATGGATTTTACACATGATACTGTATACATGGCGATGCTGTTGGAAGATAAAGACAAAAAAATACAGATAGCTTACTTGTCCGAGCAAGGGTGGCTTGGTCAGTCCGAACTCTTTCTCTCGGCATCTTGAAAAGAGTACGACCAAATAAGTAATTGGCCAAGCATGTGTGAGAATGAAGATGGGTTGTTGTCTCTACCTTCTGCTTCTCAGCGCACAACATGCGAGAAATAGGCAATCACCTGGCTTAACAGGCAGAATGGGTCGACAAGGAGATACTTGGCCTTCTCATGAGTTGGCTGGAATAGGAGGATTCGTCTTGCCAATCCCTTTAGTCCTTGGGCTCAACTGCTGGTTAATGATTCGGTAGCTTAATTCCCACCATTCCCTTCAGGTTGTTTTGGATTTGGGATCAAATTCGAATTGTCTTCATTCAGCTCTTTGTTAGGGTGATATGGACTGAGGTTGGTAATGTTGAAGGCATCAGAAACCCTATAGTCCTTGGGCAACTCCAATCTGTAGGCATTGCCATTGATCTTCTAAAAGATTCTGAAAGGGTCCTTCAGCTCTTCTAAATAATTTGTTTCTCCTCTTGTTTGGGAATTGTTTCTTGCTAAGGTGCAGCCATACCAAGTCTCCTGACTAGAATTGCTTAACCATCTTACCCTTAGTTTTCTCTCGCATTCTTCAATAGCTTGGTCAATGTGCTAAGTGACTTTATCATAGATGTGCTGGAGGGATTGTGCTCGAGCTCTTGCGTCAAGGTCCTCTTACGTGGGTACAAGTACAGGGGTATGGTCGAGGGGCAACTCAAGATTAAAATCATAAACCACTTCAAAGGGTATTTGCTTAGTGATGTCATGTACTATATGGTTGTAAGCGAATTTGACCACTAGCAAACAAATGTCCCAATCAACTAAGTTCTTTCCCACTGCAACTTAGAGAAGTGATCCCAAAGTACGATTAACTGCCTCCATTTAGTCGTTAGTTTGGGGATGACGGGAAGTATTAAATACTAGTTTGGTCTCCATCCGATGCCACAAGGTCCTCTAAAAATGGCTCAAGAACTTTAAATCCCTTTCGAAGACTACACTTCTCGGCATACCATATAACTGCATAATCTCTTACAAGAAAAGCGAAGCAATAGTCGAAGAGTTGTTAGTTTTTGAGCAGGCATTAAGTGTGCCATTTTGCTGAAACGATCTACGATGACTATTATAAAATCTTTGCCTTAAATAGTTCGTAGTAGTCCGAGAACAAAGTTCATGCTCAATTTAGTCCATAGCTTCATCGGGACAGGTAAAGGCATTGCTTTTCCTTATTCGGCTCGGCACTTAGCCCTCTTGTATACGGCACAGCTGTTAATAACTCGGTGCACATCTCTCCTCATCCTCAGCTAGAAGAATCGACCATTTAATAGTTCACAAGTCTTTCTTTCTCCAAAATGTTCGGAGAGTCCTATACTGTAGGCTTCCTTGATCAGCAGCTCCTTTAGGGAACAAGTTAGTTCACATAGTTTTCCACTTCAAAACAAGTAACCATCCTCTACATGATACTCATCTACTATCCTTCCATTAATGCATTGCATGATTATGGGTCCAAAGTGTGGATCCCCATAATACTATTCTTAGATACATGTAAACCCAAACAACCTTGTCTACAGTTCGATTAAAAGCGCATGTCTCCTTGAAAGAGCAGTTGCAACTATGTTGCTCTTTCCCTGCTTATATTTTATTACCAAATTGAATCCTTTAAGGAATTCAACCCATCTCACCTGCTGCTTCGATAACTTCGTTTAACTTCAAAGATGCCTCAGCGATTCATGGTCAGTGTATATAACAAATTCTCTCAATAGTAAATAGTGCTGTCATACTTACAGTGCTCAAATCAACACCAAGAGCTCCTTGTCATATACAGAGTAATTTAACTATAGCCCTCTAATTTTCTTACTATGGAAGGCAATTGGTCGGCGTTCCTGCATTAGGATAGTGCCTATTCCAATGCTTGATGCATCACATTCCAACTCAAATATTTTCTTGAAGTCAGGTAGAGGTCAATCTTTCTTTTACCTCGGCAAAGCTCCTCTCCTCCCTTTCTCCTCATCGGAAGTCAGTGTTCTTCTTTGTGAGCTCATGAAGAGGTGCAACGAGGGTGCTGAAATTCTTGATGAATCGTTTATAGAATGAAGCCAATCCATGGAAACTTCTCATGTTAGCATAAGTAGTAGGAGTCGATCACTCTACAATTGCTCGGATCTTTTCGTCATCCACTCGTAAGCCTCCTCTACTGACTACGTAGCCTAAAAATACCACTTCCTCTTAGCAAAAGCAACATTTCTTGAGATTGCCAAATAGTCTCCTAACATAAAGGATATCCAATACTTCTCGAAGATGCTCATAATGGCACGGCATGTCGGCATTGTAAACCAATATGTCATCAAAATACACCAGAACACACTTTCCAATAAGATGTCTTAACATGTAGTTCATCAATCGCATGAAAGTGCTTGGGGCATTCAACAAGTTGAATGGCATGACCATTTACTCATAGTGTCTATGTTGAGTTTTAAATGCAGTCTTCCATTCGTCTCCTGACCTCATGTGGATTTGATGGTTACTAGACTTCAGGTCAATCTTACTAAAGACCTTGGCTCCACTTAACTCATCCAACATGTCTTCTAATCATGGAATCAGATACATGTATTTGATCATGATCTTATTCACTGCTTGGCTGTCGACACACATTCACCAGGTTCCATCCTTTTTTGGCACTACAAGTGCTGGCATAACGCAAGGGCTGAGATTTTCTCGGACATATCCTCTCTCCAACAACTCATTGACTTGATGTTGTAACTTAGAAGCCTATTTAGGATTCATTCGATAAGCTAGCTTATTCAGCATTGCGGCACCAGGTACTAAGTCAATGCAGTGCTTTATACCTCAAGTTGGGGGCAACCCCTTAGGTAACTGTTTTAAGAATAGGTTGGTAAACTCATCAAGCATCTCTATGATTTCCTAAGGTAGTTTACCTCGCTCTTTCATTTTTAATAAGCTCTTGACCAACATGAAGGTCGACTCATTAACATTGATGGCCTCTCGAAGCTCGACTTTACTCATCACTAAAGCCTTCTTCAATCTGCAGGCAAGTTTTGTTTGTAATTTATTAACTTCTCTCTACAGCATCGGGTTTAGTGTGATCTTCCGATCATCCTTCTCAAACATATACCTATTCTTGTAGCCATCGTGGATAACTCTCCTATCAAATAGCTACGGTTTACCTAGCAGCACGTAGGAAGTACACATAGGCAGTATGTTGCAGAGAATCCAATTTGAGTAATTCCCAATAGTAATCGATAGTAGTATTTTTCGAGGAACACGTAGTACTCCTTTCTCACTCAACTAGTGTAATTTGTACGGGTTTGGATATGCAACAGTTAGTAACTTCGATTTTGAAACAAGATCGGCTGATGCCACATTAATGCAACTTCTACTATCTACAATGAGGACACATACCTGATCAGTCACCTTACAGGTGGTATGAAACAAATTCTCTCTCTACTCCCCCTCTGGTAAGGGTTCCATGTTCATAGTGTATTGGACAATCATGAGTAACTGGTCTAAGTACTTAGCAAACACATCTTTCTCGATCAGTTCTTTCTTAGCATTTTATTTCTCAACGAAGACCTCCTCCTCCTCGGGTTCCTCATCTATACTGTTTACTTCTAACTTCGAGACGTCTCCTTTGATGACCATTATCTTTCGATTCAGGTACTAAGCAGCCATATGTCTGAACCCTTAGCATTTGAAGCACTTGATCTGACTCGTCTTCCTGCCAGACCCTTGCCCCTTCTCATAAGTTTAGGTCATCACTTTACCATCTAGTTGGCCTTTTTAATTGGCTCAGACATCCTTCTTTTGGCTCAGCTTGGTAATCAACTAAGCTTGGTGACTTACCTATCCAGGTCAACTAGTTATCATCCTTGTCAGTACTCAGCTCCTTCTTTGCCTTTCTATTCGCTAGGCTATTCTGATGGCTTCATCCATTATGGTAAAGCGTTGGAGTTTTACAATGTCTCGAATATCACCTCTTAATCTAGTGATGAATCTTAAGATTGTTCAAGTCGATGGTTCCTCCACTTCGCAATGGATCATAAACATTTGAAATTCTTATACATATTGATCAACAGTCCAGCCTCCTTGTCTTAGCTCCTGAAGCCAAGTGAAAGTATTTTGATGATAAGTTTCCAATACGAACCTATTCCTCAATACTCTCTTCATCTTAGGCTAAGTATTAATCTCTCAGTAGCTCTTTTATCTCCTTATGGTCTGAAAATTCTTTCACCACATGGCGGCATATTTGGAGAACTCAACAGCAGCAATTCTCACTTTCTCATAATCTTCATATTGATAATAATAAAAAACGCACTCCACCTTTTCTTCCCATTCCAAATATTCGTCAATATTCTTAGATCCATTGAAACTTAGAATCTAAAACTTCACATGGTCAAATGCTTTAGGGACTCTAACTCGTTCTTCTTCTAAATATTCTTCCTCTTTCTCTTCATCAAGTTCTCTCAAGTCTATTCTTTGTCTTACTCATCCGCCTACTCCTCCACCTCAAACTGGTCGAGCTGGTTCTAACCTCTAACAGGTTGGGTAGCTTATGAGGTATTTTGCGTGGCCTCAATGGGTTGGCAAGCCAATGAATGAACAGCTTGAGTCAGATCTACCAAGAGGTTTGTCACCTCATCAAGTCTTTTGTCAGTACTTTTCGAGGTTCCTTGAGACTATCGTTCATGGTGGATAACTCCACTATTGTCATCTCCCATACCAACATTTACACTAGGGTTTGTCATTTTCCCTACAAATTCAAAGCTCATACAAACACTTCAGGGAATTAACAACTAGCAAACACAGCAATCAAGATGAATACAGTAACTTGCTCTGTTTCACATATGCAAAACAGGGTATAAGCAGACCTTCAAAAACCAACTATAGCTCAAATAAAACCTTTGCTCTGATATTAAGATGGTGCAAACTGTGATCAAGATAAATAAGGCCGGTTGCTGGATAGGTCCAAGCTTGCAAAAAGCTCAAAAAGGAAGTGATGGGGAAAGTACAAAGGGACAAATGCGAATGAAAAAGTAAGCAAAACCCACGAACAGCTCTAGAGGATATAATGCAACAATGAAACTTTCAAGGACTCAAGGCACAAATTCGATATGACGCACGAATTGGTTCAATGAGGTTACTCGCCACCTAGCCTTACTCAAGAGTTAAGATAAAAGTAATGCCGAGAGTAAACAAGCAGTATTTATGCAAGGAAGAAGTACTCAAGTGTATTAATGATAATCTAGTTTTGGTTTTGATTCCTACAGCTACAAGTACAAGAGTATTTATAAACATAAGTTAGGACAACTTACCCAAAAAGGGAAAAGATAAAAATGGCATTTCCTAAGGAAGTAGTGTACAAGATATAAAAAGGTAAAAATGAATATATAAAGAAAGTAATCATTGGTGCAATGAATTTTACATATGATACTGTACACGTAGTAATGCTGTATTGGTGATGTCGTTGGAAGATGTTGAAAAAAAGTACAGATAGCTTGCTTGTCTGAGTAGGAGTGGCTTGATTAATTTGGACCCTTTCTTTCGGCATCTTGGTAAAGGAACGACCAAGTAAGTAATTGGCTAAGCATGTATGAGAATGAAGATGGGCTGTTGGCTTAACCTTTTGCTTTTCAACACACAACATGTGAGAAATAAGCAGTCATTCGGCTTGATAGGCAGAATAGGTCGACAAAGAGATACTCTGCCTCTGCATGAGTCGACTAGAACAGGAGGCTTCATCTTGCCAATCCCTCTAGTCCTCGAGCTCGGCTGTAGGTTAGTGGTCCAGTAGTTTGATTCCCATTATTTTGTGTGCTGATTACCCTCCTCTTCCGAGGGCAAGAGGAATCGGCAAGACAAATCCTCCTACTCCAGCCGACTTATGCAAAAGCCTCAATAGCTCCTTGCCGACCCATTTTGCCTATCAAGCTAAGTGACTGCCTATTTTTTGCATGTTGTGTGCCAAGAAGCGAAAGGCCAAGACAACAGCCTATCTTCATTCTCACACATGCCTGGCCAATTACTTACTTAGTTCTACCTTGCCGAGATGCTAAAAGAAAAATTCTAGACTAACTAAGCTACCCCTGCTCAAACAAACAAGTTATCCGTACTTTTTGTCTACATTTTCCAACAGCATCACCACATGTACGGTATCATGTGTAGAATTCGTTACACTAAAGATTGCTTTCCTTGTATATTCATTTTTACCTATTTTATCTTATACATTACTTTCTTAGAAAATACCCTTTTTGCCTTTTTTTCTTTTTGAGTAAGTTGCCCTAACTTATGAATATAAATACCCCTATACTTGTAGTTGTAAAAATTAGAACCAAATTATTATTAATACACTTGATACTTCTTCCTTACGTAAACATTGCTTGTTTACTCTCGACATCACTCTTATCCTAACCCTTAAGCAAAGTTAGGTAACAAATAACCTCATCGGACCAATTTGTGCGTCATATCGAATTGTGCTGTGAATTCTCAAACGTTCAATTGGTGTATCATATCCTCTAGAGCTATTCATAGGTTTTGCTTACTTTTTCATTCGCATTTGTCCTTCCGCACTTTCCCCATTACTTTATTTTTGGGCTTTCTGTAAACTTAGACCCATTCAGTAATCGACCTTGTCTATTCTTGGTCACCATTTGCACCACACTACCTTGACAAAACTAGACAAAGCCTGCCAGATCAAATGGGAGAAATAGGGTCTTTCTAAGGTATTAGTTAAAGTTGATGTAAGCTCTTTCTTAGTTATAGGAATAAATACCCTTTCAACTAAAGATCTCCATATTTGAGCGTACTTTTTGAATGACTCGTGGTTAGAGCTACTTCAACATTGAACCTGTATTGTTCATTAAATGCTTTAGCGAGTTTCCCCATGTATTTATCTAGTTTAGGTTAAGTTGGGCATACCAAGTCAATGCTAAACCTATCAAACTATCCTGAGATGTTTGCACCATGAGTTAGTTATACTGAACATATTTACCCATCTTCCTCACATATATTTTGGTATGAAGTTTGGGGCATACCGTCCTATTGTACTTTCTACACTTTGGTACTTTAAACTTCTCAAGGTAGGCTCCAATGTCATATGTAGAGAATTTAGTGATTCCAACCTATTCAAACCTATCATAGTCCCCAAGTGCCTTCATTTTTTCGACTATCTATTAGGTTGGTTTCCTTTCTAATTCCTTCAAACTATCTACATTAGATTTTAAGTTAGCCTGCCTTATGTTAGCTAGGGATACATACATATTAGGCTCAAAAGTCGAGTTGGCCTTTGGGGGGTGGAAGGAGTATGAAGCCTCAATATTCTTCCCATAATTGGCCTTTAAGCTCTCTTTGTTAATTAGTGCTATGGCTCTAAGTAGGGCTATACTATCTGCAAGGAAACTCATAACTAATCTATTCTGTCATTCTTTCCATGACCCTTTCTAAAGAGCGGAATCTCAGTTTGGTGGGATCTGTAATCTCAAGGTTATTGTTGTTGTCGTTTCCTTGAGTGGCGATTCTAGTATGGGAATGAGTTTTGATTAGACTCCTATAAAAGACTTGACATTTGGGAGCTATTTTGAAACCAGATGGGAGCACTTTACAAAAGGTTAGCACATATACATTTTTTTTTTTTAAAAAAGAAAGAGTATAAATGTACAAATGCAAAAATGTATGGTACATGGATGCAAGGAAATTTAAATTGGCAAGAGACCCTTAATGTGGCAAAACATAACTAACTTTTATTAATCTCTGCAATTGTGAAGTCTTACATCACTTATTACACTAAAAAAAGAATTCCTAAAAGAAGGAAAGAAAGAATAAAAAGAAAAACTATGTTCTATTCTTCTTGTTGCTGTTGGATTAGACTTATGCCTTCTTCCTCTTCCGAATCTTATGAGTCTTTACCTTCTTGCTTCTGACTTTCTTGAGCTATGCTTCTAGAGCCTTTATCTTCCAATGGTATTCTTCACAACGAGCTTTCAATTCTTGCTCTCCTTCACCTACTTTCTCTAGTTCGGCTTGAACTTAGACATCTTCTTTCTCCTTTGCTTCTTCCATATCCTTTAGCTTTTGTAGTTGGCAATGGAGAAATCCTTTGGTTGTCTAAGTTCTACTAAGTATCCATTTGGTAGTAGGGTAGTCTTCCTTTCACACTAAAGAGCTTTAATGCTTAAAAGTTTAGTCACATTTTCAACTACCAAAATGTTAGGGTCATAAAAGTCAAGTGAGACAAGCTCTAATGGTAGCCATGGAATCATGTCCATAGTAGGTTCGTTAGCTAGAATGTATTCAGTACAAAGGTTGAAGCCGATAAGATGTACTACTTTGAAACCCTCACACTTTTTTATCATTTCCTTACTCGAAAACCATCTAGGTGTCCAATGTAGTTCTTTGGCTTGCATACCCTAAAAATATTGAACCCAGTAATGGTTAGCTATATTGTTAGGCAGCTTGATTCACTCTTCGAAAGACTTGATGAGATCATATCGTTATGTGAACTCAGCTCGATTGAAATTGTTATGTGAACTCAGCTCGATTGAAATTGAGTTTGTGATTCCTCCCTCATGTGGCTAATGAACTAGACCAAAATCAAAGCCATGTTGGTCTTTAGATCTCTGTGTTTCTTCCTATTAAGATGATTCAGTGAGTGGGTTTGTTCGGTTTGGAGGGTAGGTATATACAACTTCCCTTCAAGAAATTAGGTTACTATTTCTGCAACTTTGAAGTGGACCGGCATTTTTCATCTAGGAATAAGATGGTATTGAAGGTCACCAAGATATAGGTGTTGACTCGGTGCTTGTGCTAAGTTTCCTAGTCTACATAGAAAATGTCCCATTTTTTTTATGTTTCAGCTCAGTAGAAAACCGGTTGATGATGTCCTTCATCCGAATAGTCTTCCCTTAAACTAAAATCCAGTTTATCTTGGCTTTTCTAACTCCTAATAACCTACTAAAGATCTTCGATGCAGTAGCTTCTAAGATCAAGACATAGATATCATCAATAGAAGTAAGGACCTAAAGCAATTGGGAGTCCTCTTTGATGGTTGGATTCAGTTGGTGTGGGCTAAGGTAAAATGCAATAGCTTCGGGTACCCATAAATGTACTAAGGCCAGCATTAGAGTAATATTTACAATAATCCTCTACAAAGATAGTATAGGCGCAATCTTGCTTTTAACGAATTCTTATCTATCTAGGTTGAGAAACTGGAACCAAGTCTGGAGTGATTTTTAAGGCCTATGAGGTAGATGAATATGGATTTCTTCGAAAGCAGCCTAAATTGATCTGGCCATAGCTACAAAACAAATAAAACTACAATCAAAGCCTATCCTAAACTTTACATTTAATCGTTACAAAATATTTACAAGGAAAATTACAAAAATGCCTATACAGGAAGAATATAAGGAAAAAATATAACTCCACAATTGCAATTCTTCATTTGGGTCTGTTATGTTACAAGTTCTTGCCAATCCTTTGAAAAAGATTTCATGCATGCAAAAAGGGTGGGTTTTAAAGGTCCCTAAGTTCTCTAACCTCGTGCATTTCTAAAGAAACGGTTCGTTGGTCACATCAAAACTTAAGTGGGGTAACCTAATCAGCCCGAGAAAATGGTTGCCCTAAAAGGTGGTTGCCTTAGAAGATAGTTACCTTATAACATTCGAAGCTTACACAATGACCCCCCTTCTAAGGTCTTACTATGATTTAGTTCCGACCATATCTACTATACATATGATTCATAAAATAAAATCCCCATAGGTAAGCTACAACAAATAACTTAGCATGATGATTTATATTTCACCTAGAAGAAAACAAAGAAAAACAAAATTTATAAAAACAATTTACACATTAATTCAGGTGTTTTTGTAAAATAATCTTAACTTTAGAAAATTCAAGTTGCCTGCTCTCTTAACGTTCTCAGTGAAGTCGCTAAGAAGCCTGATTTTTCGTTTTTTTTTTTTAAATTTCCTTTTCTTCCTCTTATTCTGATGGATACTGAATTCTAATCCATTTAATATTAATCATCGTCTAGGGAATTAGAAGAATTATAGTTTTTTTTCTAAATTGAAAATCGTTTAGAGTCACAATCCAATCGGAGTTAAGAAAAGAATTAAATTGTAACAAATTAAGTAGATTAGTTATGACTTAACTATTAATCCTTGATAAAATTGATTTTAATAAAACCAAAGATTTCTGAATTTGAAGACTAAATTAGGTTTATTTTTCAAAATTACCCTTTTTCAAAAAAAATAAACAAAGCTTACTCACCAGTAAATAAATAAAATTGTATTTATTTTACAAAAAGCAAGGAATTCAAGTTATAATTTACAAATTTGGGAAAAATAAATTTTTTATAAATTTTACGTTGCTTTGAATATACTTATATACTTACTAGTCAAGATTAAAGTTTGTAGTTTATTCAAAAAAAATTTAAGTATGTTGGTTTATCTTAATTTTGAAAATCCACCAAGTTTAATTTTTTAATTCATTTATTTTTAACTAAAAAATATATGAAGAGCCTTAATTTGAAGTTTCATGTTTTTTTTTTTTTTTGAAAATTTCTAAAAAAAAAAAACCCCTAAATTGGAGAAACAGTTTATTAAATTTTTTATTTTTTTGAAAAATGATTTTTCTAAGTGGTAAAAATATTCCATTAAATTCATTGTTTACTATAATTATTCTCGTTTTTTCTTTTTCATTTTTTTTTTACTTTTTTTAGTAAATAATTAACAAATAAATAAAACAAAATGAAAAAAAAGAAGAAGAAGAAAATAACCTAAAATGAACCAGACACGCAGGTCGATAAGCTAGGATCTGGATTGGATCGCGCTAAGAAAACCGACAGCAGCAGCGATTCCACATCTTGCAACAAAATCTCGGCACCTATTCAAACGGTTAGAAGCAGATTCATGAGCTTTTGATTGACCAAACTTGGATTGGTGAAGACGTTGTAGTTGGAGGAGGCAGTTTAAATGGTTTTTGAATTTTGGGCAGCAGCGACGGTAGGTGTTTTGGATTGAGTGAGTGATGTGTTTAGTGGTTTATGAGGAAGTTATAGGTGGCGTTGGTTTAGGGTTTGCGGTGTTGTTGAGTGGCTGAGTGAATGTGTGTTTGGGCATTGGTCGTCGGTTTGGCTGGACTGTGGTTGGGGGTTGGCTTGAGGACGGCGTTGTTGAGGTTAGAGAGAGAGGAGACTGATATTGGTTGTTGTTATGTGCTTGGGTACGCTGTTGTGGGTGGTGCTACAGTGACGCGGGGTCAATACAGGTCGTGCAGGGGGTTGCCGCAGCTGACAGTGGGGTTCGGTGAATGGGGGTTTGGGTCTGCGTGTCGTGTGGTTGTATTGGGTTAGTGGCTAAGAATGGAGTTGATCGGTGGGGTTCTTGGGTTCAATGTCAAACGGCTGTGAGTGGGGTTATTGGTGTGGAGGATTCGAACTGTTGTTCTTCGTAGCGCATTCCATATGTATAGACTTCGAGATCAAATCTACTGAACGCTTTCAGATCATTTTAAATCCATCTCGATAAAATTCAATCTAGATTTGAATTGTCCATCAATCTTTAATCTACTGATTCAATACTATCAATTTTAAATTTGTGATTTTTATCAACTACTAAACTACGATTTGATTAAATCCGTATAAAAATAAAGAAATCTAAGTAGATTCACCACTAGATTTGAGTTTTAGAAACCTACACTTTTCGTTTGATTTTCCGTTTGTTTCTCTCGTAAAAATTGGGGACGGGATGGATTAAGTTTATGTGCTTGTTGAAAGAGCAACTCCTAGACATTCGCATGGGTTTGGAATTGTTAGGTCATGCTCGGCCCAAAATGTAATAAGGCTTTTAGCCTTGTTGTGCAGCGCCCAACACTTTTTTTTTTATTTTTTCATTTTTTAAAAATTTAATTAAAGAAGAATAAATAAATAAATAACTGAGCAAATAAAACACTAAATCTAAACTTATCCTAAAAATTGAAACCTAAATGGACCAAAGCTTATTAATTTGAGCCTAAATGAGGTCCAAATATATTCCATAGTTGTTACACTTGACTCTATCTGACCCTTAACAAAATTATCCTAATCCAAGTACCCTAAAAAAAAAAAAGACCTATAACTAATCAAAAAAAATTTTCCTTTTTTTCTCCCTTTTATTCTTTTTCTTTAATTTTTAATTTTTTTCAATTTTTTCTTTGTATTTTTTTATGTTAAGACCCTTTTTCACTATTCTTAAAAAAAAAAAAAGAAAGCAAAAATGAGATATTTACATAGGTTTTTGTTGGGGCTTAGTTTTCACAAATACAACTAATAAACATATAATTAATTAGTCTTTCCATTACTAAAACCATCATTTCTCATCTTAGCATGCATTGCCAATAAATAGCACCAATTTATGTACTTCATTCCGCTACAAACTTACAGTTATCCATAGTGTTCCATATATCAAAATTAACATCTTATATATAATGTATCACGAATCTTAAATCTTGTTGTCCATTTCTCGCCTTTTTATCATTTATTTTAGGTCTTAAAATAAACATTATAGGGCTCTTGTAATAATTACCTTATTGACCTAAGAGTGTAGGTGAGCAACTAGGTATAGGGTTTGGTTGACTGACCCTCTAGTCAAGCCAATCATACGTGCTTCTTTATGGCTTAATCAACTTAGATATGTTTGAAGTTAATCGTGCTACTCCTCAATCATTCCTTCTTCAAGTTTCCTACATAGTATATATCTTAAAACCTTAGATTATTACTAGATTTATCCCTACATTATGTTTTAGCCTAAATTACATATTTTTGGCTAAAATAACTAAACAATTTTAGAAATAACATCTTAAATTTTAGTTTACCTTATCTTTTGATTTCTAATTTTGTTTTTGATAGTCCCAATTAGGTCTTTTACTTCAAGTACTAATCAATTTCTCTTAACAACATAGCATACTTTTATTTCCTATTATATGTTATCTATCTTATTATGCAAAAATCCTTCTTTTTCATGAACTTTACATATTATGCAAGACTTATTATAATAAAAGTCCTACTTCCAAAATTGGGATAAAAACCTAAATAAGATGGTGTTGAATACTAAATATTATTTATAAATTCCTAAGGTATGGGCTGAATTATGTTATTAAAAGTTTATGATTTCCATCTTCACAAATTTTCCTGTCTAAGGATAAGCATCCCACTTATTAAACTATTTGGTTTAAGAGGGCTCCCTATTTTCTGAAGGTATAGATTTCACTGTGGACTCCGATACCAAAAATTATGGTTAATACATTTTCTAACTTTCAAGTATCACAGACTTCAAGCTTTGTCATCACTGTTTAACATGCCCATGTCCAAAGCTTCTTTCTACATCATCAACCAAGCTACTAGTCCTTGATTCAAGCTATCGAGCCCATATCAAATAATTTTGCTAACTTACTTAACAAGCCAAAACAGCACAAACCACTTCGCTATTCCATTATTCAACTTGGATCTATGTTGATTAGCTCGTTTGCTAACCTATTTGCTAAAGAACATCTAGCTTAACTCAAGAGCAGCCACCATACTATTTTGTCTCTCACTCTATGGAGCAAATACCACCAACTGATGTGATACAGTGAGATAATTTATTCTTTACCCAATGTTTTGTATAAGGTAAGATTTGTTTCATTGTGTTTAATAGTGGAAGCTACACTTATATTGCTTCAACAGCTTTTGTACATTGCATGAAAAGGCTAGGTTCAAAATTTAAGCTATTTAAAGACATTTGCTTCATTAAATTTTTGAATTGGTTTATTTCAAATGTAGTATGTGGGTAATTGTAATTGCGCCTTACTTAAAAGGAATAGATCATTGACTCCCATGGTGGAGTGGTGTAATGACGTTTCGTGTGACTAGCTTAGGTTGCTTGTGCATAATGATAAGCAAGAACTCTCAGTAGCCATTTGTCTTATCTTTCCTTTCCATTATTGAATCTAAGGAGCGAGTAAGATGGTCATTTGTAGCTAATGTAGAATCCTAAGGGTACTAATCTCCCCTTAAGGTGGTAGCTTTGGCAAAGAGCTATATACGTTCCATTATAGATGGAACACATACCTTTCGCCCCCTGAAGGATGGGTTGGTGACAGAACATAAGTTAATCATGCTTTAATATGAAATTATAATCGCAAGAACAAGCATATCTTTAGGGTTTACATTTGATATATGACTATGATTACATCATAAAGGTTTAATTTTAAGAAAATTGGTATAATGATCTAGATTAATTCATATTTAATAGCTTAATTCAATTTGCCCTTCAAACTAAGATGCAATCTCTACAAATTGAACCTTACACCAAATCATTATATAAAAATAATTGTCTTTTGTGTGCTTGGTCATTTAATCCAGTGCAACAACTTTCTTAGATGTGGTTACATCTTTTAGTTATTGAACATGTGTGTAAATAACATATTACAAATACTTTTGCATCAAATATTTGAAGATCATGTGTCCAAGAGTTGGGAACCATTGCCATCATTATTAAAATTGGTCCGATTGATATAATGGTATAGATTGACCTACTAATAAAATTGTTAATACTCAATAGGAGAATTGGACTACAATAGAAGATATTAGTCATAAGTGATGTGAGTAGATGAAGTTCAATCACTCTAGGGTGTGCTTAGTATACCCTTTAGTTTTTCTGCCCTAGTGACATGTGATAACCCTCGATTAGGCCACATATCCTAGTTAACAATGGCTACTGCATGGCACCACTTGATTAGACTTTGCTACATGGCCTTCCCTTCTTGTTGTTTGACTTATACAACTCATACTTGCTTCAAAAGGGTGAGCTTAGTAAGTCTTGTAAAGTTGTTACATCTTAAAAAAAGTGCATTGGCCACTCTATTAAAGCACCATAGATACCTACTCTCCAACCAACTAGTGTTCATAGAGAATTTGGGTGGGGAGACCAAGGAAGTAGGTACCCTTTCTTATCCCAATAAAGGAATTCAGGTAGGGAAGTAGATGTAAGAGAACATCTCAATAATTGAGCATGTCAATCCAACCTATATGTGTGCACCTAACCCTAAAAAAGGGTCTCCTTATGAAAATGCAAAAAATACAAACTCAGGATAAAAAAGATATGGCTAGACTTTTTGTTTCAATTTAGAGTCTTTTTTGAAACTACCATTGGATTACTATATTGGCATCATTGTGATAATAATTAAAGAGGTTGCATCAAAGTGCGCCATATGCCGCCATGTGGTTAAGGGAAAAAAAAACTAAGTGCAACATAGTGCTTCTTAAAGATAATCGTATAAGATACATGCATGCATAGGGGTGCGTAGTATGTACGTTCCACATGATCCCTACATCTCCTTCTTCTTCTTACCTAATCCTTAGTTCCAAAAAAGAGAAATATTGTAAACCCCCTCAATACTCACCCAACCCTTCCCCATACCCCCCCACCACCCCCCCCCCCCCCAACAAAAAAAAACTCTTAAAACCTTTTTCAAAGATGTTTTGGATACAATTTTATCAACTTTTAGGTTACAAAAAGATTAAAAGAATAGAAAATAAAGAGATCACATGGAATATTTCTATGATTACTCCATTCTCTCATTTTTCACTAAAGGGATTTTTCATAAAAAATTGGAAAAATCAAGTAATAGGTATTTACACATTTCTTGCACCCAAAATTGATTAGGTAAAATAGAAGTTTTCCTTACTTAAAAATCACAAGCTAACCAATTAGAATAAGCAAGGAGACCTTCTAAAACTAGAATGCATATTTAATTTCCTGCGAAAACATGATCAATTTTATCTAAAAAGGAAAAAATTGAGGTAACTCATTAATGAAAAGATTCAAATTTTCTCTTGAAATCTTGGTTTCATAAAGAGCACTCTTGACTTAAGATTATAACTAGAGGCCCACTTTTCTCATTTTCATATACACATGGCCTTCATAAGCTCTCTATAGTGAGAAATCCATACCATCTCTCACTAAAAGTTCTACTTACACAACCATACCTATACTTTCTCTCTCTTTCTTTGATTTCTTATTCTCTAAGGAAAATCAAAGCAATCTAATTACATTGGAACTGCAACGCCCTAAAAGGGACATGATAGTTTTGCTTAAGATCTTCATATCATATATGCACCTATGATATAAATACCACTTTGCAAGTTAGAGATTGAAAGGCTCTCACCAGTGATCCAGTAATCTATAGTAATTAGAACCGTAAAGAGTTAGAATCACTTACCAAACAATAAAAAAAGGTATCTAAATTTCAATAATCATAAGCCATTAGACATTTTAAAAGTTTAATTCAACTATCATACTTACTTTTCTAAACTTATCATTCTACTTTCTCAACCTAATGGAGCACTCGCATTTGAATCCTAGCTTTGTAAGTCTCGTAAAAGAAATTATTGGGGGGTAAGCTACATCTAGCTTAGCGAGTAACCTTTTTACCTTACCTTCAAATAATAACAAGCAAGTTCTTTATTAAACATATAAATGCATGTACAAGCATTTACAATACAAATAGTGTATACAGTTGTAAACACCTATTTTTTGCCTCTCTATAGTCTTAATTTTTATTTTTACAAAGAGGGTTCTAATTCAAAAAATAAAAAATAATAAAAATTTTTTAAAAGATAAAAATAATAAAACATTTAAAATGATGAAAATACCAAAAAATTAAGAAAAGAAAAATTTTTGTACGTTTTTAGGAAGTAACTTTTTTTAAAACAAATAGTTTTAGTTTTAGTTTAGTTAAAAAAAATTTTTAGGGAATCGGATGGTTTAAATATAATTTAATTGTATTGAATGTCAAGGCATAGGTCAATAGCCTAACGGATAAGTATTGAAATATTTAGGTTGGATTTAATTGGAGGTCATAGGTTCGAGTCTCAGCAGGCACCCATGTCTTTATTTTTCTATCTTCGTAGAAGTGAGATGAAAATGGGTCATATCTAATTAAATCACATGAGTTTAGTTAAATCGGATTTGAATTCATTTGAATCTAGTTTAATTACCGAATCGGATATAATTAGATATGATAAGATATGATATGATTTAGACTATAAAAACACACACACACATGCTGCACCACCCTACGATATACTACAGCAGACACCCCAATTTCCTTCAACCCTTAAAATCAATTAGCAGCAAAGCCATTGTTCACGACCCATACAAATTGAACAACAATAGCAGCAGCAGCCACTTTGCTACACAACCAACGCAGAAGTCAGGATCACTGTCGATGTCATCGTCCATACCGTCTGTGGTCTATGACCGAGTCCCACCTTCTCCGACCGAATAGTAACCAAATTCTTACGAACTGCATGTCTTACACACGACTGCATGACAGCTAACATCTCAATGCCGACAACTGCCCCCTTACGTCCAACAGTCCAATTTTCTAACCACGTTCAATACAGCAATTTGACCGAAGCCGCAAGTCAACTAAACAACAATTTTGCAGCAACTTCGGGATCGCCCCTGACCGAAGACACACCATCCCAATCCGCCCCTTGCTTCAAGCCAATGTTCCCAATCTCCACACTATAATTGCGACCCCACTAATCGATTAGCATACATACAAATCACATTCCACGACGCTCGCGCACGCTCGCTGCACCGTACTCCATGACACGGCAGTAGCACCACATGATCACCAAGTAACACCACGAGTTCCATACTGCAGTATCCAAATCCCCATGCGAATCTCCTAGCAGCACTATATTGCAAAAGTAGTAATATTAAACTGACCACCCCTTTCGTACGATATCCGACCCCGTATGTGCTACTGCACTTTCGCGCACGTAACTCCCATTAAAAGTTCACAGCACCAAGCCTTCACCGGATAAACAACACACAACAACTGCAGTAATCCATTCTCTTCATCAGAAAAATACAGCAGCATCCTTCTCCTAGTCACGCGAACCTACCAACCCGACGATTAACACTCCAGCAAATGCCACTGTAGCAACCCGACTTAATCCAACACTGTTGACACATGCCTGCAACTCACGATCCAACTTCAACCGCAGCAAAGCTCTCCCGAATACTCCATAGCAGAAGTAGGCAATTCGTTCACCAAACAAACATCAGGTTCGGTCTTCGTCAAATTTTTATTATTTAATTAATTATTTATTTATTATTATTATGTTATATTATTATTATTATTTGGATTTTTAGTCATTTAACATAATATATATGTGAATATTTTAGTGTAGGTCATTCTCTTGGGTGCTGGTTTTTATAGGTTAAGAATATTATATTTTAATATAGGTAGTTATGTAATAATAATATAGATATACATTTTAATTTAGGTGTTTTCCTTAGTATTAAGTTTCTAGAAGTCCCCACTTAGATAATTCACTTTTTGAAATAAAAGTCAATAAAAATCCTTTTTAAATTTTAGGACTTTTAGCGAAATTTTTTTTTATAAAACAATAACATTCGAGAGTTAGGACCCTTTTAGATTTTTTTAAAATAAACCGAATAAATTAAAAACGTAAACTCGGGCAGTTTTTTTTTTAAATTAAAATCAATCAACACACTAAAGATCTTTTTAAAGAACTACAATCATCTAATCTCGGCTAGTAGGTACGTAGACACCTTCAGGGCGACGATAAAATATGTAGAAACTTAGATTCTTTTTTCTTTTGATTTTTTTATTATTTATTTATTTTTAAATATTATAATTAGAAAAATAATCCTAATTTCAGTAAATAAATAGTGGTACCCGTTAGGGTTTAATAGGTTAGCCCTCGAATTCGGAACCCTCTAGTTCTTTATTCAAATTGAAATCAAAGATCGGTAGCCAAATCGTAATCAATCCACCCAATTGATTACGATTTCTTTTTCTTTTCCTAACTTCGATCAAATGGCGACTCCAAAAATTATTTTCAATAAAAAAACCGAAATTTTTCAATTTCTTTAGTCGATGATTAATATTAAATGGGTTAAGGTTTAGTATTAATTAGGAAATGAGAAATTAATTTTAAAAAATAGAAAACCGAAAAATTAAGCTAGACAGTTTGGTGACTCCACTGGGGATCGCTAGAGGGCTAGCCATTAGAAGTTGCCGAAAATAAGATTATTTAAAAAAAAATGAAATAATAAAAATAATAAAAAAAAACTTAGGTATGTTATTTTATGTATTTGTTTATTTCATTTGTTTTTTACTAACATTTTTTTTTTTAGCTGTGGCAGTTTAGTTAAGGGGGAATTTTGGTGGGTTTTTACTTTTATTTTTTTTATTTTCTGCATCATAAATGCATGGTAGACACGATCAGAACCAGGCCATCTTAGGACCTTAGAAGGGGGGCCATTGTGTAAGTTTCAGATGTTGTGGGGTAACCACCTTCTGGAGCCGATCAAGCTACCCCACTCAAGTTCAGATGCGACCACAGAATCGTTACTTTGAAAAACGTAGTGGTTGCAGAACTTGAGGACCTTTAGAACCCACCCTTTATATTACATGAAAACTTTTTCAAAAATTCACAAGAATCTATGATGTGGCAAACCTAAATTGATAAAGGCAATTGTGAAGTTATGATTGTAATTGTAATCTTCCCTTGTAAATAATTTGTAATAATTTTATGTAAAGTTTAGAATACATTGTAATTATAATTATAATTATAATTTTGATTTTGATTAGTCATGGCTGGACCAAGTTAAGGGCCTTTTGAAGACATTCATGTCCACCTATCGCATTGGCCACAGAAACTACTTCAACTATGGTTTCGACTCTTTAGCCCAGATAAACAGGAGTTTATTAAGAATAAGATTGGGCCCATCCTCTCTCTATAGAAGATCCTTGTGAACATCACTCTAGTGTAGGCCTTAGTCCACCTATGGGAGCTCGAATCCATCAGTTTCTATATGGGCCTACATAAGCTAAGCCCAACTTTAAAAGAATACTCCCAATTGTTGTGGGCTCCTACAATTGCTAATGATATCTATGTCTCAGACTTGGAAGCTGCAGCACCAAAGATCTTCAGCAAGTTGCTGGGAATCAGAAAAACCGAAATAAACTAGGTTTTAAATCAAGGAAAAACCGTTCGATTAGAGGATGTCATGGACTGGTTTTCTACTGAATTGAAGCATAGAGAAAAACGCGAGCTTTTTTGTGCAAATTTAGAAGCATGGCACCAGTACCAAGTCAATGCTTTTATATTGGTGGTCTTCAATATTATCCTGTTCCCTGATGAAAGACATCGAGTCCATTTCAGAATTGCAAAGCTCGTAACCCAATTCCTTGAAGGAAAATCATATGTCCCTACCCTTTTGGCCAAGCAGATTCGGTCACTAAACCATCTTAAGAAAAAGAAACGAGGAGATCTAAAAACTAATCTGGTCTAACTGGTGGTCTGGTTCGTTAGCCACATGAGAAGTTACCAACTTGATTTCAATCGGGCTGAGTTTACTCAGCAATATGATCTCATCAAAACTTTTGAAGAAAGAACTAAGCTGCCAGAAAATATAGCTAGCCGCTATTAGGTCCAATACTTTCAGAGTATGAAAGCGGAAGAGTTGTTGTTGACACCCAGGTGGTTTGCAAGCAAGGAAATGATAAGAGGATGTGGAGACTTCAAAGCGATTCCTTTGATCGGCTTCAACCTCTACACCGTATAGGTCTCAGCCAATGGACTCATTGAGGACATGATCCGCAAACCATCATTAGAAGCTATCTCGTTGGACTTCCTTAACCCTAGCATGACGATGGTTGATAAAGTAACTAAGCTTCAGAGCATTCGAGCTCTTTGGTGCACGAGAAAGACCACCCTTACCACTAGAGGGATAACAGCCAGGAGCCAAACAACCAAATGATTTCTTTATCACTAGCTAAAAGGGCTGAAAGATATGGAAGACAACAAAGAGAAGGGGGGAGTTCAAGCTAAACCCGAGAGGACGAGTAAGAGAGAGCAGGAGTTGGAAAGCCATTGCAAGGAGTATCATCAGAAGATAAAGGCATTGGAAGCACAACTGAAGAGGACTAAGGGCAAAGAAGAACAAGCTCCCATGATCTAAAAGAAGAGAAAGACGCAAGATAAGCCTACTAGCCACTAGGAGATTAAATTTTAGATTTTAGGTTTTTTATGTTTTCATTAGAATTCATTTTTATGAACAGAATAAGAGGTGTAAGGCTTCACAATTACAAAAATTAATAAAAGTTAGTTAGGTTTTGCCACATCAGAGGTTCTCCCCAATTCTTGATTTTTCATTGCACTCGTGTGACATGCATCTTGTGTTTATACGATTAACAACCCTTTTTTAGGAAAATGTAATATGTACTAACCCTTCGTTGAGTTGTTCAATAACAATCAGGTAAAATTTTAAGATAGCTCCCAAATGTCAAGTCTTTCAGAGAAGTCCAATTAGAACACGTTCCCAAACTAAGATGGCCACCACTCAAGGAAATGATGGAGACCCTGAGATTAATGATCCCTCCAACCTAAGGTTTCGTTCCATAGAAAGGGCTATGGAAAAGATGGTAGAACAAATGAGTTTCCTAGCAGATAGCATTGCTTTGCTGCAAGCTACAACACTAGCTAATGAAGAAAGTGCTAAAACCCATTATAGGAAGAATATACAAGCTCCTGAAGTAGAGCATGATTATCAAAAAGACCCATTTGAGTCAGAAGGAGTTTACTCGAAAGACAACCCGACCTTTGAACTTGACACGTATGCGGCCTCGAGACCTATCGACCATGGGTTAAGTACAGACAGTTTGAAAGAACTGGAAAAGAAATTGACACAACAAATCACTGAGAAGATAAAGGCATTCGTAGGGTGTGATGGATTTGAATAGGTAGGAATCATAGAGTTTTCCGCGTATGATATGGGATCATACCTTGAGAAGTTTAAGGTACCAGAATTTAAAAAGTATAACGGGACGGGTTGCACCAAGCTCCACACCAAGTTGTATGTCAGGAAGATGGGAAAATATGTTCAATACGATCTACTCATGGTATAGACATTTTAAGATAGTTTGACCGGACCGACCCTAACTTGGTATGCCCAGCTTAATTTGAATCAAATAAATACATAGGAGAAACTTGCTTGAGCATTTTATGAACAATATAAATTCAATGTAGAAGTAGCCCCGACTATGATAGATTTGGTTGCCCTACAGAAGAAGAATAATGAATCTTTCAAAGAATACGCCCAAAGATGGAGGTCCTTAGCTACAAGAATCTCTACTCCTATAACTAAGAAGGAGCTCACATCGACTTTCATTAACACCTTGGAGAGGCCTTATTTCTCCCATCTCATCGGGCAGGCCTCGTCTGGTTTTGCTGAAGTAGTACCGACTGGGTGCAGGATTGAAAGTGTCGTCTCTTCCGGTAAGCTGTAAGACCCGGTAGATAGAAGACCACCAGCGTCATCATCTGGTCCTAGACCAGCCACCAGCAAGCTTAAAGAATCTACGGTTGGTATGGTAAATTCAAATGTTAGACCAAATGCTCAAGTCGCTTTTAGGGCGAATCCACCTCCCGCTCAGCAACAGTATAGAGACCAGTTTCAAACTAACAAGACTTATAGACAATTTACCAAGATACCAGTCCCTTTAAGTCAAGTCTTCGAGAAGTTGTGAAGGGATAATTTGATATAGTATGAACTTCCTAGCGATCGATATCGACCGAGAATCTTTGACCCCACAGTAAAGTGTGAATACCACTGTGGATAAGTGGGGCATTCAACTGATGCATACTGGAGACTGAGGAATAAGATTTAGGACTTGATAGATGAAGGGACGGTGCAGTTGGATTTTGTGGAAGCCCCAGTTCCTAACGTTAATAATAATCCCTTACCCAACCACAAGCCGATGATTGGTATGATTTTCGATGATTTTGCTGTTAATGTCATCGATTTAGATAAGAAGCCTAAGGTTTTTGAGTTTTATACTGGCAACCACACTCCAAAAGTGAAGAGGTACACATTCCACGTACCGTTGCCACCAGAAAATTACAAGGCTGCTCTATTTAACTATCACCTGCTAAATCAGGAGAAACCAGGTCCTCTGGTAGGGGGCATTACTCGATCGGGAAATATTTATCACCCAAGAGAAGAGCATGAGAGGAAGGTCACATTGGGAGAATCAAATGATACCAAAATGATCAAGTCGAGTGAGTATAAGATCATGGATCAACTCAGGAAGACTCCTGTACAAATATCGTTGATGGGCTTGTTAATCACATCTGAACCACACAGGGAGGCTTTGTTTCGCACTTTAAATAAGTGAAGGTCCCTCGGGAGATTCCAACTGAGAAGATGGGACTGGTTACTAATTCAATCCTCGCAATGGATCAAATTTCATTTTCAACTAAAGAGTTGGGCGAGGAAGGGAACAAACATACAAAGCCACTCTTTATCATGGTAAGGAGTAATGACATAATTGTCACCTGGGTGCTTATTGACAATGGATCGTCGCTGAACATCTGCCCACTCGCCACCTTGGATTTGCTGGGCATCGATACATCTGCAATTAAGCCGTCTTCCATAACAGTCAAGGCCTTTGATGGTTCCAGAAGAGAGATTATAGGGGAGATTGATTTATCCGTGAGTATTGGCCCTTAACACTTTACTATTTGATTCCAAGTCATAGACATTCCAAGATCTTTCAATCTACTTTTGGGAAGACCTTGGATTCATGCAACATAGGCTATACCCTCGAGCTTGCACCAAGAATTGAAGTTTATCTCCATTGGCCAAGTGATTACAATTCTGGGAGATTAAGATTATGAAATCTACAAGGAGACGTATATACCCTACATAGGAAGTGAGGGACAAGAAGAGCTGGGTCTATAAATGTTTGAAGAAGTAAACATGATTATCGGTCCTGATAGTGAAGATGATGGAAGGAAGGGATTCAAGGAAGGCCAGATCGGCACCTACGGCCTTGGCTACAATCTTACCCCGGTGGAAGAATTCCAGAAGAAACAAGTGAGGGGTAAGAGAGGTAACAGATTATACCATGCCTCAATGACCTTTCCACTGCTAGCTGAGACATTCAGATGGGAAGAGACTTAAGCCTGAGAATCTGACAAAGAAGGATCAACAAACTTGCCACCCAAGTTCCAGCATTGTTTGAACAATTGGTTCTCCATCTCAGTGAATAGCAACAGGTCTTCCCTAGGGTAAAGGGGTGACTCATAGTTAGTATTTTCTGAATTTTTATTTTCAATAGTCATCGTTTTAAATGTATCGTTGAACCTTTCGTTCGAAATTAGTTAAGCCTTTATCTCATTTGAGATCGTACCTCCATTCATTTAATGAAATCTTAGTTCATTTCTTTCCTATGTTGCTCTTTAGTTCTCTTTTGTTTACATACACTTTTTTCATGCATTCTCATTCAGATTCAATGAACCAAGCGAAAACTAGGAATATCTCGCGTAGGTAGAAAATGAGAATATCGATATCGCTTCCGGCCCTACTGGGTTAGTCGTTGGGGGCGATGTCGATGACCACAGTAATGTACAAGAGGAATGGCAAAAACATGAACTGGGTAGAATCACTATTGATGAACCGATTGAGACAATTAACGTGGGGAATGAAGAAAATCCTAAGAATTTAAAAATTGGGGCGAGTTTAAAAGAGAAATAAAAGATAGAAATGATTACGTTATTAACTGAGTATCAAGACGTGTTCGCTTGGTCGTATGAAGATATGCCTGGGTTGGACCCATCGATTGTAGTCCACCGTTTACCAATACATGAAGACGCCAAACCAATAAAGCAAAAGTTAAGGAGATTTCGACTTAACATCTTGCTGAAAATTAAAGAAGAAGTGAAGAAACTACTGGAGGCTGGATTCATTAAAGTGTCGGATTACCCAAAGTGGGTAGCTAATATTGTTCCAGTAATTAAGAAGAATGGGAAAGTCAGAGTATGTGTAGACTTTCGAGATCTCAACCAGGCAACGCCTAAGGATAATTTTCCATTGCCTCACATTGATGTCTTAGTGGATAACACCGCTGGAAATCATCTATTCTCTTTCATGGATGGTTTTTCGGGATATAATCAGATTCAGATGTCCGAAGAAGATAAGACAAAAACGACTTTTATTACGACTTGGGGAACGTTTTGCTATAAGGTGATGCCGTTTGGGCTGAAGAATGCAGGTGCAACATATCAGAGGGCCATGGTTGCAATTTTTCATGATATGATGCATAAAGAAATAGAAGTGTATGTTGATGATATGATTGCGGAATCCAAAGAGGAGGAAGATCACTTAGAAAACCTAAGGAAGTTATTTGATAGACTGAGGAAGTACCACTTGAAATTGAATCTGGAGAAGTGTACCTTTGGTGTGACATCAGGAAAATTGTTGGGCTTCATAGTCAGCCAAAGAGGTATTGAAGTCGATCCTGATAAGGTTAAAGCTATAATTGACATGCCTCCTCCACAAATGCTCAAGGAAGTGCGAGGATTGCTAGGGCGGTTAAATTACATAGCCCGATTCATATCACAGTTAATGGACAAATGCTGCCCTCCTTTCAAGTTGTTAAAGAAGAACGCAAAGATCATCTGGAATGAGGAATACGAAGAGGCTTTCATGAAAATCAAAGAATACCTCATGAAACCTCCAGTGTTGATAGCTCTTAAACCTGGAAAGCCGTTATTCTTGTACCTAACCATAATGCCGGAATCCATGGGATCCGTGCTTGGCTAGAAGGCTGAAGAAGGGAAAGAGAGAGTCATTTACTATTTAAGTAAGAATTTACTGAAGGGGAGTAAAAATACTCAGAAGTCGAAAGAACCTATTATGCATTGGTTTGGGTTATGCATCGGCTCGGACAATATACATTGTATTATCAGATTGAGTTGATAACACAACACGATCCTTTAAAATACTTAGTTAAAAAACCGGCTCTCACTGGTAGAGTTTCAAAGTGGCAGATGTTGCTGACAAAATTTGACATTAAGTATATGAGCCAAAGTTCAGTCAAGGGGTAAGCTTTGGCGAATCAATTAGCGGAGACTCCTTCTGAGGATACCCCTCAAGGAGCATGGGTTAAGTTTCTCGATGAAAACATCCTAGTAGCGGGAAATGATTCTGATGGTGAAATAGTCAAAAAATCTTCAAGGTGGAAAATGTTCTTTAAAGGAGCAGCTAATGTGTCCAGATGTGGAGTAGGGGCAATTCTGGTATTGCCTGGAGGTACACAATTTCCAATGGCTGTGAGATTGATTTTCCCATGTACCAATAACATTGCAGAATACAAGGCGTATATTTTGGGACTCAAAATTGCGTTGTTTAAGGAGATACGGGAATTACAGGTATATGGAGATTCTTCGTTGATTATAGGCCAAGCTTGGGGTGAGTATAAGACGAAAGACCCTAAATTAGTGCCTTATCGCCAACACTTGTCCGAGTTGATAACCAAGTTTGAAAAGATTATCTTCGTGTACGTACCAAGGGTTCAAAATCAATTTGCCAATGCTCTTGCTACTTTGGCATCAATGATTCAGATATCGAAAGGAGTGGAGATTCAGCCACTTAAAATTGAAATTGAAGAAAAGCCTGCTTTTTGTTTGGCAATAGAAAGTTCATGTGACGAAAAGCCTTGGTATCATGTTATCAAAATATTTTTGCAACATGGTACGTACCTCGAAGGAGCAGAGAGGTAGGACAAAAAATTAATTAGAACATTGGCGGCTTAGTACGTGATGAGCGATTCTATGCTGTACCGACGATCATTTGATGGTACGCTTTTACATTGTGTAGACGGGAAAGAGGCAAAGATGTTAATGAAAGAAGTGCACGAAGGAGTATGTGGCCCCCATATGAATGGCTACATGCTTGCCAAGAAAATCATGAGGATGGGATATTACTGGTTGACTGTAGAAGCGGATTGTATCGCACATGTTAGATGCTGCCATTTGTGCCAAATCTATGCGAATAGGATAAATGCTCCACCTCAAGAATTGCATACACTATCAGCACCATGGCCTTTTTCAATGTGGGGAATAGATATCATTGGCCCAATCACTCCAAAAGCATCTAACAAGCACTGATTTATATTGGTAGCTATTGATTATTTCACTAAGTGGGTTGAAGCCTCAACCTACTCTAGTGTGACGAAGGGAGTAGTGGTCAAGTTCATCAGGAGAGACATACTGGCTTAGTATGGTATGCTAGAAACAATTATTACTGACAACAGTACGAATCTGAATAATAAATTGATGTCCGAGTTGTGCCGACACTTTAGGATCATTCATAGAAATTCTACTCCTTACCGGCCCCAAATGAATGGAGCCATGGAAGCAGCCAATAAGAATATCAAAAGAATTATTGAGAAGATGGCTATTACGTATCGAGATTGGCATGAGATGTTACCATTTGCACTTATAGCCTATCAAACTTTTATCGGAACATCAACAGGGGTAACCCCCCACTCGTTAGTATACGGAATGGAGGCTGTACTGCCAATAGAGGTCGAAATCCCGTCTCTCAGAATATTGTTGGAAACTCGGTTAGATGAGGCTGATTGGGTAAAGAAGCGTGTTGAGCAGTTGAACCTAATTGATGAAAAGAAGCTGACAGCTTTATGCTACAACATTTGCTATCAGCAACGAATAGCTAGGGCTTTCAACAAAAAAGTACGACCCTGAAGTTTTAAGCAAAGAGATATGGTGTTAAGGAAGACGTTGCCTAACACAATTGATTCAAGAGGAAAGTTTGCCCCAAACTATAAAGGGCCTTACATTGTGAAGAAAGTATTGCTTGGGGGGACTATTATCTTGTCTCAAATGGATGGTTCGAACTTGAAAGACCCAGTAAATGCTGATGCATTGAAGATGTACTATCTTTGAACATCAATGAAATTTTTGCAAATAATCTTACTATTACTGTGGTCTCATTTTCATTTTCTACATGCAAAGTTGGTATTCTTAGTAGTCATTAGCATTGGATAATATCACCAACCTTTCTCATTCCACTAAAAGACCCCGCTTCTCACTCTATCGTCTACCCGAATAAACCTTACACACAAGAACCATAAGAAAAATAATCACTTAATTTGAAGCGATGACTATTGATAAAAATTCTTTTAATACTGTATTGTGGTTAACCCCCCAAAGAAGGGGAGATTTGTTTCCTATTTTTTAAGACAGGGCCATGTTCAAAAAGAGTAATGTATGGCATATAAGTAGAAACTCGCTTGAGAACAAATGCTTGCCTGAAAAGCTAATGTTTGGACTGGAAGTTCAATACAGGAAACCTTTGTTCGAAAAGAATATGTTTTACATTCTTTTGAAGCTTAAGTTTTTTTTTTTTTTAAAAAAAAAAAAAGAAGCAATAGTAAGGGTCAGAATCATTGGTTCTAATCGGACTGCTCAATAAGACATGAGATTACTTGGGAGCTATCATTGAAACCAGGTAAGTGGTTCTAAACCTAATAAAACATTGCATTGGCAATTGGTTTCCCCCTAAGGATGATAGCTTGTTTTCCAAAAACATTTTCTTAGCAAGTCAGTTAGCTCGTAGAGCATGGTACTAGTGTTTCTTCAACTTCTAATCGTCGAACTCACAGAATGTTACCTGACTCAAAATTTCTTCAAGGGATTTAGCGCTTCAGTCAGCTTATGGAGCGTTATTTAGACCCATATTCTCGTTTAGGGATCTAGCCAGCTCATAGAACGTAGTCCCAATCTAAAATTTCTTAAGCTTCCGGCTGGCTCCCAAAATACAGTTCTAATTTATAATCTCTTAAGGAGCTAGCCAGCTCGTGAGTATAGTCCCAATCCAGAGCTTTATAGGCTCCCAGTCGCCCAGCTCACAGAATGTTGCCAACTTATAATCTTTTAAGGATTTAGCAAGCTCAAAAAGCGCTATCCCAATTCAAGTTCCTTTATTCTTCAGGTCTTAGCCAGCTTAAAGGGCGCTTTGACCGCCTTGGTTAGTCAGCTCATTAGGGCACAACCAAGTTCCTTCATTTTTCAGGTCTTAGCCAGCTGAAAGGGCGCTTCGACCACCTTGGTTAGTCAGCTCATTAGGGTACGACCAAGTTTTTCTTCATTTTTTTAGGTCTTAGCCAACTCAAAGGGCGCTCTGACCGCCTTGTTTAGTCAGCTCATTAGGGTACGACCAAGTTCCTTCATTCTTCAGGTCTTAGCTAGCTCAAAGGGCGCTTCAACCACCTTGGTTAGTCAGCTCATTAGGGCATGACCAAGTTTCTTTTTTTTTTCTTTTAAGTCTTAACTAGCTCAAAGGGCGCCTTAACCGCCTTGGTTAGTCAACTCATTAGGGCACGACCAAGTTCCTTCATTCTTCAAGTCTTAGCTAGCTCAAAGGGCGCTTCGACCGCCTTGGTTAGTCAGCTCATTAAGGCATTATCAAGTTTTCCTTGTTTTCAGGTCTTAACCAGCTCAAAGGGTGCTTTAACCGCCTTGGTTAGTCAGCTCATTAGGGCACGACCAAGTTTTCCTTATTTTCAGGTCTTAGCTAGCTCAAAGGGCGCTTTGATCGCCTTGGTTAGTCAGCTCATTAGGGCACAACCAAGTTCCTTCATTCTTCAGGTCTTAGCCAGCTTAAAGGGCGCTTCAACCGCCTTGGTTAGTCAACTCATTAGGGCATGACCAAGTTTCTTTTTTTTTTCTTTAGGTCTTAGCTAGCTCAAATGGTGCCTTAACCGCCTTAGTTAGTCAGCTCATTAGGGCACGACCAAGTTCCTTCATTCTTCAAGTCTTAGCCAGCTCAAAGGGTGCTTTGACCGCCTTGGTTAGTCAGCTCATTAAGGCACTATCAAGTTTTCCTTGTTTTCAGGTCTTAGCCAGCTCAAAGGGCGCTTTAACCGCCTTGGTTAGTCAGCTCATTAGGGCACGACCAAGTTTTCCTTGTTTTCAGATCTTAGCTAGCTCAAAGGGCGCTTTGACCGCCTTGGTTAGTCAGCTCATTAGGGTACGATCAAGTTTTCCTTGTTTTTAGGTCTTAGCCAGCTCAAAGGGCGCTTTGACCACCTTGGTTGGTCAGCTCATCGGGGCACGACCAAGTTCTTGTTATTCTTTTTAGGGATTTTTGCCAACTCACAATGATGCTACCCCTTGTTATTCTAACTCTCGTCAAGTATCTTAACGTTCCTTAAGGTAGAGTCGTCCTAAGGCAAAAATGGTGTCTCTTTTGTCTTTGTGGCAAAGTTTTGCTCAAACTTCACCACAAAGAAGGGCAGTTGTAGACACCGAATTTTTGCCCCTCTATAGTCTTAAGTTTTATTTTTACAAAAAGGGTCCTAATTCAAAAAATAATAAATTTTTAAAAGATAAAAATAATAAAAAATTTAAAATGATGAAAATACCAAAAAATTAAGAAAAGAAAAATTTTTGTAGGTTTTTAAGAAGTAACTTTTTTTAGAATAAATAGTTTTAGTTTAAGTTTAAGTTTAGTTAAAAAAATTTTTTAGGGAATCAGATGATTTAAATATAATTTAATTGTATTGAATGTCAAGGTATAGGTCATCGGCCTAACGGATAAGTATCAGAGTATTTAGGTTGGATTTAATTTGAGGTCATAGGTTCGAGTCTCAGCAAGTACCCATGTCTTTATTATTCTATCTCCGTAGAAGCGAGATGAAAATGGGTCATATCTAATTAAATCACATGAGTTTAGTTAAATCGGATTTGAATTCATTTGAATCTAGTTTAATTACCGAGTCGGATATAATTAGATATGATAAAATATGATATGATTTAGACTATAAAAACACACACACACATGCTGCACCACCCTATGATATACTACAGCAGACACCCCAATTTCCTTCAACCCTTAAAATCAATTAGCAGCAAAGCCATTGTTCACGACCCATAGAAATTGAATAACAATAGCAGTAGCAGCTACTTTGCTGCACAACAAACGCAGAAGTCAGGATCACCTCCACTGATCGATCAGCATACACATAGATCACATTCCACGACGTTCGTGCACATTCGCTGCACCGTACTCCACGACATGGCAGTAGCACTACATGATCAACAAGCAACACCACGAGTTCTACACTGTAGTATCCAAATCCCCACGCGAATCTCCCAGCAGCACTATATTGCAGAAGTAGTAACCGACCACCCCTTTCGCACGATATCTAACCCGTATGTGTTACTGCACTTTCGCACACGTAACTCCGATTAAAAGTTCACAACACCAAGCCTTCACTGGATAAACAACACACAACAACTGCAGTAATCCATCCTCTTCATCAGAAAAATACAGCAGCATCCTTCTCCTAGTCACTCGAACCCACCAACTCGACGATCAACACTCCAGCAAATGCCACTGCAGCAAACCAACTTAATCCAATGCTATTGACACATGCCTGCAACGCACGATCCAACTTCAATTGCAGCAAGGCTCTCCCGAATACTCCATAGCAGAAGTAGGCAATTTGTTCACCAAACAAACATTAGGTTCGGTCTTCGTCAAATTTTTATTATTTAATTAATTAATTAATTATTATTATTATTATTATTATGTTATATTATTATTATTATTTGGATTTTTAGTCATTTAACATAGTATATATGTGAATATTTTAGTGTAGGTCATTCTCTTGGGTGCTGGTTTTTATAGGTTAAGAATTTTATATTTGAATATAGGTAGTTTTGTAATAATAAGATAGATATACATTTTAACTTAGGTGTTTTCCTTAGTATTAAGTTTCTAGGAGTCCCCACTTAGAAAATTCACTTTTTGAAATAAAAGTCAACAAAAATCCTTTTTAAATTTTAGGACTTTTAGCGAAATTTTTTTTTATAAAACAATAACATTCAAGAGTTAGGACCCCTTTAGATTTTTTTAAAATAAACCAAATAAATTAAAAACGTAAACTCAGACAGTTTTTTTTTTAAATTAAAATCAATCAACACACTAAAGATTTTTTTAAAGAACTACGATCGTCTAATCCCGGTTAATTAGTAGGTACGTAGGCACCTTCAGGGCGACAATAAAATATATAGAAACTAAAATTCTTTTTTCTTTTGATTTTTTTATTATTTATTTATTTTTAAATATTATAATTAGAAAAATAATCCTAATTTCAGTAAATAAATAGTGGTACCCGTTAGAGTTTAATAGGTTAGCCCTTAAATTCGGAACCCTCTAGTTCTTTATTTAAATTGAAATCAAAGACCGGTAGCCAAATCGTAATCAATTCACCCAATTGATTACGGTTTCTTTTTCTTTTCCTGATTTCGGTCGGGTGGCGACCCCAAAAATTATTTTTAATAAAAAAACCAGAATTTCTCAATTTCTTTAGTCAAGGATTAATATTAAATGGGTTAAGGTTTAGTATTAATCAGGAAATGAGAAATTAATTTTAAAAAATAGAAAACCGAAAAATCAGGCTTGACAACAGTTAACCAGTAACTGCATACAGTTTGGTTTTATGTCTATCGTTACTTGTGTTAGGAAGTATTTAAGTATGTTAAGACCTAGGTATTGACGTCCAATATGAGTTCTCTTAACAATATAAGCCCCCTCAACAATAGACACAACTCGGCCTCAAGTAAAAGGCGGCACTCCTCAGAGTCAAGTAGATCTTAAAGGTCAAAGTAAAAACATATCGCTTAAATACGTCATACGATAAACAATCATAAGATATAATATCAATATGAATCCATCTATGCATGATCTCCCGTTTTATTATACAGTGACGACTCCCTTTAACTTATGCAATAGGATGCAATGCATGTCTAGTTTAATTAAAGGCCAAATATTTATTAATCTAGATTCATGGGTGACCATACAAATATATTTCAAACACTCCAATATCCTGAGTTATAATGAGTTAAACAAGGGTGTTCGAAATATCTTAGGGTATTTTGAAAAAAAAGAGTCATCCAAAGCAAGCACATATAAGTTTCCATATACCCCAACACACAATAAGTTCTATTATCAAATATAATTAGATGGTGCACTAACTACAATTACAAAATAAAGTAAATTAGGAGGCAATATACTCACTCAGCCTTAAAATCTAATATTTCCAATAGTCCTCAATATCTCAAACTTGGTGTCCTAAATCACCTAAGTAAGGTATTTAAAGTAAATAAGACTCATCTTAAATTTAATCTATATGCTAGTATCGTTATAATTTCCTTATTTCCACTTATTTCATATTTTGGTTATAACTTCCTCGTTTTAAGTTGAAATTTCGCGTTCTTGTCATCAATTTTCATCATTTTCAAGTGTTCTTTCATTTGGTAAGGTCCTTTTTGCGTGCTTGGACTTATAATAATTTAGTTTTAGTTAAATAAGTCCATTGGTCAATGGTGTTTATTTGACTACTTTAAGATTTAGGCCTAGTTTTGAGCTTTAGGCTTAATTTTGGGTGTTGGACCTTACACTTGACCTTTTGATCCTTTATTTAGGTATTTTAAGTTTAATTTTCTGATGAAATTTCATAACTTTTATTTTAGGTTTTAATGTTACTCTTGTGGGCCTAAAAGAACCATTTTTACTAGTTGAAGGCCTTAGCTTATCAAGTAGCTTATAGGAGATGGTTTTAATGGGCTTTTGGACTTAATTAGTCTTTTATATTTTATTTTAAGTTATTGGCCTCTGATCTGGTTACTAAGTTATTGGCCTCTAATCTTGATCCTTTTAAGAGCTTTTGGGCTTATATTGCATTTTAGGACCTTAAGCCTAACTCTACTTATTATTTTAGGCTTAAGCCCACTAAAAGGACTTAAGATAAGTCCATTTTGTATTACGATTTAGATTTGGTTCTTTTTATTTATTAGGCTCCTAATCATAATTCTAAGACCCCTAATAACTAACTAAGCTAGTTTAAACTTAATTTGAATTCTAGGATCCTAAACTTGATTCTAACCTATTTCATTGAGCCAAATATCTTAATGGGTCCACTAAATAACTTATTTTACTAAGTGTTCCAGATCTAATTCATTTTATTAATGGGGTTTCTTACATTATTCTTAAGGCTTTAATCACCAACTTAGCTAGTTTAAGCCATTAACTCATCAATAACTTACTTAAGTTGGTTAATTACATTTTAAATCATACTTAACACTAATAAATCAAAATTTACAACTCAGTAAGTCCATTAATAGTAGTAGCCAAGCAGGTGTCACACCCTGAAGCGACAGAGTCATAACAACTCTGCCGTGTAAATCATTCTAAGATAGAAGTTGGTCTTACAACCGCTATTTTAAACTTGATCTACACAAGGCGTCCATAACTAACCTACTTTGAAATAAACAGTTTGTAATTTAAATAAATCATTTACCTAAGAAAGTAAGGAAATATATATATATATACACTATAATTTAGTTATTACAATTAAATCTTACAATATTTCTTCATAATATATTTCCTAGTTATTACATTATTTAGAAATGAAAAATTCTAAAATAAAAACTTAGACCTTAAAAATATATGTTTGTTCTTCAAATGTTTTTCCTCGCTCCCTAGGATCCAACAGTTGCTAGCTGTAGAGTAATTATATGCTGTTTCTTAGCTAGCACTTGCACGACGTCTATAGGGATGTGAGCAACGATAGCTCAGTAAGTTAGGATGGGGGACTTAAAACTATACCATAAACATAACAAGGTTATCAACCAACTTATTAGGTGCAATGCATGTTCAAGCAAATACCATTGCACGACGTTGTCCGGCCCGTCGTGAGATTGGAGAAATTGCGCCCGCTCTAATCTGGGTTAAGGAGTTGCCGTTAATGCAACAGCTCACGACCAAACCCAAACTTGTGCAATAGAGACCTCACTCTTCCCGCGATTACCTTCGAACCATTGACTTCATCCTCGTCGCAATCTCCTCACCTGTCACTTAGTTCGACTAAGGATGAAGAAAAGACCATTATGCAATCCTACGCTATCCCTTTCAAAAGGGTCAGTATTTGGCCGAAGAATCCTAAGTTTCCCCTAATGGGTTGCCATGCATGTCCAATTATGATTACAAGTCATATATTTGATTAAGTCTAGTTTAGGGTGATCAATCATTTCATACAACCCACACAATACAAGCTAGAACAACAAACAGAATCATAGCATCACTCATAATCAAGCACATGTACACAACAGACTATCTAACAAGCACAACCAAGCATAATCTCAAGCCTCCGAAATACAGTATCATATTAATCCCAACTTACCTTGACTCCTCGCTCGCTCACTCAAGGTCCGACTCGCTCAGGCCATCACCGATCATCCCTATAACACAAACGTGGTTTCAATTTTTTTTTTTTTCATATAACTATTATAGGTTTGTTTTATCCTATAATGCTTATTGTTATGTTTTCTTTAAGGTTTAATATACCTAATTATCTATGTCTTAAGTCTTTTACAATTATTCTAGGTTTGGGGTTAGGTTCGGGTTCGGTTTTCGCATCGATTTCTAAATTAGATTCTAGTTCGATTTTTAAGTACTGTTTTATACTCGAACTCTAGAAACTTGTTTTTACTCATAATATGAAATTAATCACCTTACTTCTCGATATCCTAAATACCATCACTACCCTTAGTTAGTATTTTATTCCACCCGGTACACTTAAATCCTTATAAGAGTACCGAATTTACTCCTGATGTGAGAAATTTTTACGTTTTTCATATAATTACATAAATTTAAGTTTTCTATCAGTTTTATTATATATCCCTATTATTTATATAATATCAATTTTTATCTTAATATTTTCTATTTATTATATTTCCAATAATTACATATTATGTATTATCACTTATTATGTATATAATACACATATAATATTTCTTTCACTCTAATTATCATCTCCCAACATCAATTATCATTTCAAAATGTTTAAATTCATCCTAAATCAGATTTTACACCTAATTTACAAAATTAACTTAAAATATACTATTTTTCCCTATTACTCATTTACTACATAATTAACCTAATAATTACATCTAACACCCAAAATGCTACAAGTATCATACTCCATCAGATTTCAACATTCTAAAATATATGCTTATTCACTAAATTAGTAATTAACCATTTAATTACTTTATTAACCCAAAATTACCTATTTTATGCCTCATTTTAAGGCCTAAAAATTATCTAAAAATTTTGAAAATTAATTTTTGAAAACGGGCTTCATATCAATGTTATATATCATCTAAGTAGTCTACACAAAAATTTTGGATTCAAAACTATACTCCTAAGGTCATTTATTTCTAAACCGAAACATGCTCGATTTTGCATGATTTCTTAAGGACCTTATATCATGAGACATATTTTCATCAAAATAATATTTTTCCTAAAAACTACATACAAAAACATTCCAAAATAACAAAATTTATAATTTTCTAAGAATATTTACTATTTTTACAAAATTATACAAAATCGGGCTGGAAATTGAACTCACTGGTCTAGGTGGCTCCGGCCACTGTCGGCCGCCGTGGCCTTGTCGGCCAGTCTGGGTGCTGCCACCACCATGTGGTGGTGGTGGCAGTCTACTCCCAACTGCTTGTTTGATGTAGGTTTCCTTTTATGGCCCTAATTGCACAATTTTTTCTTATTTTTTTTCCTAACCCTAATTTTTCTCTCAATTTCGCCTCTCCCTATTTTTCTCACTCTCTAAACTGACCAAATGAGCTTCTGAAATTTTCTTGCTATTTATAGAGCTTTAGGGAAATTATTGTGCATTAATTAGACAAGATAACTACCTTATCTTCTTCCAATTTGACTTTTGTATTGTTCTAATTTAATTGGCTAATTTTTTTCTTATTTTCCCCAACTACAACGACCTATATCTGGATCATTCCTTATTTTTCCTGATTTTTCTTGATTTTTTCTTAATTAATTATGAATTTTCTTTAATTATTTAGTATTATTTTAGTATATTTCGCGTATTTTAAGTAATTACACGTATTTCTACCTACATGTAAATTCATATATAGTACAAATAAATATTCCTAAATATTTTTTAGGTTATTTTATGATTTTTTGTATACATATAATTTTTCTCTAGCGATTCGTTAATTATCGGAATGCATTTTACACATTTTCGATAAATAACGAGTTATATATTTAAAATTTAGAATTTTTATAGTCTTTTATTTTATTGCTTACTTTCTTAAATTTAAACTTACGAGATCATTTTTATTAATATTTCTGACTTTACTTATAATTTAGGCTTGATCGGATCTTTCAGTAGATCGAAACCTTGAGTAACTGATTGTGGAGCTTACAGTAGGGGTTTTATAAGATTTCTTCAACTCCATTCAGTCAACACTTATTCTAGTGTATTTTCCTTATTGTTAATTACATTTCTATTTGTTTTAAGCTAATAACATCATATAAAATGGTGAAAAAAAGATGGATACATACTAAGAAAGGAGTAGCACGCAAAGGAAGTTGGGGTTCTTAGTGCTTTCTCAACTTCTTTTCAAGTTATCTATATAGAACTATTTCTTATACTTCTAGAATACAAATAGCAAACTAATTAATTACATGAATGAATGTGTAATTATAAGTCTCTAAAATGATATATATATATATATATATATGTGTGTGTGTGTGTGATTATAACATATTTATATAATATTTCTAATCTTAAACTCTCAAGATATCATAAGTAAAATTAGTGTAAATAGAAAACTTAAGTTAGGTAAGTTTTACCTTAAATTAGTCTGCATAAGCTCCAACTTTTCCACTCAAAAACGGAATTGAAACGTGCTTCTTTGGGTGTAAATAATTGTTGGCAAGAAACTATAATGTATGTGCGGCATTTTGTGACTTGGTAGTGTATAGTGGTGCTAATACTAAAAGGTGCTGATGTACTTAGGGCAATCCGGAAACACTTTTTAGTTTTCATTCCTTCTTTCTTTGGTCATTATTTAGGTTTATAAGTAAGGTTTCCTAGGGTTTTCTAAGAGTAAAAAATGGAGTCAAAAGAGGGTTTTAATGAGATGAAATGATAGATATTAAAGGTTGATTAAGGGGGACAAGAGGTAGCTATTTTAAGATAAGGATATATGGTCCCCTTTCGATACTATTATACCTTATTTGCTTTTTACCAAATGAAGGAGAATTTTGTCTTCTAAGGGAGGATTTTGTCTCCTAAAGGACAAGTGTCCTTTGATTTTCAATTAATTCTTTGTCCTTTGTTCTTAATTGAGTTTGACTTACTACTAATTAAGATGTAGTGAGAGTTGGTAGATTGTTAAATGGTAATTAAGCTAATTAAGTGTGATTATACTTAATTAAGTAATTTAGGCCTAATTAGGGTGTAATTAGGGTGTTGCCATATTTTATCACTTTAATTAAGTTCATTTACCCATATTAATTTGTTTGTTAGAGTTCTTTATTATTGAAGATCAGTTAGGTTTTTGGATCGTGTATGAGATTCGCGATTTAGTGTTTCTTAGCGATTAAAGAAATTATATATGATTAACGAATAGTTTAAGGATATACTTAGGGTTTATTAGTTAAATTAGGGTTTTAGACTTCTAATTAAGGTTTTATTTAGTCTATTGATATCTTCTTGTCATTTTAGGGTTTTTCATATATTAGGGGTTTTAAGGTTTTACACATACGATTAGGATTTTAAGGTTTTACTCTTTTTAGGGTTTTTCAACTTATTATTTAGGGTTTATGGCTTATTATTTAAGGTTTAATCATTTTATTTATGGGTTTTTATATCTTGAGTGATTTTAGGGATTATCTATTAACTCTTGTATCCAACTTTGAATTTTAATCTAAAAGTTTATGGGGTTCATATTATCTTTCTAAGTATAACGTTGGCATTATTGAGGAGATAATTTTATATAATTACTTTTGTTTCATAAGATTGATTGCTCTTGACTTATAGTTAATTATGATGTAAGACTTGATTAGTGAATTAAGGTGTAATTAAGTTTTTTAATCGTAATTACTCGTACACTTGACACAAATTAGGTACATTTTAGGGCTTAATGTATCAAATTAAGTTAGTTAAGTCAATTGGATCATTTTATCTAATTAGTTTGAGGAATTGGGACAATTGTTGCTATTTGAGTACATTTTAGAGAGTAGATTAGGGTTTTAGGGCAAGTAAGCGATTAGTTTCTAATTAATGAATGGTTTTACTATTTAATTGGAGTATAATAGTTGGATTAAGGTTCTTGACTCTAGATCAGGGTTTTATAATTATTTTAAAGGTTCGCATGTATCGGGGTTTCAATTAAGATTTTAATGTTCGAAGGTTCATTTAAGGGCTATAGTATTCATTTTAAGGTTTTGAATTCATTGTAACGGTTATCTATATCAATATTCATTTTTTTGCTTAGTTTACCTTTTATTGGTTTCAAGAAGCTCTCATGGGCTTTGCCTATTGGTCTCTTTCCCATTGGAGTTTGGGGTTGGTTTTGTTATATTAAGTTGATCTTGGGAGTTAATATTAGTTATTGGCATTTGTTTATAAGATTTTAAGGCTTTGAGTATAGAAGTCAAACTAAGGCTAAGATTGCTATTTAAGGCTTTAAGAGTTTAAGCTCGGGTTTTTTAAGAGTAGTCTCTTAAGTTCGGGGTTAGTTATCTTACCAACACTAAAGATATCTTTTGGGAAATCTTATTAACTTTCAATCCCTTATCTAGGAAATTTGTGAGGTTTATAAGAATGATCCTTAGTCTCAGTAGAACAACTCTTATGCATCACTTTGAGCGACCATAAGGATCTCGACTAACTGTGAAGTTTCTAAGTCTTCCTCTCCTAGACTAGATAGGGCATTATTGTTTTACCTCCAACCGAAAGTGTAGACACCACAACCACCTCAATGACGAAAGGATCTATTTCATCCTCATCATCATCCTTCGCCTTTATCTCCTCACTGTCACTACTCACATTATCGGGAAGTCTTAAATAAAGGTTAAGGTAAAACAAATCTAAAATAAAATTCTATATTGAAGAGGGTGGTAAATTGAGTGTATGGGGAAATTTTAATTGTTTTTTCAATTTTAAACAATGTAATCCACTAAATGTATGAATAATATGATTCAACAATAATAATAACTATAGAAATTAAAAAATATAGGGATATAGAAGATCAAGTTGTATATAATATAGAGTTTAAACTACCCTTTACTCTTTATAGCACATAATGCCTCCAATTGAAGATTTTATAGACCATTTTATTGGTCACCAAATCAAAGCTTAGCCTCAAGTACTTACAATACTAGAAATTATATGTTTTTTAAAACCTAGACAAGCTTGGGCCCTTGTGATTCAAGCTCGATTTACAAATTTTCTTTATCCATATTGGACTTGATTTTCTTAGAATGGCAATTTCTTTTTTTAAATATGTTGGTATGTGCTGCAAATAAAATATGCATAAGAGTTTTGATTTCTATTCCAAAGAGTAAGCGGATATAAGGTGAGTAAGGTATGATACCTTAATGTATCCTACCATATAGGTATAGGATCTAAAATTTTATACTTGGAACCTACCTTGTGATACATTGGAACCATCATGTACCTTATATCCTATAAATTCTACAGGGTGCATGGTACCTTATGGAACCTTTTTTTTTTTTACTTTATTTTCTTTTGAAATATTGTGTAGACACAAAATCAATATCAAACTTATAACTACACTAATGGATCAAATAGCAATAATCTGAAATATTCTTATATTTGCAAAACATTTAATTGTAGCAATATGAAATTTTGGTGGGTAGAATAAAGAAGAGAATATTCATATAATTGGAAATGCTTAACTTTTGGTTAGGTGATACTAGTTTTTTTTTTTTTTTATCTTTTCTTTTCAAATCATCAAAATAAAATTTTTATCAAATCATAAATTGTTATACATAATACAAAAACCATGTGGTTAGTAACTTTAGTAAAACATATTGGATGAACAATTAAGAACTAAGATATTTTTAATATTGTACTAGATTAGGATTAGTAAATAAGGGAGAAATTAACATAGAAAGAGAAGTTTTTACCTAAAAATAAAAAATAAAAACAAGAAGAAAAGAGAGGAACAAAACAATAAACCGAAGAGCGTACAGTTTTAGAATTTTATTATAGGCTATACTTTTGTTGTTACTTTCAATGAGGTTAAAAAATATAATAGTATCAATTTTTTGTGTTAAAATTATTCAATTATTATTAGAACGTAGGTATAAGGTACCTTGAAATTTGTACCATGTATACTTTGGAGTACAAGTTCCAAGGCGGGTTCATAGTACTTTGATGTCATACTTGTACCCCATCTTATAGGAGTAAGTTTTGAAAAATTACTTCTTTAAACCTATCTGGCAAAGTGGGGTTTGTGTAAGTATTTTGTATAGTATGGTTACCCGTTCACCCCTAACTAATCTATAATTTTCCTTATGCCTTTTCTTTTGATTATGATATCTTTTAGGTTCTTCCCTTTTTATGACAAATCTACTTTTGCGATCATTTAATTTTTTATTCACAATTGTTTCTTTAAGCAATTCTTCACTCTCAAAAAATTTATTACAAGTGTCTGTAATAGATGTTGACAATTCATTAGTTCAAACTTTCAATTTATCTATTTCTTCTTTCATAATCTTATTTTCTTTTAATAGAACCATTTCATTTTCAAGAAAATCTTTCTTTTTCTTTCACAAAACATTAATTTCTATAATAAAAGAAGAATTTCCTTTTTGAAAACCTTCTTTTCATTTATCAAATCATCTTTTTCTTTCATAAGAGAAGCATTTTCATCTAATAAACTTACTTTTATCTTCATTTAATATTTTAACTTCAAGTTTTATACTCCTTTTTAATAAAGCAATTAACAATCTATCAATTTCTTCATTAACATCAACTAAAGAATCAATAAACTCATAATCGGCATCATAATCAAAATAAGAGTTTACTGCATAATGAGTCGTTAAGCAATAATTTGATTTTATCTTCTGAATCTCTAGCTTCTGATTTTTGCACTTCACTTAAATCTCTAACTTCTAATGTAAGCATTTCATTTAAATCTCTTACTTTTAGTTTTAGCAATTTATCAATGTTGCCACTTTCTTCATACGCTGCCCTTAACCTCTCCTATATATCCTTAGTAGTTTCACAAGATGAGATTCAAATAAAGTCAGAGGGGAAAATAAACTCATAATCGGAGTCAGAATCAAAATAAGAATAAGAGTTTACTACATTATGAGTTGTTAAGTAATAATTTGATTCTATCTCTTCTGAATCTTTAGCTTTTGATTTTATCATTTCACTCAAATCTCCAACTTCTAATGTAAGCATTTCATTTAAATCTCTTGCTTTTAGTTTTAGCAATTTATCAATGTTGCCACTTTCTTCATATGCTGCCCTTAACCTCTCCCATAAATCTTTAATAGTTTCACAAGAAGAGAATAAAATAAAGTCGAAGGAGAAAATAAAATTTAAAAGAATATATTGCACCCTTGAATTGATATCTTCATGTTTCATATCTTCTTATGGATGCAATCGGGCGGGTTGTTAAAGGGTACCCAGTCTGCCGAACCCAATCAAAACCCTCGAGAGTAATACCCTATAGGGTTTAGGGTCAGGTTTTGAGATTACAAAAAAACCTGTTGAGAAACTCGACCTGGTAAGAAAAAAAACATATATTAATAAAAATATTTATTTTTAACTTATACAACATACATATTTTATATTGTATAACACATTTAATTCTCAATTTTTATTATTTTGTAAGTTAATAAATATGATATTAATCCTACTTAACTTCTTCTCTTCTATTCTATTTTCTACTTAATCTTATATAAACCTTATAACAACTTACCCCTATAGGGTCTTTCAAATCCTATAAAAACTCATTCCTATAGGGTCAAAAACCCATTAGGATTGGGTTTTGGAAATAGTGGGTTTTTATAGCGTTTTGAAAAACGTTAAACTCTATAGGGGTGGGTTAGGGTTTCACAAAACCCATTCTAAACATATCCCGATTGCATCCTTATATCTTCCCCACATTTAATTTTATCAAAAATTGATTTGTTTCCCTTTTTAATAATCATCCATGCCTCATAATCAGTTGCTTTAATATTCTTTTCCATCCTCCACTTTCATGGAGAAAAGTTAGCACATAGCATTGTCAAAAACAGGAGGACTAAATATATTCATCATACGATCTTTTCCTTAAGAGGTAACACTCTTTTAAAAAAGGGGATCTAGTTTGATACCAATTGTTAGTGCTAATGAACAATCAAGAAGGGGATTGAATTGATTGTTATAATACTGAATCATTTTCACGTAAAGTTAATTGCAACCCTTCTTAATTATTTCTTAATAACATATAATGAATATATAAATCAGAGATTAACGTATGAAAGCTATATAACAATTAAACAAATAGCATGAAATAAAGAGAGTAAGAGATAAAAAGAGTAAGTAAATGATTTATAGTGATTCCTTGTTGTGAGTCAATTCACTCTTCCAACTTATGGCTTGGGATATCGGTTCATTGTATTGCCTTACCTCCCTACTTCATACTACAAAAGTAACGCAAGTCTACAGAATCTTCATTACTTCTCTCAAATAGACTCCATTGATATTTATAGAGATTAGCAAACTCTCTCGAAGGTAATAATGCAACTCCTCACAATGTTAGTATAGTTCTCTTAACAATAATATTAAATAACATTTTAGCATAATTCTCTTTTTCACAATATCAGTTGTTATTTTGTTTATGTCTTCGTGCAGCTTCTTATATAATAATTCTTTGGGGATTGAAGATGGAAGTTGCCATTAAGTATTCGTTGTACCTTCCTTTTCTTCATATTCTTTATATGGTATTAGCCATTGTAATATCCATTAGCTTCTTTGTATATTTTTTTGTCCGTTAAGCCTGCCTTCTTTTACAAGTATTGCATTTTCAATATTATCTTTTGCCTTCTTCATATTTGTATCTTCTCATATGTTTGTAAACCCTTTTGAATATACTTTTAGATATATTTTCTTGTCCGTTGCTTTTTGCTTCTTTCCATAATATTTTTTGTACTCGATACTTTGAATACAATTGAGGAACTTCCTATAGGATTTTTGTTATAATAATTAGTTAAATCTATTATCCAAATACATTTAACTCACAATGTTGGGGCTTCATATATTATTTCCATTTAAGCTTCTAGCCTACTTCTGGTTTTTCAACTTTTTATTCAATTACACATCTTATTTGCTTCTGGTATACTTATGGTGACATAGTACTTGTGAAGTTTCCTTTTATATTGCTATTGATGTAGTGCTTTTGAACTTGCTTTTAAGATTCTAATTCTCAATCAATACTATTGCTTCTGAAGTTTTTGTTGCTTTTGACTTGTTCATTTAATTCATCTTCGTGCATACACTTTCGGCTATGCATCTAGCTTCTAATTTTTGTCCTTACACTTCTAGTTAGCCTAACTTTCTTCTAGAATTGAATCAATATTATTTTGAAGCTCCTTGCTTTGTTCCACAACTTGACTTCTATAATATTTCTTATTATTTAAGCTGTACAATAAATAAACTTATTAGTAACACTTAACATGGTGTTTTATTGTTATCAAAATATCTTTAAAATATACTTCAATACTCGCCTTGAGGACAAGGCGATTTAGAGGGGAAGGTATAAAATTTTGAGAAGAAAATTTTTGTGTGATTTTTTTTATATCACAGGCCAAAGAGGGCCAATATATATATACAACATAGCCGCACTAACCAAGCTTCTAAACATAGAAAACAAATATCCTAAATATACTCTTTACATAATTGACAGATATTTACAGATCCTAAAATATTCTAATATCTTCTAAACATAAAAAACAAATATTCTAAATATACTTTTTACATAATTGACAGATATTTACAAATCCTAAAATATTCTAATAGAAGGCATTGTTATGACCTACTATATTTTCGTACTCTTAATTGAATAAGTAGTTAACTTGTAAATAGTAGTTAAGCTTTTATTTTATAATTATGCTAGATCTAATCATATATACAATTTATCAATTGATATATAATATCAGATAATTAAAATTAACAATCCAACAATTATTAATTCAAAACAATAAAGAAATGTAATTAGATTAATGAAAACTAGCAATCATAAATTAAAATTGAAAGAAAAATAATTACATAAGAGTTCAAGGTTTACAATATTCAAATACTAATCTAACTATTCTAAAACATCAAAGAGAAATCAAAGAAAGACATGAACAGGAAAAAGAAAGAGGGTTAAGAGGACAAACCTTTTGGTTCTTTAAAAAACCTTACCTCTAATTTAATGTATGAATGAATGATTAATCGTAATTCTCTATTATAAGGGCTTTATGTCTATTTTATGCCTAAGGAATTTCATAAGGCTTGAAAATTTGAGAAATTTGTAAGGCATAAGTATGATTACGACCATGAATCTTAGCTATAATTCTTAATTGTATTCTTCTTTTGATCTTAAAATTCAAAATTTGGGAAATGTGGGGTTTATGGTAAAAGATTACAATGATTATGATTCTATCCACATTTAAATTTCAATTTCTCCCTTCTTTTAACTCATGACCTTTATTCAGGATCATTGATCTTGAGCATAATCCTTATCTATGTAAACCCTGCAAGTTTTCAATAATCGAAAGTGGAGTCGGATAAGAGAGTTACTGGATGATGCCTAGAAACACTTAAACATAATAATGGGAACCCTAAATAAAAAAAAAAAAATCAAACCTTAAACGTTAAGCTAAAACCCTAGAGGAAATAAAACCTTAAAACCCTAACTATACGTGAAAAACCTTAATACTAAAAAAACCTTAGAATGAGAACAAAACCCTAAGAAGACTGCTAAACCCCAATTGGATAACTAAAAACCTTAATACAATGAAGAAACCTTAATCATAAGGTTTTATCAATCACTAAAAGTAATCGAATTCACTAAGCACCTAAAACCCTAAGTTTCGAGTACGTCATGAATCTAATAACTATAAGCAGACACCAAACCCTAAGGAAAACCCTAGGTCCCACATATAGAACACTTAGACTAACTATAGTGAAGCAACAAAACATGACAAAATCATAAACTTGCCTTGATTACACTTAACTAACTTAATCATACTTAATCACTATTAATTACCATAAGAAACCTTAATCCATAGCCAACCTCAATTACATCTTAATTAACAATGAGTCAAACACAATTAAGGACTACAGGACAATGTATTAATGAGCATCAAAATATCATATACTTTTAGTAGATAAGATCCTTCTCATTTAAGTAATAAAGCACCTAAGTGCATGGTTCCAAAAAAAAGCCATGGCCTTCACTTCCCAACTCACACATACATTATCTACCCCCTCAAATCCACACACATAAGCCCCTTCACTACCAACTAACATCTACTCCACCACCATACCCCAAAACCATCGATCACCCTTGAAAAAGTAACACAATGCTCCTAACTTTGATAAGTGGTTAGGGTAGGTTTTTCATTGTTTTTCCTTTGGTTTCATGTTAGTATCTTGCATTTTAGTCATTCACACCTTTATGTACAGCCATGACTTAGGAATTTAAGGTCTTTTTGTGAAGAGTAAGCATGATTAATGAAAGAAAAATACTCTTTAGTTAGAGTTTCAACATCAATATGTAGAGAAGTTAAGTGTCTTGTTAGTTCTAGAGCAAAATCAACAAGAAAAACACTAAGCCCCCACTTACCTAAGTATGTTGCCCCCTTTAAGGACCCTCACTTCACTTGTCATCATCATATTATGTTATAATAATGGCCATAAGTAAGTGAAATGTGGTTTTGATTAAGGAAAATACTTTAAAACAACTAAAACAAGTGTTATATGGGGAAAAGAATGGAAACCTTAGGAACCTTAAGTTGCTCACCACTTTCATGAGGAATTGAAACTAATAATTTTTTATTTATTAACTTAATGACAAGATTATTTAATGCTAAGTATGATTTAGGACTTGATTAATCAAGTTAAGTAAGGTAATAAGGGGTTAGGGCTCTAAACTAACTTAGTTAGTGATTAGGCTTTAAAAATGGTATTAAATGCCACCTTAGTGACTAAGACTAGATTTGTAACCTTAGATAAAAGGGACCAAACTTAAGGCTAATAGTGGGTTGAAGCCCAAAAATATAGATAGGATTGGACTTAATGCCTTATATTGCAAAATGGACCCAAAAAGCCTCAAAACACCCAAGATTAAGGCCTAATAGTTGAGTGACCAGATCTAGAACCAATCTTAAAAGACTCATAAGAGGGAATACAAGAGGCCTACTAAGCTCCAAGGCCTATTAAAGATGCCTAATATAAGCCCTTTAGTAAGTTAGGGTCTTAAACTAAGGTAAAGAGCCTGATTAGGCCTACAAGAGCCATAACAAGGCCTAAATTGGAAACAAAAAGTTTTAGGCAAAAAAACCTCACTTAAAATACTAAAAAGGAAGGCCAAAATGTTAAGTACAAGGCCCAATACCAAAAACTAAGTCCAAAGCTTAAAATTAGGCTCAAACACTAAAGTGATTAAACTAATATCTTGGGCTAATGAACTAATCGAGCCCAAATCAAAACATTACCAATGAAAACGCCCAAAAATGACCACCCCCTCCCCCCAAATGAAAGAACACTCAAAAAATGATGAAAAAGAACTATAGGATCATTAAAATGAACTTAAAACAAAGAAGTTATGGCAAAAATACAAAAGTAGATAAGACAAAGATTTAAGACAAGAAAGAGTAGATAGTTTGTATAAATAGAATACTTATATGCCTTAATTATATTCTTTAGGTGACATAAACCCTGAGATTGATGCAATCGAAGATTACTGTGACTGTTAGACTTCCTGGCTAAGTAAGTATACCAACCTTTGTCTTATTTTGCTTGTGCTTATAGTGTAGAGCACTATTTAATTATATAAACATATGAATTGATTATTTTTGGGGTTTGGGTTATATACATGCACTTGAATTTGTTATACTTGCTTGTTAAGACATAATAATATATCAAAAACCTAGAATTGGTTGTCGTATTAGTAAATAGGGTTTTTAGAGTGTTTGCTATATATTTGGTTAGTCACCCGTAAGCTAGAATAATATATTATTTTACATTAATGTAAATCGATCATGCATAACATATTTTTGCATTATTATGAAAGGGCATCAGTATTACGTAGTGGAGCAAGGGATCATGTATTTTAGATCCATTTTGATATATGTTATTGTTGTTATCGTACAAAGTACTTGTATAATATGTTTTTGCCTCAACCTTTGGGATCTACATAGTTTTAGGGATTACTATCCTTTACTTGAGGCTGAGCCTTTTATGTTGCTTTGGGTCTACTAAGGAACAAATTATGCTTAATTGGACAATAGATGTAGAGACTTGGGTCTTGATGTGTTTAAATACTTCCCAACTTAAGCAATGGTGAGTGTAAAACTGTGCTTTACACTGTTGTCGGCAGGCCGTGTCTGATGTATACGTCTCATATGCTTGTTTGCATTGCATATATGTATCTAATTAACTTGCTTGTTGATAGGATAAAAAGGTTACTCACTAAGCAGTTATAGTTTACACCCTTATAGTTTGTTATTACAGCGAGATCTTTAGTTAGTGTTGGGCCGTGGAATGCTTAAGGTTAGTACTACTGGCATTGAGATTGTCAATGAGATGAAGAGAGCACAAGTGGTTACTTATATGATATTTAGACTCTTTAAACTCATTTGTATCTTTTAGTATTTTGAGTAGCATATACTACTGATTTTATTTTATTTTGGACTTGTAAGACTTAACTGAGGAATGTTTGACCTTGTTAGTTATAACAGGCCTATTTATGACGATTTAACTTACATTTAATGCTTTATTATTGCTTGATACGTGTCTCTAGGTGGTAGTTGAGATTGTATAGATACCTTATGTAGTGTGTTGAAGGTTCCTGATTGAAAGTGGTATTGATCTCGAATCTTCCTCTTTTACATGGCAATATTGCCACAACTTAACCACCCCTTCGAGTTATGACAATCCAACCTTCACAATTCATTCATTTCAACTTTAAATCACATGAAACTTAGTAAAGTCAAAATAAAACTAAATTAAACCTCAAAATCACTCAAAACACCTGAGACATATATAAGAGCATTATAAAAGTCACCTATGAAAATAGGTAAAAATAGGCACTATCAACGTGCCATCTACTACTTGAGTAAGAAATTCACCATAGGAAAGTAGAAATATACTAAGGTAGAGAGGACTTGCGGTACACTAGTATGGATCATACATCGGTTGTATCAATATACTCTATACAACTAAAAAATTATTCACAAAAATGATAATTTAAGATACTTATCAATGAAACTAGCCTCAATTGGAAGAATCTCCAAATGGCAAATACTTCTATACAAATGTCACACTACTTATGTGATATAAAATCAATAAAATGACAAGCAATCATCATCTAGTTGGTAGATTTACCAATAGAAAAGGAATCCTAAGAGACATAAGCATTATTCCCTAATGAGCAAATTTGACAAAAGAGAACAAATTTAAAATCAAGCAAAGCCAGAAGATGTATTTTGACTGTGCAACCAAAATTTGTAGATGTGGGATCGAGGTAATGTTAATTTCCTTGAAGAAGAATATTTCCCCGTAGCAGCTAAGTTAATATTACACTATATAAACAACATAGTCGAGTATATAAAGTATCTTTCTTTTTTTAGTTTTTGAGGGTAGTATCTTTTAAAAATAGTAATAGTAATAGTCTCTCTCTCTTTTTTTTTTTTTAATATTAGAATCAAGTTTTAGTTTGCTTAAAATTTGAGTCATGCTTAAAATTTGGAAAAGCGAGCTATGATTAGCTTAATCCCTTTAGGTATGTGAACATCTAGAATGGAGCAACATGAATGGACAAAAGAATTCCTTTAACCATAACTAAGTTGATATCACATTTATAGTTATTTTTTTTTTAAGAAATAAATCCTCAAGAGAAAATTTTATATGGTAGCATTATCACTCTAAATTTTGAAGCCTCCATATCCATTTTTCAATTTATTGAGTATATTAATGTCCCATTGAACTTCTCTCCACCAAAAGTCTTACTTCATTCAATTAAAGCCCTAATTTAGCTAATAAAAGTTGATTAGAAGCAAAACATAACTTTTAAATTGACTACAATTGTAAGTTAAACTTCATCAAATGATTTTAATTAAAAAATGTGCATTTTGTCATATGTACTTTGATTGGATAAAGCACTTTACCCAACTAAAGTCCACTTTACCTATGTAGGATTATAGTATAAATACCATTTTTAAGATCTAAAACCTTCACCAATCCTCTTAAGTCAAGTGTCAATTAAGATAGGTTACTTTTTGTTTGATGCATGATTTAGATGCTTAGGCTTTTATTGTATCTAGTTTGTAATTATGGTTATTGATATCACTTGTTTAAGTTAGTTTTTCTCATTTTCTCCCTTTAGATTTTGTCAAATCTATGTGTTTTCTCTTTTAAATTTTCTGCCTTTACCATTTTGGTCTCTTTTTTACATATCCATCAACTATCCTAAAATATTTTGAGAAAAAAATATTAAAATATATATTACAATAATCTAATTTACTAATATTGAGGGTAAATGGGTAATTTTGCAAAATTATTAACTTTTTCTATATTTATCATCTCAAATTTTTCTACTTCTTAATAGAGATGATTTATTAAAAAGTAAGCGAATGTATCGAGAAACATAATTTGTATGATAATGATTATACGTTTTTCGTTGTGAAATTTGTGAGTAGATGAATTACCATTGTTCGCTTATATGTTTCATACATTTAATATTTTTATATGTGCACACTAATAGTTAAAGTGTAAAAGATTTTTTAGCATGATACCTCTTAAAACTTAACATTTCATAATCAAATTCCTTTAATTGCCCTTTAGACCTTAAGATCAGAAGTATGTGTTTTATGTTATAAACAATGAAAAGAAAATTCAAGTTAAATAGTAAATTTTTCTTTTCTTTGATAATTTTTACTTTCCTATTCATCATGTTCTCCATTTTAAGAAATGAGACCAAATTTCAACAAATTTAATGTGTGGAAATCTAAAGAATTGCTAACCCTTAAGGTAGTTTCTATATATAACATGTTAAAATCTCTTTTATTTTAGATACAATAATTTCTAACTAATATTCCAAAATCACCATCTTCATCAAAATTATAATAAGAGGAAAATGCAAAAACCTCCCCTAAACCTTAATTTTGGTATTACTATTTATCAATTTATTAAAGTTTAGAAAATTAAAAACCTCATTTTAAAAGTTCAGAATGTCAATTTGCATCTAAGTAAAAGTTTGGAGTAGGGGGTGGTTTGGGGGGTTTCGCATTTTCCCTTTATTATAATACTGATAGATAGTGGACCTACATTTACATGTGCTTAAAGAGATAAATATGTCAAGAATTATCTATTAATTGAATTACTTGAAAAAACCCGTATAAGAGATCCATATATTATTTAAGTTTTATATTCCTAGTATGTAATTATATCAGTTAGGCAGTGAAAAGAGTAATTTGAGAAAAAGTAGAGATCATAAATGAGTAGAAAACAAATTAATTTATGGAAGTAAAAGTTTCATTGCATAAAATGGAAAGTGAAGAAAATAGAAAATTGTAACTAATACACTAAAAGTGGATTCATCTGTTTTAACAATATACTAAAGGGCCTTGTACAAGTAATATGTGTATTAAATAAAAAATTTCAACTACTTATATTGAATATTAAATGAATATGGAATGAATTTAGAATAATTCTTTTATGTTATTTGTCTCATGGGAAAGAAATCCCCGCTACACTTTATTAATTCACGCACATTTAATTATATATTAAAAAATATAGAATTAAATGGAATATTTGAACTTAATAACGTAGATAAAATCATAATTGATGAGTTGTTTTAAATTTAAAAAAAAGACCACCATAAAATATAGATACCATTAGAATATTTGATAATACTGGAATATTAGAATTTAGATTTTAAAAGTCATTAATGATGATAGCAGAAAGCAGTGGAATGTGTTTTATGGGTTAAAAAAAAAAAAAAGATGAGTGCTTGTGTGTAAAGCGGGTTAGCAGCATAATGGTTTAAGGACGTTGTCTGTACTTCCAAAATCAATCTTCCAATAATATTTCATATTTTTCCAAAATCATCGTAGACATCTTTAATAGTATAGAGAAAGAAGTAAAAAAGCACATTAAGCTTTAAACATAAATAGATAAGATAGTTTTTTGAATGTTAATTTCGATGTCGAGATAAATAACATTCATATTAAGTTAATGAAAAATCTCAATAAGGATCTTTTAACTTATTAATTTATTTTGTATTTTCTTTACTAAAACTTCAATTAATCGACAATGTTTTTACCTTATTTATAAATACTTAAAACCTTCTTTATAATAAAATCTATGGAAAATTAAAAGTGTATATATATATAAGATATTGGAATAAAGTAACAACTAGTTATCGATGTATTTATATTGTGTGTGTAAAAATTAAATTTTATTTTTTTATATAATAAAAAATATATTTATTTTAAATTTATAGTAAAATATTTTTTTATTTTTCATTACAAATTCCACTTCTAATATATCTACATCATCTATAGAAATTTTTTTTCAAAAAATTGCTTAGGGATGGAATGGGAGAAATTATTAAAATTGTGAAGAAATTGACTTTATTGAAAATTGTAAAAGGGAGGACTAAGAAAGGTGGAGAGAGAGAGAGAAGAAAGTAAAAGAAGATTTCAAAAAGCAGGAAAGAGAAATCGGATGTGGGGACTAGAAAATAAAGATGGAGAAAAAGTTTTCAAAATATATATTGTATATTAATAAATTAATAAATATATTTATTTTTATATTTCAAACAATCTAATTTATTATTGATTTTTTTTATATATATTTAGATTGAGGATTAAATTATAATTTAAAAAAATATCTATGATTTAAAGCCTTATTGGTTTTAATAATATAAAAGATAATAATTGTAATCTAATTTTTATTTTTATTAAATAAGAACTTATGGTTACATTTCAAAGAATAATTATTCCTTAATTTTTTTCTTATGTACTTTTTTATTTTCTATAAGAATAGGAAAATATTGTTTTAATTTAAACATAACTCAATCAAATAATAATCAATATTTTCCTATTATGTTCTTTATAATTTATTGCAATGGCATTTAGGACGGCATTTTCGTCCGTAAACAAAACTTGCAGAGTACGCCATTCCACGTTGTAGGTGTTCATGATTCCGATTCTCTCTCTCCAAATCTGTTCTGCTACTACACGCTCTGCTACATGGAGGATCACATTTTCTCTCTCCTCGTCATTGTGTTTCGGCTATACGCCTTGTCTTCTCTCTCTACTTATCTTTTTCCATTCTCTCTCCTCCTTGGTTATATTACATGGACGAACACACACACCACACACAACCAGTGATTTATTAGAGTAACCTTTTACTACACTTCAGTATATAGTCATACTCATACACCAAAGAACCAAAAAAATGGCTTGGATGGAACAACCACCCTTCACTGAGTCAACTCGGAAGCCCACTCACCCACACTCTCGCTTTGATGAACGAGTCAACTCTCAACCTACTTGCGGCGGCCGAGGACGTGGAGGCGGAAAATGGAGAGCACGCCCTAAACCTAACTCTAACGCAATCTCCAACCCTAATTATCCTGCTACCAACTGTGAAGACACAAATGATGGAACTCATCTCAACTTTGACTCCTATGAGTCGGTTCCGGTGGAAGTGAGCGGTTCGGAGGTGCCCAAACCAGTAAAGCTGTTCGAAGACATAGGTCTAGTGGGTAGTGTAAGAGATAATATAGAAAGATGTAAATACGTGAAGCCTACACCAATACAAAGGCACGCAATACCGATTGCTTTATCGGGTCGTGACCTTATGGCTTGTGCACAAACCGGATCTGGTAAAACGGCAGCATTTTGCTTGCCGATGATACTTGGGGTTTTGCGTAGTAAGGTTGAGAACCGGAATAGGGTTTATAAAGGAAGATCTCGTGCTTTACCTGTTGGACTTGTTATTGCCCCTACTAGAGAGCTTTCTTGTCAGGTGCGTTGGAAGGGCAACTCGGTTTAATGCACCCATCTACTACGACGATACGTATATGTATATACAAGAGATAATTTCTAAAGTGGGATTTACTTCTTTTTTTTTTTTTTTTGACTTTGGTACGACTTGTTTTACAAATCTTGATCATTTTCAGATCTTGAAATTAATGGAAACGTGTTACGATAGTAAACGGGAGTGGATTTTAGGCACTGAAGCTGATAGTTTTCTGGTTTTCCAGTGTTAACTGAGCTTGGGTTTCTGTTTGTGTTGTGATTTCATTCGTTAGGTGTTTTATGCTTTAAGGATGTTTCTTTGTTCGGTTGTTTTGTTTTGTAGATATACGAGGAGGCCAGCAAGTTTGCTTATAAAACTGGGGTTAAAGTTTGTGTTGTGTATGGTGGTGCACCATTTGCTCCGCAGGTAATTACATTTTAGAAGGAACTGTTTACGCTTTTTTTTATTTTTATTTTTTAATATTGTTCGATAGCATATTCTGTGATGGAGTCTTTCTTTTCATGATGCATTTTTCTTTTACGATAATGAATTAGTAACGCATGATATTTTAGGTGATAGTATTATGTGTTTTTCGCGGAAAGCATTTTTGGAAACTTTTCGACGTTAGTTATATTCAAAGATTTAGAATCGTCAAACGTTTTCTCAGTAATCTCAAGTAACTAGTTGCTTTAAGTGGCTGAGTGATTGTGGGAGGAGAAAGTGGCAGTCGATAGCTGGGGTAGTAATTATCCGGTGTGGAAAAATAGTAACGATAAAATGTGGACAACGATTTATTTGATTTACAAAGGAAGAAATCGTTTCTCTTATTGTTGAAATAATCCACCATAAGCAGTTGCTGTCCGCTGCTGTCAACGAATTCCACCTACCTCTTGAAATTATTAGATATTATATGGCAAATGCAAAGCTTTGATAATAATAAATGTTAAGAAGAAAAAAAAAAAAATCCGAAAGAGTAGTCTATTAATTTTTCAAATTCAGTCGGTATTGCTTCCATGAACAGATACTGCGATGCAAAGGACTTTTTCTTCTCGGGTTTTGAGGATTCAGGGGACACGGAGAGGGATTAGAGAGCGAAGATGAAATCACGTATAATGTTGGGGAATTTTAAATTTCGAAGATGAAATCACATATAAGTTACAAACGAGAATTGCAAATGTAAAAGTGGAGGAGAGATAATAGGAAATTTAAGGGGTTAAGAAACCGTAAAGTAGAAGTTATGAAGGTGGAATAGGATCTTTTTTGTCAGACGCCAATTTTACACTTATTTTAAAATATTTATAGTTTTAATAAATAGTTTTTAATGTTTGTTTATTTGTCACGAGGGTTAAATGGTAATTTTAAAATGGACGGTTATGTAAAAATCTTTTAGCTTTAATAATACTAGCTATCGATACATCTGCATTATGTGTGTAATTATTTTTTTAATTTAATGGAAAAAAAGAAATATATATTTATTTCAAGTTTATAGTAAAATATTTTGTATTAACAATTATAATTTTTACTTTTAATGTACCTATATAATTTATAATGACTTCTTTTAAAAAATCATATTAATGAAAGAAATTATGAAAATCATGAAAAAAAAAAGGGGAGGGACCTTTATTAAAGATTGTAAAAGAAAAGAGATAAGAAAGTGGAAGAAAGAAGAAAGGGGGAGAGAAAAAAGTGGAGTGCAGTTTTAGAGAGTGGGAGAGAGAAATTAAATGTGGTTATTGTAAGGAAAGATAATTTTTTGCATGATATAAGTTATATATAATTTCATAACATTATTTTAATATTGGTTTTTCTATTAAATAATATTTGATGTTGGTCAAAATAATAATTTTAATTATGGCTTAATTATATAAATAAATAAATTGATAGTTTTATTTTAGTTGATATATAAGCTCCAAAGATAAATGTCCTTTAGTGAAGTAAAATAGGTGCCGGTAATCATTTCTTAAAAAAATTAAAATTTTCTTTTCTATTCAATATTAGATTGTACTGTGGGTGCACTTTTTAATAAAATCCTCTTTTTTATATAAGGTGCATTGAGATTACAATAACCAATAGATTTTTCTTGCGTAATTCAATATTAATTTAGATATTGTAAGTTTGGCTTCCCTAGTCTCGTGGCTCTCTATCCGTCCTAAGTAGAAATCACGGAAATAGAAAGAAATGTTAGGAAATGGTAGAAAGTTTGATGTCTGATATTTAAATTTAGAGAGACAGAAGCAAATGGAATAAAAGAAATGAATGGAAATTTTTACTCGAGAACCCATTTTATGGAAAAGCATAGTGCCAATTTTTTTCTCTTCAAAAAGAGTTGGTGGAATTGGATGGAAGTAAAATAATTTGCTGAAACATCGTTCTTAACAATCTACACTAAAACATGGTGTAACTTTCTTATGTGTATAGGGTGGTAATTGAATTGAGTTGAATCGAATAGTATTTGGCTCGAGTTGGAACTCGAGTTTGGCTGAAGTTTGACTGAGTTTTAGGTTATACTTTTGTGCTAGGTGATAAGTATATGACTAATTCGAGCTCTACTCGATTAGCTTGATTAAGTTTGAACTTTTTATATATTTTGTGTAACTAATATCATATTTGCTTATATTTAAATAAATTAAAAATTGTATTAAGTTTGATTAGATTCATGAGCGTAGCGAGTTTAGTATTTTAAAACTCGTATTTGGCTCAATTCGATTTACTACTTAAGTAGCTTGAGCTTGACTTGTCTATTACTGAATCGGATTCGAGTAAAACTAGAGTAGTTTGGTTCGTTTACATCCTTTGCATACCTTATTTATCTTCATTTCCTATTTCTAATACCAACCGAACAATGAATCTGATGGTTTCTTTCTGTGTTCTTCCATTTACTTATCACCTAGCACAAAAGTGGAATTATACCTTTTCCATCTGAAGCCATTTGCTAATCTCTTATATCTTTTCTTCTGTGATATGATGTTCTTTGTTTACAGGGATGTCAGTGGTTCTTTTAGATTTGTATGGGTGGGTTTTTTCTTTTTCCTTGTAATCGTGTGGTTGCGTGTTGCAGCTTAGTGTCATAGTTAAGGACATATATGTCATAGTGATTTAAGTTGGTTTTTTTTTTTTTTTGGTTTAATTATTTAATTTCATGATATATAACTAGCTTACTGCTATTGAGTTATGATGCATGAGACCCAAGCTATGACACATAAAGAAACTTAGTTGTAGATTGTATATTCTTTTTTATTATAGAGTGATGTTGGCGATAATCTCTAAGGTAATGAGTATCTAGTTGTGTGCAACTGTGCTGAGATTCAAGTTCTCTATGAATGAGCTTCATGGATATGCATGGATACCATCCTACTGATGAAGCATTACGGCAGTTTCGCATGGGCATGCTTTAGAATTTTGACATATTTTAAGTTTTTGAGGTTTTTTGAGCGTTGTTAGCATTTCCTAATCAACTCTTTATCATTTTTTAAGGTACGTAGCTTGAGAAAGGGTGTCGACATCTTGGTTGCTACACCTGGTAGATTGGTTGATATGATTGAAAGAGGCATAGTTTCGCTCGGGATGATTAAATATTTGACTTTAGATGAGGCTGATAGAATGTTGGACATGGGTTTTGAACCCCAAATCAGAGAGATTGTGGAGTTAATGGACATGCCTCCTACTAATGCAAGACAGACAATGCTGTTTAGTGCTACATTCCCAGATGGTATTCAGGTTTGTCAAAATACATATTCCTTCTTTTAATTTTTGAGAGGTTACTTGCCTGCTTTTTTAGTTGTATGATGGATCATTTATTTTCCACTTACAGTCTTTCATGTCATTTATCTGCCCTATGCAGAAACTGGCCTCGGCTTTTCTTACAAACTATATTTTTCTGACTGTGGGAAGAGTTGGCTCAAGCACTGATCTGATCACTCAGAAGGTTGAGTATGTTGAAAATATGGATAAAAGAAGCCGTCTTATGGATATTCTTCAAATGCAGATGGAAAACGATTGCTCAGGGAAGGTTGTTTGCATTGAATTCTTTTTGACATTGTTGTTTTAAAGATCTATGGTCCTATTCAATTCTCTCTCTCTTTTTGGGTTCTTACAAATGTCAGTGAAGAGGAATTGGCATAGGTTAATCACTATCGATTAATTACTATTTTCTCTTCTTATACTGCAGCAAAAATTAACATTAGTTTTTGTGGAAACTAAGAGAGGGGCCGATGCTTTAGAGAATTGGTTGTCCAAAAATGGCCTTCCTGCTATAGCTATTCATGGGGATAAAGTTCAAATGGTGAGCTCCTTTACCTTCTTATTCTTGTTTTCGAGCTTGGATTAATTATTTAAGTAGCAGGTATCCATTTCCTTCCAGCATTGAAGGCAAAATGTTTGAAATGTAGGAGTTTGGATAAAGCAAAGCCCATATAATTTCCTTTTGTTCAGCGGTTATGTTGAACATACTGGACTTACCACAGTTTTGTATATTATACATGAAGGAGAGAGAGAAGGCATTGAAGTACTTCAAGACAGGGGTTATTCCAACTCTGGTTGCCACGGATGTTGCATCGCGTGGTCTTGACATCCCGCATGTTGCTCATGTTGTAAACTTTGATTTACCAAAGGTTATAGATGATTATGTCCACAGAATAGGCCGAACTGGCCGTGCAGGGAAATCTGGGCTTGCTACTGCTTTCTTCAGCGAGCAGAACATACCTCTTGCAAAGGCACTTGTGGACCTAATGCAAGAGACTAAACAGGAAGTTCCTGATTGGCTTCTGCAATTCGTAGAACAGTCATCTAATCCTTGTTCCGGGATGTCCCGTAGATACAAGGGCAGCAAGTTTGGTGGCCGTGACATTCGAAGGGGTCCAAAGTTCGATGCCTATGCTGCTACCTCTTCTGGAGATTACTATGCACCTGCCGGCACTGAGGATTTTGGTTCTGCCAATGCCTATACATATGACCCTGCAAGTTATGCTGACGGGGCTGCTGCTGATGGTAATTCCTTTGTGGAGAAACATGAATCAGGTGCAGCCGATGATTGGGACTGGAACTAGGACGTTCTTGGCTCGGACCCTTTCAACTAAATTGGATTTTGACAAACGTATGGTTCGACAGGATATGGTTGTTTTTGTGTTTTTTTTTTTTGGCTGAGGAATAGCCTAGAAATATAGATTGCAGAATGAAAGTATATCCGCCAATTAACATTTCTCATTGCTCAAACGAACGTTTCAGTTGCTCTAAAGGCCTTTGGTGAAGAAATAATCTCTCTCAAAGGTGCCTGTGTTCCCTCCAGATACCTATGCCTCCAAATTTCAGACTTTCGGGTGCTTATAAACCCGAATCTGTATAACTTAATACTGTTTATTATCTGCTAATATGTTTTTCAAAAAGTTTATTTTGGTATATTAATCTCGTTATATTGCTGTTCTGCCTTCATCGGAGACTCGTATGCATGCTTTATATAGTTTCTCATTGAAGTGCAATATGCGACGGTTTCATGTAGACAAAAACTTGGTGCAAACGAATCGGGTCCAATATTGATATTGTTTGGGTCTCCTGGAAGTTGTACTGAATGTTTACTTGGTGCAAATGTTACTCTGTTTTCCTTTTATTCCATATGGATTTGTTATTATGGAATTCAATTAATTTTACATACCAATAGCTATTTCGAATGAATTACTATTATAAAGCTATGAAATTATATTCAGTTGTTTATTAATAGTGTTTGCCATAGATCTCCTATACTCGTAGATTATATTTAGTCTATATTGATTGAAAAATGAAGAAGAGTAGGGATTTTGAAGGTATTTTGGATAATTTATTTAATTTTATCTTATTCACTGTTTATTATCGTGTGAGATATATATTATATATCTTTTCAATTCCTATTGAATTGTGTAATTTAATTTCCTATATTTCATTGAAGTGAATGGACTGTTGTGTTAAATGAATGGGAGAGTATGCATAAGTGGTCTTTACATTGGTCTGAGAAAAGCATGACCTCTCAGTAGCTCTCAAAAATACATCATGTAGTAAAGTAAGGTAAAAAATAGGTTTTTATATTGGAAAAGAGTTTATGTCCTATTGGAAGAGGACGAACATTCACAGAAAAGGACAAAAGCAACCCTTCTCAATGGGCAACTCTTTAATTTTTGTTTTTTGTTTTTTGTTTTTTCTTTGGCCAACTTTCGACTCTTTAATTTGATCGCCCCGAAAGGCGACCTGGCGTGCCTTCCTTTACAATAAAGTTGAATTTCAAATCGTCGTGATTAATGACACATAACCATTTTTCTTTTTCTTTTTTCCTTTTCTTATTTCGTAGCATTTCATTAAATTTTAAAGCTTATCTTTGTTGTGCTCTTTTATAATTATAATTGGAATATAAATGAATCAAACTAATTTATAAATTACTCGAATTTGATTTAAGTTTTACTTGAATACAATTTAGTAATAATCGAGTTCAAACTCGAATTGCTCAACTATCCAATCAAGTTAAACTGGAGCTTTAAAATTCTAAGTCTGTCGGACTTATAAACATAATTAAGCATGGTATAATTTTTATTTATTTTTTAAATATTAGTGAGTCTAGGTTTATTTAATAAAAATTTGTAACAAAATGCAAATTTGATCTAATTAATCGAATCAAACTCAAGCTTTTTGTATATATTTTTGAGTTAAGTTCGAGTTTAAAATTTGGAGTTTGGTTGAGTTCCAATCGAGCTTAAGTTAACTCGAGCTTAGTACTATATTAATTCGACTTGAGTTGATTATATTCATATTATTAACAAGTGGAGATAAGTGCTAATTGCATGGGTTATATATCATTATCATAATATATATGGATCTCCCTTTTGCCCAATAAATGAATCGACAGAAGTTTGAAGTGTGTATATTTCTCCAAATAAAAAGTATCGTCGAGATCTTCTACACAGCAACAAAAGCAGAAGTTCTTCTGGGGCTACCCAGAAAATCCTCAGTTACCAGGTTTGCTTTTGAGTGTCCAGTCTTCTAGTTCTCAAACGTCAGTCCCTGTTCCAATTCTTAAATGTCTGCAATAAATGTTGGGTCTTCTAATTCTCAAACATCCGGACCAAGTTCCTATACTCCAATTCTTCTAATTCTCAAACGTTCAGATCTAGTCCCCATATTCCAATTCTTAAATGTCTGGATCAAGTTCCCTTAAGTCATAACTACGTCTTATTCAGTAATTTAGCCATCCGATACAAGTATACTTCTTTGGCGGGCTCGTACGAATAAGTCCGGTAATTGGTTTTCCGACATTTGCTAAAAGGCTTAAAAAGGAGTTTTGAATATTGATTAGATACTTTATGAAAAATAATTCTACATTTTTAAATGAGCGTAAGATATGCGTTAGGATTTTCCTGTTAATCTTTTTTCCAATAAATGTAATAGTTTTGCTCGCTTTCTTATGTATGTAATAGGCTTGATATTTTAGTTTCTTTCCTTCTCTAAAATCTTTTTTTTTTCTAACTTTTTTTTAGGGTACATAATTTTTTTTTAATGTTGGTTACTTCTTAGGATGATTATCTTAATATAGTTAAAATTTTCCGAAAAGTGTTTGTGATGATATTAATGTTAAAAAAAAATTATAAGTATTTATTTTGAAATATAAACGTCACTTTTCAAAATTTATCTTTGTTGGAAAAGTACAACTTTAGGCCTAAATTTTTAGGAAAAATTTACAATACACACACATATATACACACACATCATGAAGTCTTAAAATTTTTCAGTTCAAAATAAAACATAAGGATTTTGAGTTGGTGTTAATGTTGGCATTCAAGAGGCAGTGGAACGGCATATAGTTAAGCATTTTAAATTCATTCTTTATAAAATCTTTGAATTTCCTCAATATCTTTTATTCGGTTGTTTCTGTATGAAATATGGTATTCAAAAAACCCTGAACAGGATGCCTTTGTATGTCTACTAATGGTAAGTAGTGTTTTACTCACATTTCTAATAGAGTATGTGGGTGGGTGGCGATACTGCCATTAAATATGAGAGAAAAGGATGTAGAAAGCAAAGAAAGGGGGAGGAAGAATACTATAATATCGTAAGACAAATAATAGTTGGGCTGGCAAATCACGCTTCAATTTTGTATCTATGTCTAAGCAAGTTTGTATTGGAAGAACCTTAATTATAATCTAATCATTTATTGGTTGTCCATGCAAACTTAAATCTGTAATTCGATCTATTTAATAAACGTGTCTCTTGTTCAAATTAGATTTGTTTATCAACTAAAAAGTTACAATTAAATCTATAAAATAATTATAAATATAAAAGAAAAGGGTGGTAATAGTGAAATTAACTTCTACAAATACAAATGACATAGATCAAGTTTTCTTTTATTTTTTATTACTTTTCAAATTCGCAAATAACTTTCAACTATAAATTATGAAACATTAATATGAATAGTTATGGATGTTCGAGTACAATATTCTAACTTGTCTTGGATTCTATCATCAATTTATGCTAGTCTTAGAGTAAGTAAAAGTTTGCTACTCTGGGAAGATTTGAAAAGATGGGCTAGATCGATCATAGGCCCTTGGATGATGATTGGAGACTTCAACGAAGTGTTGTGTAATGAAGAAAAGTAGGGAGGTATTAATATTTGTTAGTCTCATGCTAATAGTTATTAATACTACACGAATCAGTGTGACATGATAGAATAGGGCTTTGTTGGCCTAAAATTCACTTGGTCCAAAAAACTAAGGAGATTGTACGATTTGGTCTAAACTAGATTGGATAAAGCTTAGGAAATTATGAATGGCAACAACTCTTTCCTGAGGCAAAGCTTTTTTATTTAGCATCCTTTTATTCTGGCCATCTTCCAATCCTTCTTTATATGCTTCCCTAGACCAAAGGTCAACCGAAAAACCTAAGACCCTTCAGGTTCTAACCCATGTGGTTAGGCCACCCTGATTTTAAAAACTTTGTTAAGTAGTAATGGTGTTGGCCCATGTTTCAATTTCTTGAAGATATTGAAATTTTTATTGAAACTTTAAAATCCCGAAACAAAGAAGTTTGATATTATACCAAGTAAGAAGAAAAGTATTATAGCGAACATTAAAAAGAAAAAAAAAAGATTAGAGATGTTCTCTAGCCTAACTTAGGATCGACTAGATAGGGAGATTGCACTTAAAAAGGAATTGGATTGGTTGCTAAAGTAGGAAGAGAATTGGTAAGCTGCTAAAGCCCTGCTTCAATTGGATCATTGAAGGAGAACGAAATACCTGTTTCTTCCATGTTAGTGTAATTGTAAGAAGATCTAAATTGAGGGTAATATGTTTGTTTGATTTTGTTGGGAATTGGCATATAGACATAGAGGCTATTCGAAGTATATTCCAAAACTTCTTTAAAAATCTTTTCTTAATCGAGAAAGTTTAGGCTATTACTTCCTATTTGGTTTGGTGGACAATGTATTATTTTAGATGAAGAAAGATGTATGCTGAATAGACCTTGGATTGATGAGGAGGTAAAAAAGGCTATGTGCAATATAGGGAACAATAAAGCTTCGAGAATTGATGGTTATCGTGCAGAATTTTTCAAAAAATGTTGGGATATTGTAGGTCAAACTATTTGTTTAGTAATCAAAAGTATCCTCAATACTGGTGTCATACCAGAAGAATTAAACAAAGCTCTTCTTGTCATGATAGTAAATGTGAAAGGAGCTAATAAAGTTAAAGGTTTTTATCCCATTAGCCTTTGTACCATGATGTGCAAGATTGTGAGCAAGCTCTTCATAAATAGAATATGCCTATATTTGAATAACTTAACCCAGAACAAGCAAATTTTATCCTAGGGCGCATAACATGAGATAACATCATAACCTTTCAAGAGGTCCCCTAATCTCTAGATAAGTAGAAGGGGAAGACAAACTAGATGGTGGTTAACCATGATCGTGACAAAGCTTATGATTGCGTTGAATGGGTCTTCGTACAAGCTACCCTCAAAAGTCTACATTTCTTGAAATCTTGGATTAAACTTATTGGGTCTTACTTATCGATTGTAAAGTATTTTATAGTCCCGAATAGATCAATGCTAGAAGAGTTTCAATCTAATAGAGGTATATAGTAAGGCGGTCTTATCTCTTCATACTTGTTCATCCTAGCATTGGAGATGTTGAGTGAGTTAATCCATGTCATGGTTAAAGAGAATAGTTGGAAGCCTTTGAAGATCAAGGGAACTAACTTAAAGTTATCTCACCATTTTTTTGCCGATGATCTTCTTCCCATAGGGGAAGCATTTGAAGATAATGCTAGGATGATGAACTCATGGAATGCTTATGCAGCTTATCAGGCCAAAAAGTGAATTACAGTATATCCTACATCATTTTCTCAAGAAGCACGAACCAAGATATGAAGAGGAAAATTTGTGATATTTTTACTAAATGCAAGTATAAGAAAGTACTTGGGAATTCCTATTAAGCAAGGTGGAGCATTAGGAAAAGATGAGCTAAACTTCATTCTAGAGAAAACTAGAAGGAAAATAACATGATGGAAGTGAAAACTAGTAAGCTTTGTGGGTAGAAAACTTCTCACTACATTAGTATTTGAAAGCATAACCAATTATTATTCCTAAGAAATTCCTATACCCTTGGGCCTAGCCAAGAGAATAGAAAAGCTCCATTGAGAATTTTTTGTAAGGATCATTGAAGGAAGATAAGAAGATACACTAGTTTAGGTGGAAAAATATTAAAACACCAAAGAGCAAATGACGACTAGGTTTGTTAAATGTGAAAAAGAGAAACAAAACAAATTTTGTTAAATTGGCATGGTTAGTCTACAACAAAGATCTCTTTTGGATGAGACTTATCAAGTAGAAATACAAGATAGGATAAAGAAGTAGCTAAGAGAAAAGGGGTTCTAACTTCTATGAGCAATTATATAAAGCTTTATCATGGATAGAAGAGAAGGTGACATTAAGACTACGAGATGGGAGGAGCACCAAGTTCTGGACTCATTGTTGGACCTTTGAGGGAAAAATGGGAGATTGGTTATATTGGTTGCTCAATAAGTTTGATGAGCTAGTTTCTATCTAACAGGCCTGGAATGGATTAAACAACTAGAATGAAGACATCATTAGATATCCAATTGATAACATCAAAAAGTTCAAGTTGGGTCTGGTCATTTTGGACGATGAGTTCAATGCTAATGCTAAAGTTTGGCCTTTCAAAGTAAATTGAGAGCTCTCTAAAAAACCAGTTTATGAAGAGCTTTGTTTAGAGATGAATCGCAAATAGATGATGACTTATGGGAGTAGATTTGGAAAATACCTTACATGCTATGATCTAATATTTTGATTTGGAAAATCCTTCACAATGGGCTAGCTACAAAGGATAACCTAGGGAAGAGAGGAATAAATTATAGTAGTGACTGCTGCTCTACAGTGAGGATGAAAAATTTGTTCATCATCTTTTTCCCAATTGTCGATAGAGCTAGAACTTATGGAATAGCCTAGGAATTCATACCAATTACTCATTTTATAATTTTGACAACTTTAGAAGTTAGATTCAAAGTCACACTAAGTAGAAAAATTGAAATATGCAAAGTATTTCAACACAAAAGAAGTGATGATTCTTTTTGCTCTTAGAGGAATTTGGCGAGAGGGGAACAAAAGAATCTTCCATCCAAGACAAGAGATGGGAGAGTGTGTAGGTCAAATCCAAGCACAAGTAAATGAACAGTTGGCTACTTAGAAGACAAAGAGATCTCAAACACATGGCAATCATTTTCAAGGGACTTAAAAGAAACCAAATAAGAGTTGGTTCAAAATTAATTGTGGTGGAGCTTCAACAACAAATGAAAACAAAGTGGGGATAGGAGTTATTTGCAAGAACAGGGAGAGATGAGTCTTAAGAGGCTTGTATAAGCACATTAGCAAGGCATCACTTGTAGAGATAGAGTTGTAGACGATTAAAGAGGGCCTAGAGCTAGCAAAAAATTTAGGACTCTCAAATATTATCATATAAATTAATTCTTAACAAGCTTATGATTGGTTGCATCCAAGAGATATTAACACAAATATATGTCACCCAGCCTTGGCATCAAGCCTTTCCCTTTCTTGTTTTAATGGCATTGTTTTGTATGAGGTCGGTTGGGATATAAACATGGCTATAGACACTCTTGACAAGCAAAGTTTACAAGATGGAGCTAATGGAATGTTCACAAATGTCGTACCTCTGTGTGCATCTAATATAATAAATTCTGATATAGGTGGACTAAGTAGTGCTGATAATTTTTGTACATAGGAGGCAGATGCGTTGGGTATGACTTTAGTAGCCATTTCTAGTATTGTTTTGTTGGATTTGATTTTATTTTGATGAATGAAGATTATTTTATTTTATTTTTTAAAAAAATTATAACCAATAAAAGCTTGATTGAAGGACCACATTAGAGTGAAAATCCTATTAGTATTGATGATATACAATTCTCGTCTAGCTCGAGGCCTAGTTTTGATGAGGCCTCCCTAAAAGGCCTATTGACTCTCAATAGGATGATTTCTCTCTCTCCCTCCCTCTCTTTCTCTCCCTCTTTTTTTCCTGTGTTCTAGCTTGCTTGAGCGCTTCAACGATGCATGGGTCCCACAATGAGTAGCTTACTAAGCACCTGTCTCGAGGACTTAAGCAAGCACTACTGTAAGCCTAAGGTTAGAAGCCTCATTTGATACGTGAGGACTTTACCAATAGACCAATTGAGCTCAAAAGTGCAAAAGAGCCCCGTCTTGTTAGGTTCAAGCATTACGAGCGAGGATGTCTTTAGCCTTGCTAGTCGAGCCCCTTAAATGCTTGGCTTGTTGCCTACTATGTACTTAGACCGCCTAGCCTACCTCTGTGCCCTCTCTTTGTCCTCTAGTGGTGGTGTCTTACCCCGGCTCATTAATTGCCACCTATCATCAGTAGTACAACCGACATACCCAATATGCCTTGAGGATGTTAGGCCTACAGATCATAGATGTGGTTGCTAGCGTAGTCGTGGTCGACCAACTTATGGAGCCACCTTGTCAATTTCATGACCATGTCCTTTGCCAACTAGTGGTACGGAAGAACCCTAGGTTGACATGTGTTCAGGTAGTTGTACTTTCTTATACTATAAATAATGTAACTATAAGAGGATCAATAGAAAGGAGGATTCTGAATTCCAAACCTTGATCCCATACTCTAAAAACATACTAACCCCATCACTTCGCTCTCTACATTTCTTTATCATCTAAGCACTTCCCTTAAGGACTTTAATGCTTGGATAGCCCCCATTCCTTAATTTCCATAGTCTTCCTTACTAACTTGAGCATTGAAGGGTCCTCATGGATTGAACCATAGGGGGCTTTTTACAGGTATTACGAGCAAGGAGCTAGACAAGCCTATTCCCCATTAGGTCATATCCATTGCATCACTTGAGGTTGATTTGATCATAATCAACATTTTGGTGCCTACTGTTTTAGGCCACTCCATAGGATTTCTAAAAGTAGAAACAAAAATCCATGCTTCATAATTAGGCAACGCCAGTAGGTCATAGTTAGACAGTAGCAACACGTCGCCCTCACCAGGCGTTCATCAACGCCTCCACTACTAAGAACCCAAGCTTATGAGATTTAATAGCCAAGATTCCTTTTCTAAGATGCTTAAAGAAAGCAAAAAGACCCAGAAGTCCAAGCTACCTTGCATAAAGATGTTGCAATACTAGAGAATTCATCCTAGAAATGCCCTAATGAGGAGATAACCATCAACTCCTCCTTAGGGCCAAGTAAAAACAATGACCAATGAACTATGTGCTTAGTGCATTCATGCAACTAGACTCAGCATGACCCATAGGTCCCTAAGACTTTTGTGATTGTTTGAATCACAATTGCGGCAAGATGCACACCCAGGACAAACGAATAGTGATAAGTAAACCAATGGACAACTTGTCCCCAAGGCAATCGCCAAAGACTTGCGAAGAAATGAATGTCTAAGAGATAGATGAACACATTCATCATGCTTCCAGTGTGCATGACTAGAAGAAAGGAGAGTCATCCGTTCGCACATCATGCTCCATAATAGCGAAGAGCCCATCCATCCTACTAATCTTAGAAGAAACCTTACTTGTAAGTATAAGACTCCCATACCTTAACACCTACGATAAAAACACCGATCCAGATGACTACCTCGTCCATTTTCGCACTATGATGAACCTACACAAACTTCATGGATGTTGTCATATGTAAGGCTTTCCCTTGCATGCTAGCAAAAACCGTACTATTGTGGTTTAATATCCTACTTAATGGTTCCATCACATCCTTCGACGACCTGACAAGCAAGTTTCATCAAAATTCCTTAGCTCTAAAGTCCCAAGAATGGACTCTTCCATTCTTTATATCGTTAAGTAGCGTTCGAATGAGAAACTAAGGGCATACCTTGAACACTTCAACCATAGAAGTAATAAGTCATCAAACTTGATACAAGAATAGCCCTACTGGAAGACTTTTCGATGCTATCTCACTAAACAAGTCGAACACCTTAGATGAGTTTGTGGAAGTGGTTGAGAATCCTTACTAGAAGACTTTTTGATGCTGTCTCACTAAACAAGTCAGAATTCTTAAATGAGTTTATGCAAGTGACCAAGAAATATGTAGCCTAAGAGGATGTCATCAGAGCATGATTCATGGTAGATTACAACATTCCTGGGTTCCTAAAAGACTTGCTAGGGCCAAGGGACCCTAAACCATAGGCCTTATCGAAGGATAGGCAAGGTCAGGCAACAATTCTCTTAACTACCAAATATCAAAGAACCTTAGAGGTAGCCAACTCAAGCAAAGATCGCGACTATCATTGGGCTAATGGCCACAACATTGATGAATGTTGTCACCTCAAAAATAGGTTGAAGGCCTTGGTCGTGAAGGCTACATCGACCACCTCATAGTAGACAAAAGGAATCAAGTATAATGATTAACCTAACGTTGATGGGTAAAACAATAGCAACAATCTTAGTAAACTGATAACACCATAGACGATTAGAATCTTCAAGGTAGAAGAGGACAAGTAAACACCATCTTTGCAAGCCTCAGCCTCACTGTTAACATCACGCCCGTGTCGGCTTAGCACAATATATGCCTTGTTTGAATCAAAAGTTTAGAATGGGCATAGTAATTAGCTTTACTATACAAGACGAGCATGTCATCAACTTCCCTTACAGTAATACTTTCGTCATAAATGACAAGATTGGGTATTTTGATGTTCCTAAAACTTTTGTAGACAATGGTAGCTTGATAGACATACTCTTTTACAATGCCTACAAGTAGATGAAAGATTAGTTAAATGAACCCTTACAACCATATAAGCATGGTCTCATAAACTTCAAAGAGGGCAAACTTATGCCTACTAAGGGGATCATCACTCTCCTAATTTGACTAGGCGACGATGTGTACGTTACCACATAGTTTGTTGATTTTGTCATCATTAATCACTAATCACCATATAGTGTTATATTAGATCGGCCAAGTATCATAAAATTCGATACGATCATTAGCTATAGATGCCTGAAAGCAAAGTTCATGATGCTAACTGAAGTTGGTGAGGCCTGAGGAAATCAAAAGTTATCTCAATCCCTTTATCTTAAGGCCCAAACCAGAGATAACATCATGAACATCGAGGCCCCCACTACATAATCCCCAACACTACAGGCTAAGCCCTTCGAGAAAACTAAGGAGATTGAGCTTGCATGCACTCTAAGGATGACTACAAAGATTGGAGTAGAGCTGCTGGATGATGAGAAAGTTGAGCTTTCCAATTTCCTCAAGAAAAATACAGATGTATTCACATCCTCCATGGAAGATTTATCAAGGATAATCAACACCCCCAAAGCTACCCACTACCTTAATGTCGATCCCACCTTTTGACAAGTTAAGCAAAAGAAGTGGCATTTTGCATCTAGGCACTAGAAAACAGTCGAGCAAGAAGTTCAAAAGTTCCTTCAAGCTGAGTTCATAAGGTAGGAAAAATATCTAACTTATCTTACAGATACAATCCTCATGAAGAAAATCAACGGGAAATGGCGAATGTGCATTAACTATACTGACCTCAATAAAGCTTACCCCAAAAACTATTTTCCCCTCCCTTGCATCAACCGGCTCGTTGACTCAACATCAGGATACGCACTCCTTAGCTTCATGGATGCTTACTCAGGATACAACCAAATCCGCATGGCTCCTGAAGGCAAGGTCTACACCTTGTTTGTTATAAAGTTTGGCACATGTTGTTATAAGGTCATGCCTTTTGACTTGAAGAACATTGGTGCCATATAATAAGGCTTGTTACAATAGCATTTAAGTTGCAAATCGATAGAAACATCAAAGCTTATGTAGATGACATGACCATGAAGAGTAGGGAGAGAAAAAGGCCATATTGAAGACCTTTGGGAAATATTTAACAATCTCTGCCATTGTAGAACGAAACTTAACCCTTAGAAATGTGTCTTTAGGGTTGCATTAGGAAAATTCCTTGGTTTCATGGTTATGGAATGAGGAATCGAGGCAAACCAAGATAAGATAAAAGCGATTCGGGACAAGCAAACTCCTAAAACTATAAAAGAGCTACAACGCCTAATTAGCAGAGTCATTGCCTTAAACAGATTTGCATCCAGAAGTGTTGAGAAGCGCTTGAAACTCTTCAAATTATTGAAGAATCCTTCTAAGCTCAAATGGACAACCACATGCCAAAAAACATTTGATAACCTAAAGGATTTCCTGGAGAGCTTACCAGTGCTCTCGAAACCAATCATTGGCAAACAGTTATATCTTTACCTCACCGTTAGCGATAAAGCGCTATCATCAGTCCTCATCCAAGTAGAAGGACTGGAACACAAGGCTATTTACTACGTTAGCTACATCCTGCAAAGGTCAAAAACCAAGTACACCAAGGTCAAGAAGCTTACCCTAACGGTGGTTACCACCTATGGAAACTCATACCACATTTTGAGGCCTATCCAATTACCATCTTAACTGACTAACCACTTAGAGCTATCCTTCAAAAGCTTGACTCTTCGAGCCAAATCATGAAATATGCCATCGAACTTAATGCTCCACTTATCTTTCAGCCTTATCCAAATCTAATGGTAGCAAGACTTCAGATTAATTTTACTGAAGACTTTAGCCCCATTTAGTTCATTTAACTTGGGAATAGGATACCGATACTTGATCATGATCTTATTCACGGCTTTACTATCCATGCACATATGCTAGGTACTATCCTTTTTAGCACAAGGAGTGCCGATACAATATAGGGGCTAAGATTCTCCCTTGCATATTCTTTTGTTACTAGCTTATTGACTTGTGTTTAGAGCTCGACAACTTATCCGTAGTTCATCCGATAAACTAATCTATTCGATAGGGCAGTGTCGGGTATCAAGTCAATGCAATGTTTAATGCCTCTAAAAGGAGGTAATCCCTTAAGCAACTGTTTAGGAAACAAGTCGACATACTCATCCAGTAGTTGTTAGTAGCTTAATCTGCTCCTCCAACTCTAACAGTCACCTAATCAATAGAAAAGTCGGCACGTCGACCTTAATAGCTTCTCGGAACTCGACTCTACTCAAAATGAAAGTCTTCTTAGGTCCTTGAGCAAGTTTAGCTTTTAGCTTGCTAACTTGACTCGACATCATAAGGTTCAAAGTAATCTTCCTTCCATTCTTCTCAAACATATAGGTGTTCTTGAATCCATCATCCATAACCCTTTGATAAAAAAGCCAAGGTCTACCTAATAATACATGAGACACACACATGGGTCGCATGTCATAGAGAATTTCATTAGAATAATTTCCAATAGAGATCTACAACAATACTTGCTAAGTGACATGTGGTGCTCCCTTCTCATTTAGCTAATGTAACTAATATAGCTTTGTGTGTGAGCTAGATAGCAACTTGAGCTTTTTAACCAGGTTAGCATATGCAACATTAATGCAACTTCCACTGTTTATTATAAGTGCACATACCTACTCATTCACCTTGTATGTGATGTAGAACAAATTCTCTATTTACTCCTCCTCAATAGAGGGTTTCAAACTCATTACACGTTGGATAACCAAAGTTAACTTGTCCAGATCTTTAGTAAACACTTCTTCCTCAACTAGTTTAGCATTAACCTCAATCTCTTCCTCTACTTCTTTTTCCTCCTCTAGTTCTTCATCTATGCCATTTACTTTAACCATCGAAGCATCTCCCTTGATAATCATAGTTCTCCTATTCAGACATTGGATAGCTATGTGCCCAAACCCTTGACACTTAAAACACTTGATCTAGCTCGTCTTCCTCCCAAATCCTTCCCTTCTCATAAGTTATCAGTAGCACTTCACCATTAGTTGGTTGGCCCTTCTGTTCAACTTTGACATCTGTTCTTTTACTCGAGTTGGCACTTTGTCGAGCTCGGTAACTTCCTTAAATGAGCTAGCCTGGTTGGACTGGTCGATTCATTGGAGGTCAGTTCGGCTCATTCCTCCTCTACCTTTCTACTTACTAGGCTATTCCTATAGATGCATTCAATGTAGTAAACTATTGAAACTTTACGACATCTTAGATGTTGCCTCTCAATCTAGTGAGAAATCTAGATACTATTTGGACTAATGGTTCATCTATTTCACATTGAATCACGAGTATTTGAAACTCCTAAACATATGCATCAATAGTTCAACCTCCTTGTCTTAGCTCTTGAATCCGAGCAAAAGTATCTTGTAAATAAGTATCTAGTATGAATTTGTTTGTAGGTATCCTCTTCATCTCAGGTTGAGTATTAACTTCCCTATATCCTTCTCACCTCCTTATAATTTGGAAGTTCTTCCACCACATTACGGCATAACCTAAGAACTCTATAGCAGTAGTTATCGCCTTCTTACGGTCTTCATATTGGTAATAATAAAAAACATGCTCTACCTTCTCTTCCCAATCTAGATAGTCATCAACGTTTTCAGAACTATTGAAGCTTAGAATCTGAAGCTTCACATGGTTGGCAGCTAAGGGTGCTCGAGCTTAATCCTCTTCCTCATTGTATTCTTCTTCTACTTCATTATCTATATCATGTAAATCAATCCTTCTTCATACTCGTCCTTCTACTCCTCCACCTCGAGCCTGTAGAGCTAGGATTTGTCCTCTTACTGGTCGAGTGGCTTAAGGAGTATTCAACATGGCCTTAGCTAGTCAAAAGGCCAATGCATGAACAAATCTGGTCAAATCAGCTATAAGGTTAGCCATCTTGTCAATTCATTCATTTGTACTTCTAAGGGTGCTGTAGGGTAGACAATACTGCTATTGTCTATGGTAGACAACACTGCTATTATCATTTCCAATACTAGTGTTGACACTTAGATCCATCATTCTCTTCGACAAAACTCAGTCACAAACTTAGATTCTAAGAAACAACAGATACGGTTCTTTTAAGCTAGATAACTCGCACAAACACTTACCCATATATGAAAATTCAAGCTAATTATGGACACAACAACTATCCCAAAGAACAATAAACCCAACTAAAACTTGCTTTATTTTCGTATGTTTGAAACAGGGCAAAACAGAGTATATAACCATAGCAAACTACTATGTCTTCAACTTACTCAATTACTCATAGCAAAGCTCTATGTAACTACAACATATGACTACAACAAACACTACTACTTGAGAGAGCTCAAACACAACTTACCTAAACAAACCTTCACTTTGATACCAATATGATACATCGTGCCGAAAGTAGACAAGGGTGACAGCATTGGGATGGATCTAAGCTTGCAAAAAGCTTAAAATGAAGAGTAACAAAATGTGAAAAATGGGGAATTACTAAACGAGATAAACAAGCCAAACCACGAATGATTCCAAGGATGTAATGCACTAAGAAAACTTTACGGACTCATAAAGCTAACTTTATATGACATATGAGCAGCTCGATGAGGTCACTCGCCATTTGGCCTTACTTAAGGTTTAGGATAAGAGTAAGAAGAGGAAAGTAAGAACACTAAGCTCATAAAAGGAGAAGTATATTCAGTATCAGATGTATTATGATCTATGCGGCTACATATTATAAGGGTATTTATACATGAAATGTTAGGGAATTTTACTTAAAATGGAAAAGACAAAAAGGGTATTACCTAATAGAAGTAATGTATAATGAATAATAAATGGTACAAATGAAAAATCAAAGAAATCAATGATTAAAGCAGCAGAATCCATTCATGTAGGATTAGATACGTAGCAATAGGTCATTAGAGATCTTTCTAGCAAAAATAGACAAATGGTATGGTTAGGATGAAGGTTGTCAAGCAAAGGTGTCAAGAAAACTTAAGGTGCTTCTGAGAAGACGTTGGTGTAGATGTGTGCTGGGGTTTTCGATACTAATACTGTTAAGTTGAAGGTTGACACAGTAATGGCCTAGCAAATGTGTGAGGGGTCAGATTGTCAAAGGAGCATATTTCAAGTTGGCACTTGACTACTAAGAGATGAGAAGTTACTCAGCTAGGCATATGGAGTTGGTCGGCAATGAGAATTAGCTCAGCCTTGGTAGCAGTTGGCTAGAATAGTAGAATACGCTTCACTAGTCCCTCAAGAACTTATGCTTGGGCTCGGGTTAACGGTCCTATAGTTTGATTTCTATCAACTTCCCTAAGTGAAGCACTAAAATACAAGGGTAAGAAGTCCTCAAAATTCGGCCAACAAACCCTAAGCCCAACTGGATGGACCCTATAGTAGAGCACTTAAAGACAGGTGCACTACCTGATGAGCAAATAGAGGCAAAGAAGCTAGCGTATGCCTCAGCCAACTATACCATAATCAATGATGAACTATATTGGCGAGGATAAAGCGTCCTGTTGCTAAGATGCCTTAGAAATGAGGAGGGCACCATGCTCTAGAGGAGCTTTACGTAGAAATATGTGATAACTACATTCAATCTTGTGCTCTATACACCTGAGCTTTGCAATTGGGCTATTATTGGCCAAAAATGAAGGAAGATGCCAAGGCCTTAGTTTGAAAATGCTACTAATGCCAAAAGCATACCCTAATCACTCATACATTGAGCTTGGACCTACATCTAGCGACAAGTCCCTGGCCATTCATCAAATAGGGGCTTGATGTGCTCGGTCCTTTCCTTAAGGCATCGATAGGTAGATAGTTCATCTTGGTAGTGGTCAATTATTTCACCAAATGGGTAGAGGCACTAGCTGTGGCTACCATTATTACCTAGGTGGTAGAAGATTTCATTCTCACCCACATCCTATCCCACTTTAAAGTACCATACACCTTGATTACTGACAACAGCAAACAATTTGATAGTAATAGGTTTAGGGAGTTCCGTGAGAAGCATAACATAAGGTTACATTACACCTTGGTTACTTATCCCCAAACTAACGGCCAGGTTGAGGCAATCAACAAGATTATCCTAAATAGCCTTAAGAAGAGGGTAGAGCAAGTCAAAGGTGGGTAAGCTAACGAGCTTCCTAACATACTTTAGGGATACTGCATAATACATAAGACTTTTACAAGGGAAACTCCTTTTTACTTGCCCTTTAGCATGGAAGCTTTCCTTTCAATCAAATTAGAGCTGCCCATTAGTAGGGTTTAGAACTTCAATGTAAACACCAACTACATGGCCTTTTAAGTGAACCTCAGCCCCATCAAGAAGGTGCATATCATCGACATACCTAAACAACAACATACTAATAGTGAGCAACCCAATACTATAACTAAAAGGTGAAACATAAGGTTTTCTACCTAAAGACCTAATGTACAAAAAGCTAAAGGCCATTGGCTCGCTCAAAGGGCAAGGCAAGCTTGCCCTTAATTGGGAGGACCCAGCTTGTGTAGTCAAAGATATGGGAAAAAGAGCTTACAAATTGGAGACCTTAAATGGGAAAACCATTCCTAGAGCATAGAATGTTGACAACTTAAGACCGTATTTTCACTAAGTGTCATGATGTGTTTGAAGAATTTGTAACTACTACCGTAATTAATGAGATGACGAGTTTTTTGCACTTATCTATGCTACTACCATTGACTAATGCTACACCCTCAATCTCAGGTCAATTTTTATGCCTAAGCGCTCACCCATGTTACTACATACATTAACTCTACAGGCTATGTTTTGATTGTTGAGTGGTGGTCTACATTACACTCCCTACCTCAGTTGATTTTCATCCTCAAATCACACTCCCATTTTAGTAAATCTCTAACTCTACAGGCTGTGTTCCAATCATCAAGAGATGGTCTACACCATGCTCCCCACCTTGAGTCGATTTTCATCCTTAAGCTCGTTCTAAGTTTATAATTACACTAACGCCGTAGACTAAGCACCTTTCTCTCGCGTAGCTCCTCATTGCGTACTTACACTTGGGTTGATATTCATTCTTGAGGATGCACCCAAGTTAGTACCTACACTAACATTACAGGTTGCCACCTTCTCTCTCACACAGGTGCTCACCGCACCCTAATACTTAGGTCAATATTCATCCTTAAGTATGCTTTCGTATTTGTACCTACGCTAACTCCATGGGGTTACGTTCCAATTACTGGGTGGTGGTCTACACCATGTAAGTACTCGAAGGACTCTCTCACTCGTTTTGCATCAATAAATAGAAGAATAAAAAGAAAGCAACTTAAGNGACTCTCTCACTCGTTTTGCATCAATAAATAGAAGAATAAAAAGAAAGCAACTTAAGTAAAAGCTAAATCAGTAAGCATCAACAAAGAATAAGAATTTTATTCAATGTTAAGAGATTATAAGGCCTTTCCAGGTTGGCATCCTGACCTAAAGTACATTCAAGAATGAAACAGAACATTATAAAGGCACAAAGCTAGCTCTTAGACTATTACTGGGCAACAGATCTCCATGCTTGCTCTCAAATCGACTTGATTACCACTGGAAAGAGTCTTTGCACTAGTTTAGAACTTGCAATGACACACTTTTCCTTTGCCAAGCATACGCCACTATGATGACCTTAGAGGAGGTATGCCTCACACTTACAAGTGAATAAAGGGCACCCGACCTCTTGGAATATACAGTTAGAAACCACTAAGGAACCATGGAGGTCACTTAAGTACTTAAGCAGCTCATAGAGACAACAATTGATAGACAAACCACCATTCTCTTGAGGCTTATAAACCCCCCCCCCCCCCCCCCCCCCCCCCCCAACCCAAGAGTCCTCTAGTTGATGAAGGTTAAGCCCCCTTAGCCACTGGACCTCCCCTCTTAAGGCCAGAAACATCATGGACAATGGATAGAACTCAAACACCTATAATAGGAACCTGGGCATCATTCATGTTGGTTGAGCGCTTAAGACCAGTTAAAGAAACAAAAGCTGATGTGGATGTTTGTTTTGGTTTCATGGCCAGCTAAAATTAAGGAACACCGGATGCAGTAACTTGGAGCTAAAAGCTACAGCACTTGGAGTTGCACGGGCTACTCCAGTTTGGACTACAGCTGTAGTTACTTGGTTACTTTGCTTATTAGGGTTGCTGCTGTAGAATTGAATGGAGTTGACGGCCTGCAGTAAAAAGATATGATAATGAAAATTCTTCTCATTAGTTCAATAGTAAAGTGAAGTGTACATCAGCTTTTTATATTAAAATTTAAAAGCTTATTATTGTCTTTAGCTAATTGTTGGTCACTTGGATACTGCTGCACAAGTTTGGGGTTAACGATTTGCTACAAATTGATGGAACTCTCGGCCTTATAGCTGCTAAAACTTATAGCTCAAATGTAGTGTTTGCTGTCCAAAACTTCAACACTTGTTGAGCTCTCCATAACTCCAACTAGCTACTATCTGGTTTTGACATGTTAGGTTATTCAACTTTCAATTGATGGCTGGTGCTCATTTGGAATAGTTAAGATCAGGAGCTGCTATCATCTTTCAAGAAGAACCAGGTGATATGCTGCTATGAGTTAGTCCCTTTACAAGTTTGGTTATGGGGTTGCAATAAGTGACAGCATGTTGTGGACTTCTCATTGAGTTGCCATCTTAAAGTTCGATTCTTTTAATTGCATAAGTTCATTATGCTATTGCAGATGGACAAAGAGAGTCGTCTACTTTAGTGAATGAACTTAGGTCTGTTGAAATTGAGTTACATGGGTTGTTGCAGCTTGGAAGTTAAGTGCCATGGTTGCTACTTGTTGCTGCTAAAGTATACAGCCTACTCTATTTTGTTGTGACAGGGGCTGATTTGTTTTGAGCTCTAGTTCAACTAGGTACATGTTGATCTTTAGCAGCTGAATTAAAAAGAAATTTAATTCTGTATTGGTCTTCATGTGTCCATGTTTTGTCTACCATTCAAGGCACACAAGATCACTCGGAAACGAACTGCTGTATAACATTCTCTTATAGAATTGTGCTTTCCCTATGCATGTCCATGTGTTAAAAAGTTGCTACATTAAACTTGGCGCATACTCAGCTCCACACTCGATTGGCTCTCCAACACTAGTAGCTAATGAATTGATATTTACAGCTGAGTTACTCATGTGTAGCTCTATTGACAGCTAATATGTGGGGAGTTTGGAGTGCCATTGGAAGCTGCTACATTAAAGACTTTTTAAGTCTTCCAAATGACAAGCTCTTGCTAGGAGTTTTTTACTATCACATATGCTAAGATCAGATGCTGCCGAGAGTTGAAGTTTGCAAATTTCATAACTTGAACATTCATAACAGAATTTTAGAATAGACTAAATATCATGTGCTTGCAAAAAGAAACCATTGGCCTTGACCTAAGCACTTAAAAAGGCACTCTAAGAGACACTTGAAAAGATGAAAGTTCAAAACATTAGAAACATACAACTGTATTGAATCTTTCATTCCTCAAGTTGGTTTGCAATTGAGACCAAAACCGGTAAAACACATAAACCACTTAAGCTCCATTTTTTATCCTTTAATTTGAATTTTTGAACAATTGATCCAAAACATGTATTCATCAATTTTTAAGCATAGTTTGCAATAAATGTGCTAATACATATATGAATATATACCATTTTAGTAAAGATAAACGTGTAATTTTACTCATCTATCAATACTTCAACATTCAAGTTAGTAGAGGTGATCTTAAGAAGTAGAGAATCTCCAAGATCAACACTCAAAGAGTTTAGGGTTTAAGACAATGCACTAGAATCGGTATAAGGATTCTGACAAAAAGTAATTTGACTTTTTTCTATGGAGGTGGCTATGTAGCTTTATTGGCATAAGCTGGCTTTTGAAAACTAACTAAGGTGATGGTGATTATCGACCAACCGGACCTTTGAGCCATGCTCGTGTCCATGGATTTGAAAGCATGGCCAAACACATTCTTTCTTCTTGACGTGCTTCCGAGCAAGCTAAACTCTTATTTGCTTTTGACCTCTTGTATTTTCCGAGCCGATCTTAGTTTCACTTCTTGTCAAAGATCATAAAGTGCCAGCTTGAGATCACCCTGGACCACCTTTCATTACAATAATAGCATTTAATTACTATTAAAGTCGGGGGTTAAAGTACAAATTTTAGTAACAAAAGGTTTTTGCTACTAAATCATAGTTGGTGGTAGCTAAAAAGTTACTAAAGGTTTAGACCACCGATTATAATTTGGCAGCAAAAATTAATATGTTATGGTGGCCGAAGATTAAACAAAACATTTGTAAAAAAAATCGATTTCATAGCAAAAGTCGAATTGTTTAGCTACCAAGTACGTTTTGGTTGCTAATGATGGATTACAATAATGAGCTACTGCTGAAGCAAGATGATTAGCTTATTTATGCATAAATATGCTGGTATTATTATTTGTTATCACTTTATATATTTATTTTTCTTTTTATCATGACATGCTTCATACACAAAACCTACTATAACAAGAACGTTTATAATACATATGAAGATATTCCAAACATTTTTTTTTTTCGACGGCATAAGATCATGATACCGTGCAACTGGTACATGATACCATTACTAATGCATAGTTATTACAAAAAAGTTTGATAATTGATCTTTTAACCTAAATAATCATCATCAATTTCTAACCAAATGACAAAGTCTCTTTAACACTATAGAACTCGAGGACAAAAGGGGACAGCGTTTGCATGGGGTTCCTTTATTCTTGAGACTTAAAGATGGAGTTTTGTCACCATCACGATGAAGTCTGCAAGGAAAAAAAAAAAAAAAATTATAAAGCACCGGTAGTTAAACATCCATCCAAGGAACATAAAATCGAGATTATTAATGAGACAAATATTGACACATCAATATTTAATTTAAGGAACAAATGACCAATGCATTAAAATAATCGTTAGCATTTACGGGAGGAAACAACTCAATAATGTAGAGGGTTGAGAAAATGGAAAACAAGAATAAAATGTTATTATTGCAGAAAACCATCAATTATAGCGAGAAGGGGGGAAATAATAGCAATGTTTAATGTTTTGTCTATTTACCTCATTTACCTTTCCTTCTCTTGCTCTTGGACTAACCCATTATGTAATAGATTAAACTAATATAGAAAAAAAAAAAAAAAAAGAGCAAACCTTCAAGAGATGTGACAAATGAAAATTAGAGAATAAAAAACATCTATATTATGCCATTTCTTTTACACCTATCCAGTTATCAATCAATATTGGAAAATTATTCAAGATACCATCCTTCTCAAGGAGCTTTCTGAAAGTCTTCATGATTGATGAAGAAGGAAATAAACTTCTAAACAATCAGAATGACTAATGAGCATCCAAAGTCAAAACATTATATTAGAAGCCACGTATAAGAGGTTGAAAAAATTAAAATCAAAATAGTTAAGTGTCCATAACGTCAAGGATCTAGAAGAAAAATTACAAGAAAATGTCAAGAGAAATAAGTTTAACAAAGATCGTACTATTAATGTTTAACTAATATAAAGGTGGAAACCATGCAATAAATAATGGACCACTAGAAAAGAAGATACAAATGCATTTTAAATGACAGCAAAACAATCCAAGAAGATTAGTAAATAGATCACCATCCAGCTATGAAGAAGCATTACATTGAGAAATGTTAGGTTTTATAAATAAGAAAAAACGCGGTGGAAATTTAAAAAAAAAAAACTATAAAACCTATCTTGAGATCCATGTGTGACGTGTAATAAAATATATATATTAATAAAAGATTATCAAACTACTTTTTTCCTGATGAAAAGCACCGTCTCTTCCTAAGGATGGAGTTTAATTGAAATATGAATCTGATTTGTGTTTCAAAATATACTCACCACAAGGATTCCAAACGTAGTCCCTCTAATAGTATCCACACACACGTTACAAGAACAAATTCTAATTCATTATATTGCTAGATAACTGGGAAGAATTAGAAAAACTAGAAAGCAAAATGTTATATCTCTTTTCTCTTTCCTTTTTTTTTTTTTTTGTGTTTCTCTAGATAGAAAAACATTATTCAACTCTTTCTCTTGTCATTTTCTATTTTAAACATCAACTAAAAATTAATGAAAGACCTTTCATTTTATAAACTTTTCAATTGTCAGAACCTTTCAATTATATAACAATTAAATATGAAATTAATGGTAAACAACGTTTTAGTTGCCATGAACTTTTCAATTTCAAAATTTCAATTGAATATGGAATTTAAATTCCATATTCTTTCAATTGCCATAACATTTCAATAGTAATTAAATATAGAATTAATAAATTTTATCTACTTTTACACAAAAAAGGCAATAATAAAATACCTAACCTTTAAAAGGTACTTAACTGCAAATTTATATATTATGCGATAAAATAAATTGCTTACAATTTATTATTTTGGATCAATATATTCTAGTTCCAAAATAAATATCGACAAATTTTAGTATCCACTAAACTTTCTTGTCAAAACTTTGTTCTCATTAATCATGCTACAGTGTATAACTCTCTAAGTTTCTATATACAAAAGTAGTGTCCATACAAACATAAACCAAGGTAACTGTCTAGTAATAATTATTGGTCATCCAATGTAATAGAAAAAGTGTGAACGAAAAAGCACTATGAACCAATTACTGTGTAATTAAATCTTTTCTTCAAATGATATCTTAATTAAACAATTGGATGTCATGTCATCAATGTTTAATCATTTTACTTGATTTTTAAGATAAACTAAACTCAGTAATATTTACCGGAGCTATGGTCTTATAAGTCACTGTTATCTTAATTAAGTGGACTTAGATATCAATTTCCTAATTTAATAGAGTGATGAATTCTATTTTGACTCATCACTCTCCTGTTTATATTTCATGTCGTATCCAATAACCTTATTATTTACAATCTAAATAAAGACTACGTTTAACAGCATTAAAACACAATATTCTATATATAAGATATATAAAAATCTCAAGTTTAGAGGTTATTTACACTGGTTTATATAAATGAGGGACAAATGACATTAAACATGCGGTGTCCTCTATTAGCGGGTGGTGTCCAGTGAACCCACTTAACTTTAGGCACTTACTTATATAACTCGCTTATCTTTTCCTTGGTGCAATAAGAATGACCTTAATTATATAGCATGTTGGTCTAAATATCTATATCCTCTCTAAATATTTATCCGACCAATAACAACTTTTAGATAATATAGTGTAATGAATTCTTATTGATAATATATCTTTATTATAATTTTATATATACTCTAATTATCTATGGGACTTTATTATGAAATATAAGCTGGCAAAAAAAATATATAAATACAATAAATACTTATCTTTTATAAATAATATCCATAAATATATAAAAAATATCTTGGTATATTGTGCACAAATTATAATAAGAAACTCATGTTATCATCATATTAAGTAGAAGTAAATTAGAACCATCACATTGAAGTAATGAATGTTATTGCTTAACATAAATCACATCCGCCTTAATCTGTCTTATTTATAACTTCCATCAAAGAAGATACTGGAAAAAGCATTAAGAATGATGAAGTGTAAAAGAAAATGCATAACAGTAACAGTTTAAACTACCATATGAAGGGTTTACAATAGATAACTACCCCATGTATTTGACATTCAATTATTAGCATGCCATAAGATGAATAAGTTTCCTTCTTTTCCTTTTTAGTGATTATAACAGGAGAAGAGGATTTGAATTACCTTCACTTGAGAACCATATCAAATTGCAACCATTTGCATTATTTGGCAAAAAGATGGTAGAACTCTTTCTTCAATATATCATTATGAGTTTTGAGTCATTATTTATTCCATACTATGCAAGGACAACATGGCCTATATATTTATATCTACTACTGCCACTGATCAGTCCCTACCCCCCAAAAGCGTACAACTCTTGACAGGTTCTCTCTATTTCATATATTACTTAATATCCATATTATATAATGTTTTGATAGCAATTTATTGAACTACGCTACAGTCTTTCACAAAAACAAAAGAATTTTTTTTTTTTTTGGTAACTAAGGATTATCATGCATTAATAAAAAATGATTTTTACAAAAAATTATAAATCTAAGCCAAAAGTCTCATAAGTAGGGTAACAAACAAAACATTGCCCTAAATTAGGCTTTTCAACTGTAGTTTTATATTTTCTAGCACACCCAAAACCTACGATGTCACTTTCCATTATAGAGAGCAAAAACGATGAAGGAGGTTGATCAAAAACTATAAAAGGCTCCATACACTTCTTCCCCTAATCAACAAGTTGATTAGTAACCTGATTAGTCTCACGAGGAATTGCTTTCACCCTTTAGTTGCGCAATTGGTAAAGCTTTTCCCTGTATAAATCCAAGATATATTGATATTTCATTTTGTTTGCTAGGTTAGATGAAATAATTATGTTGCAATCATTGAATTAGTTTTGATTTCTACATTTGGGAATTCATTTTGTATGCAATGATTTATCCACCTATATATCCTCTGCAATTTTGCTACAACAATCTATGTTTTCCCTAATTTATAGGCAAACCTTAATAGCCATTTCCCCTTATGATTCCTTATCACTCCTCCTGCATATGCTTGCCTGATAGATTATCTGTCGATCCATTTGTTTTCAATTTTGCCTAGCCACATTGAGGAGGACTCCAATTCATCTTAAGCTAATGCAAAGCTTGATTATGATTCATCCATTTGTAACACAACATAAATTCAAATGTGTAAGATTTAGGGGGTTATGGTAAGAAAGCTTCCTTTTTTTCTTATGTAGGTATTGTATTTCACCCATTTTTGAAAGTCCCCAATTATAGTAGCATCTGAGATCCTCTTACTTTGATAAACTTCTACTATGTGCTTTATTTCTTTACCTAAGTAAAAGGTATGCAGTAAGTGTTCTTGAGGATCTCTACACCTATGGCAGCAAACATCATACTTAGTGTTTCTTCTTCTTAGATTTGTGGCTGTTTAGGAGACATTCATTTACTATTCTCCATAACAACAACTTTATCTTAATTAGGTAAATTGATCTCCATAACTAAGACCAATTTTCTTGTTCACTCTCATTTCTTAGAATAAGTTGTCTATATATGTTTGCCAATTGAATACCATCCTTCTCTTTTCTTAATATGTAACTTATATTCTCTTTTTCATGCAATGCAAAAGGTTCAATATTATTTAAGATAATTTCTGTTATGATAAAGCCTATTTTGTCTTCATCCTAAACATAAGGACTTTTCCAGTAGTCAACTAAAGTAATGTTTTGCGCTTGAATATGCATGAGACCCTAAATTAATTGTTTTACAGTAAAGTTTCCACCCCATTTAGCCCATCAGAAGCTTGTTCTCTTGCCATTACCAACACATTTGATTTCATTTTTAAGAGACTAACCTTGACTTTCATGTAATTCCTTAGTAAAATGCAAAGCATTTACTAATTGAAGACTTATATTTTCTTTTCTAATTTTTCTATGCTTTTCTTTTATTTGTTCTACCCATAAGAGATGCCTATTTTTGGACTCTGAAAATCTTTTCAGAGCATAAGCTTCATTCCTTTTATAAAGATCTATAAGTCCTAACCCTTCCCTCTCTTTTGGCTTGGTTAACTCGTTCCAACTCATCTAATGGGTTTTATTTATTTCATTCACTCCATTCCAAAGAAAATTTTTTATTATTGCATTCTATAAGACTCTCTTTGGAATTTCTCACACCTACATTTAATAAGTTGGTAAAGTTTCTAAGACCGATCTTATGAGTATAATTCTTCCACACATGCTCAACTGTCTTGCATTATAGCTTATTTTGTGCTTTCTCTACTATTAAATTTAATTGATTAGTCGATGGTCTTGCTCCATTGTATAAAGGAAATTCCAAGTAATTTCCAAAAGAATTGATCTTTTACATTTGCTAACTACTAACTATTTCCTCTCTAATTGTATTGTTAGCATTTTGCGAAAAGAAAATTAAAGATTTTTTATAGTTTACTTTTAATCTTAAAATTTTAGAAAATTTCTCCAAAGACTTCTTTTACTACCAAAGCACCCTTTCTATTTGCTTTAGTTAATAGTATAACATCATTTGGAAATAAGATGTGAGGGATATATATTGTGCTACCTCTTATTTCGTATTATCTCATTCACCTTTTTATACCATTTCCTTTATCATCCTATTGAAAAATTCCATTCCTAGAATAAATAAATAGGGAGATATTGGATCTTCCTATCTTATACCATGACTAAGAATGATAGGCTGCAATTAATATCCATTAATAAGGACTTGTACGGAAGATGAGTTTAGGTGTGAGGTTATAAGTTTGATCACGATTGTGGAAAATTTAAGATAATTAGTGCCCAATGCAGTAAATCCCATTCAATAGTATCAAAAGCTTTCTCCAAATCAATTTTTATTATCATCTACTTTTGCATAGTTGACTTCCTTCAAAAGCTATGCAATATTTTATTTACTAAGATTATGATATCTGCTGGTTTTCTCCCCTTGATGAAACTAGCTCAAATAAGGTGTATTAAATCCTTAGGAATAGGCCTTAGTCTATCTACTAAGAGTTTTGTGATGATTTTGTAAATAGTATTATAGAGACTTATTGGCCTACAACTTTTTGGAGAACTTGCTCCTAGTTGCTTTAGAACTAAGGAAATTAAAATTTAATTTAGCTCCAAGGTTATAACTCCTTCTTCAAAACATTTCTTATTGAGCCTTGTAAGTTCTTCCCCTATAAAATCCCAACACTTCTTGTAGAAAAATGCGTGAAAACCATCCTGTCCAAGTACTTTCCATGAGCTTACCTATGTAAGTGTTTGACGAACTTCTTAAGTTGTAATATCCTTCTCAAGCATATCTTTTGCTGCTTTGATAACCCATTTCTTAGTGAGTGACAAATTGGATTTAAGATAGAGCAATAAGTCTTTGTAGTTAAACACATCTTTTGAAAATAGATATAGATTATTTCTTGTATTTTTTTTTTTTGGATCATATCGCCATCCTCCCAAGTCATTTTGTAGTCCCAAAATTTTCTTCTTTGTTCATCTATTTTAGACTATAGCATGACAGTAGGCAATATTCCTTTCACCGTCTTTGATCTATTTCACCTTAGATTTCATCTTCCACAACCATTCCTCTCTTTCAAGAAGCATATCTAAGTTTTTTTTTCAAAGTTTGTTTCAAACTTATTAGATAGTTTGATGGACTCATGTTTAATGCTTTTTCGAGCCATTTAGTCTCCTTAAGATTCTTCTTTTCTGGTAATATAAGATTCTATACACCTTTTTAGTCTAATCCTTGAGATAACTTGGCAATACATTAAGTATATATATAATTTTATGATTTGAGGATGCCTATGCCTCTTAATTACTTACATACATGTAGTATTCATAAATTGTATTGGCTGAAAATGAAAAGGTTTTTCAAGCCTTCTAATTCCTTTCTCCAGGTGAGTTTTAAGAAGTAAGGAATTATGATCACTTAGCCATTTAAGGAGATGAAAATTTTTTTAATTCAGGGTATAAGTTTCGCAAAGCTTAATTACACCATCCCCTATCTAGTCTTCTTTGAATAAGTGAGGTTAGGTTTTGCTCGTTTGACCATGTAAAAAGGGTTCCTACATAGTCCATATCCATTAGCCTACAATAATTCATGCAAGTTGCATATTTATAAGGTCTATTTCTCAAAAATTTGCTACTTCCCCAACTTTCACTTCTTTTTATCACATCATTAAAATCTCCCAATATACACTAAGGTCTATTATTAACAAATTGCACATGGTTTTTAAATTTTCCCATAATTCTAGTTTTTCTTGCCAACATGTAAAGGCATAAATTGCTAAAAAAAACCAACTAAAGTTAGAATTTCTAACCTTAGCTTTATTGTGAATCTCTTGGAAGGTCTTTATGAGGATGTGAACTTCAAACACTTTCTAACTCTACAGTAGTAACATGCCTCCATTGAATCCTCTTGCCTTAACATAAGTATGCTTAGATTGTGAAATATATTGAAACATGTATGAAATAGACTTTGACATTTTAGTTTCCAATAAGGCCGCCATGTTTGGCATATACTCAGTGAACGCATTAAGGACCACATTTTTCTTGTTAGATATATTGAGCCCCCTAACATTCTATACTAAAATCCTTACTAGCTTAAGTAAAGAAGAGTTTGTAGTAAGACCATCTTTACTAATATTTGAGTTCTAGCAAATGATTATATTTATGCCAGCCATTGTAGCATGTATTTCAAGAACAAAATTTGATGGCATTTCTTGATTATCCACCATAGCTAGAATTTCCTCGGCATTTGTTAACGACACTAGAATTGTTTGGTTCTTCTTAAACAAATATCTTGTTGGTAAAGTATATTCTAAAGTGTACAAGTTCATAATCTAAAAAATTTTGTCGACTACCATTCTTAAGATCATTTCCCATTTCTTCATGATTTTGAAGGGGTAAATCTCCTCCATTGGGGTTGCTACTAATATAAATACTGCATACTTATCTTAATTGTCTGACCCAATCTTGTTAGTCTTATTGCACCATCTATCTCTATGATCACTGATCTAATCACTGGAACTTGATGATAGGTTGTACTTCCCCTAGAAGAATTTTGATATCCTCCAAGTGTATTAGCACTTCCTCTATCTTGTTATTGAGAGTTAAGTACATCAGTCGATAACTTTTGTCTACCTAAGGCATCTTTGAGTTGTGATGTAATTGCTTGATACCGAATGTTAGAAGCATCTTATGATTCATCTTGGACTGGTTTTCTTGCTAAATTTTTTATTTTAGTTAATCTTCTTTTTGTAGTATTTTGACTTAACTCTTGTGTAGTAGTGGTTTGAAATGTGAAGCTTGATATAGATTTCTCAATAACTTCTTTTGTGTTCTCTTAGGTATGCTGAGAGAGTGACTTTGATTGATGTAAATTATTTTGCTGTGAAGAAGAATCCTTAGAAATCTTTAATTGTGATAATTTCTAGTTTGAATTTTTTAGTTTCTTTTCCCATCTTTGTGCTGATGTATTTCTTGTTACCATTTAGTTTTCTTTCCTTGCTTAAAGTGCCTTTTGCGTAGTAGCATGTTTTGATAGCTTTTCCTCATAATGACCTTGTAGAGTTTATTTGCTATGCATTTGATTATTTTTAATTTTTATTGGCTTCCTCCTCCATACAACAATCTACTCCCATAACCGCCACTTTCTTCTAACTTCTTCTCTTTATTACCTTGCTCTTCATTTACTGTTTCTATCATATGTTGTTCTCTTGTCACCTATATAGCACCCTCACTTTGTTCCTTGCCATGTGTATTACTCTCATTTAGATTTTCATTTAATATCTTGGTCATTGAAGTTTTTGGGTTATAGTTCTTGCTACTAGATGCTTCATTCTCATTTGGTTTTGTTTTTAGACAGTTTATTGTAGGATAACCAATACATATGCATTTTACGCATATATTTTTAATTCCTTCGTATTGCACCCCGTATGTAATTCCATCCAAGAAAATTGAATGAATAAGTGGTTCACTGAAGTTTATTTGAATACAAAATCTAGTAAACTTTCCTCTTTTTGCATGAATTGTGTAAGTATCTAATCTAGTCCAATTGTTTCCCCAATTAGTCTTAAAATTTTTATATCATAATATTTTAAGGGTAACTTAGGTATGTAGACCCGAACAAAATAGCAACTGAATTGTATGTTGATAAGGAAGCTTTAAAATTTGGCTCCCATCTCAAAAGGAAGTTAAGAAGGGTAGCTAGATAAACTATTACAAAAACCATTTGGTTCAATGCATATTTGTCACGTCCCAAATAAGAGGAGTCACAATAGTCTTATCATGTAAATTAATCTAAGATAGAAATTGATCTCACAACTATTATCATAGATATAACCTATACAAGTTGTACTTGATTTAACCAGCTTGAAATATCCTATTTAGTACCAATTAGTAACAAAACCTATGGTATAGCATTTCAAAATACCTGTTCAAGTAACATGTGGTAAAATTCTCCATAACATAGTAGTATTTACATAAGTACTTATACATCAAAAGTCATAGTTTTCACATAAAGTTTATGAAAGCTATAGGTTTTAGAGTTTATATACATCAAAGTAAGAAACTAGTGGGCGTCCAAAGGTATCCCACTTAGTTTTCACAAAAAACCAAAAGAAAGTTAAAACAAAGGTCATGATCTTGTAGGTCTTCCAATCCTTACTCCCCCATCCCATCATACATTAACCTAAGGGTGGTTATAATGAGTACATCAAACATAAACATGGTTTAATGAGCCTATTGAGATATGAGCACAACTAACTCAATAAGTAGAATAGAGACAAAAGAGTACATTAAACATAAACATGGTTTTCATACATTATACTTTAATGAAATGTAATATAAACAAACAAATGAGACATTACACAATATTAACCAGTCCATTATGAAGCTAGAGAAATTACATCTTCGCTAACTTAGATTAAGGAGTTTTAATACGACTTAAATTAGACCAAACCTAGGCTTGTGCAATGGAAGACACCCTCCTCCTAAGACTATCTTCAAACTATAGCTCCCAACCTTACTGCAATCTCCTCTCTTATCACTTAGTTTGACTAAGAGTGGGAAAAAAAACCATTTTAGCTATCATCACTGAAGGAGTTGATATTTGGTCTAAAACAACTAATCGTTCCCTTAGTGTGTTTTTATACATGTCCAGTTAGATTAATAGTCAATTTTTAATTAACTCCCGTTAGTGGTAATCAACAAATGAACAAGGCAAAGCAAATCAAACATATTCATACAAAGCAGCTCTTTAAGTCTACAATTCAAGTGAGCAATCATACACGAGGTATGTGCATATTTAACTAAGTTACAATCATAACCAAATGTACTCCCAGGCCTCCAAGTATTCTGGCATACTACTCCGACATGTTATGACACATGGATCCTAACTTACCTAAACTTCAATGTTTCAACTCCTCTCCATTGCTCCGATAATCGATTCATTTTATATGATTTGAGTTGTTTTGACATAAGTTTAACAAGTTATTTTTACTTATAAGTTGATATTTCTTAAGTGGTTCACTAGTTTTTTATAAGTGATTTTTTACTACAAAATTCTTTGATTTTAACTAATCTTACAGTCCTTAGGAAATTACCTTCATTCCCCTGTATTTACATTTCACTTTTAAATTTACATCTAATTTAGCTTCTAAGTTAAATCCCTAGTATAGTATTCATTTAAAATCCTCTGAATTATCCTTTGTATTTAATTAACTTCCTATAACTAAATGATTTATTCACTTTTCCTTTAACTCCAGCTAAGAATAACCTAAAGCAAAACTTCATTCATCATTATTTAGCTTCATTACTTCCTAACTTCTTATATAACCTATTATATTTCATCAATTCTTCAAATTTATATACCACTAAACTATACGCATAAAAGGGTTAGATTCTTGATTTCATAACTTCTTCTAAGGGAACTCAATTCCACCACTCTAGAACACTATAAATGTCCCAAAAAAATCAATTAAGCTAAGAATCTAAGTGAACTTCTTGAGAAAAATATATTAAATTTTACCAAAAACCCTGTTTTAAGCATAATTTAGAGCTAAAAAATTCATAAAAAGTATAAAAAATAGTTTTGTGAAAATTCTTTTTATAGAATTTTAATACAAGTCTAGGGAAGCTTACAAAAAAATGTAAGGGTCGAAATTACACCATTTAGACAATTTATTTCAATATCGAAAATAGTTGGATTTTGCCAATTTCTTAAGGATGTATGGTATATCTACATAATCTATGTAAAACAATATTTTTCTTGAATTATACACACGAAAATGCTTAAGAACAATTTTTTTAGAATTTTCTAGATAGATTTTATGTTTTTAATAATTTAAGGAAAATTGAGCTAAAATAGGTCTCTCATTTGAAACTTGAGCTCCTGCCACCTATGGTAACCACCACTTTATGGGTATGCTTAGGCATTGGGTGCTGTTTTAGGTGGTGGTGGTTGTTAGTTCCTAGCTAGTTGTTATACCCTTAAACTCCTTAAAAACTAATATCGTGCTCAAATTTCGTACAATTTCCTAAATTTACTTCTTCAATCTTCTAAGCCAATCCTTATTTTTTCTAAATCCCAGATTGCATGTAGGGTGTTTTTGAGAGAATTTGGAAACTTTTTGGAGCATTTAGAAGTGCTAATTGATCTATTTTCTCTCTCCTCTTCAAAATTCCTCCTATATAATATGCTTAATATCATGTTAACCTTATTTAATTCACTAACACTTCTCTAACTTTACACCTATACTAAGTTCAAGCTAGCTGCCCTTTACTTTTTACTAATTTTCTTAGCTTAATTTAGCTTAAATTGTGATTAATTAGGTATTTTAGTTAATTATGGATATATATTTATGCATATAATTGCATGTAGCATATATATATATGTTATGTATATTATTTTATATTGTATAATAATTTTATTACATATATAATTTATTTATAAAAATTTACTAATTAACGAAGTCTATTTCACGTGATTATGATAAATATTAAATGTTATAATAAAATTATACTATTTTAGCTATATTATTGTTTTATTATATTTTCGAAATTTGAGTCCATAGTGTCTTGTTGACTAATATCTCAAGACTAGTTGTAAATTTCTAGCTTGATCAGGTTAGTTTCACTGATGCCATAAATTACCTTTTTGATATTGAATCACAAATGTATGGGGCTTACAATATTTTCTAAAAATAACTAAAATAAAATGATAAGACAACATTATGTATCTATCAATAGAAACCATTTTGAATCATAAAACCATTATTGATAAATGGGAAATTGTATTTAATGTCAATATTAGTCTTATGAATTAATCATTTGATATTACACTATGTGTTCATTCATACAGGAAAATGTAGTGTAAATAAATTTACAATTGAGTAAGTGGCCTATTGTAAAATCATATTTTGAATTCATTTAGACAAGTTATCATACAATTTATATGCATAATTCAGCTAATTAGAACTAACTACATAATTAAGCAATTGTATCCCATACCGTATACCATATAATCAAACCAAAGTGATTCCAAAGCAAATTGGAATCAACATTCTCTTTTTCATTTTTCTTTTTTTCCTTGTCTTTTTTTTTTTTTCAAATCTAATCTTTCATTATATATAATACTACCCATGTTAATGAGTTTTGAACCATGTATATTTACTCTTGCTTGATTCATGAAAAATAAAAGACATGAAGTAATAAGGCAATGGAATTGGAAAATAATTACCAAAGAGAGGAAGTGCGTAATTAGAAGGGGTGGTGGTGGCTAGATTGGGCGGTTGTTCACTTGATTGTTAGTCACGCGATTGATCAATTGTGTGTCTTGAATCTTAGAAGTATAAAAGGTTATAAAATGAGAGAGAATAAAAGAGACTTTAAAGATAATGAGAGACATTAGATTCCCTTAGGTAGAGGCAAAAGAAAAAGATATTGACAAATTAGGGCTTAAAATTTCATTTCTTATATGGCTCTAAAATTTAAATGGTTTTTTTTTTTTTATTTTAATCTTCTAGGCTTGAACATTTATGTTGTAAATCATCTCGAATGGCACCAAAATTATTTTTTTCTTTTATGAAATTGTAGCTAATAAATTAAAAGGCTATTTTTACTTTGACCTTGGAATTAGTAATTGATAATATGGGTATTTTATCATGGGATTTTGTTGCTGAGTTAAGGCATTTAGTAGCAAAAAGAAGTATAATAGGTAACTGAAAAACCATTTGATATCTAAAATGTTATTTCTCCATACAAAAACTTTCCTACTCGTAACATTTGCAACAAACTACAAATTTAATGGCTAATAGTAAAACTTGGCAACTAATGTCATTTGGTAGTTAAAATTTTGGTAGCTAAATGTTAAATTTGTTATAGTGTATCCTATTGCTCGACAACTCAACAAATCAGCATCTTAGACTTACCATTAAACTGCTCAATGAACTCAACTATTAGCTCGATCTACAAGCACCCATCCCCAAGCATTAAGCTCCTTACACCGAGCATTCTTAATGAGATTAGACCTGCCAAGTGCCTACCTTCCTAAAGCCTAAGTCGACTAACCTTACTAACAGATACAAGCAACTAGACCAGCTCGTCACTCAAGCCTTTAAACTTACAAGTTTGTCTTTTCTTCCCAAAGCACAGCGATCATATGAAGACCACGTGTCCTGCCAAGCATGTAAAGAGAATTTCCTTTTAAAAGTTTCCTTTTAGGCATAATTCCTTTTGTACCCTTTTAGTTCTTGTATCTTTTAGTCTTTTTGGTATATACTATTTAGTCTTTTTCAAATTTGGTATGTAACCTTAGAACTATGAGTATAAGTACCCCTCTTGTTATGAGCTACATCATCTTATCCTTGAGAATATGCAGAATTTCCCATACTCATATCTTAACCCTTAAGTAAGGTTAGATGGCGAGTGACCCAACTTGACTACTTATGCGTCATATCGAGCTAGCATAGTTGGTCTATAAAGGCTCCTTGGTACATCATATCCTTAGAGTAGTTCATGGGTTTGCTTAACTTCCCCCTTTGACTTCCATTTTGTTTTTAGGGCCATCAACTGCTTTAGACCCATCCCTTGTGTGAATACCCTTGTCTATCTTTGGCGCAGCATGTAATTGATCCTCCCTAACTAGTACAATTCCTTTAGGATTAAGATAAGTGAATGGAGATCCTTCAGTTGGTACAAATCTTCTAGAAAGTACGACATCTATACAGATTTGGATAAGTAAAGGAAGATCCTTACTTCTGCATGTGCTTTAAGACATTTACAAGGCTAGAAAGGCGTGTTGAGTACTAGTTAATATCTCCCAAGGGTTGTCTTTCATGATGTGAGCTGATGTCCCATGGGCAAAGGAGACATATCCAAGGCCTAATGGGTGAAATGCACATATAACAATTTGATATAGTGCTTATAATTTTTTACTTTATATGGGAATTTTTAGTCTTTTAAAAGCATGCGAATATTTATAGGTATTAATAAATTTGAATTAAAGTTATATTTAGATGAAAAGTGACATAAGATGGTTGAATTGGAGTATTAAGTTATTAGAAAACTAAATGATTTTGATATCCTCAATTTGCAATAATAGCACATACCTTTAGTGATGTTATCAAATCTGAACCAAAATGTTGACCTAGGAATATGAAGTGGTCAATGGTTAAAAGGGTTAAATTGGAATCAAACTAGATCAATAAAAATATTAAAATATAATTCACATTTATTTATAAAATAATAAAATTATCCATTTTCTTCATATATAAAAGTTGAGAATTTTTTATAGCTTACTTTTGTTTTTCTGATCTAAATTTATTTTTTTTAGTAAATTGGTATATTATCTAATAATAAATAAATGAACGAATGAGGTACATTTTGATAAAAAAAAAATAAAAAAACCCATTAAGTTCTGTAGTAACTAGGTTTAATTCATCGAGTCAACTAGGTTTCTTAAGTTCCTATCAATAAGAATCAAATGGGTAATTGGGATCGGTTTTATAGCCAAGAAAAATCAAATCAGATGGGATGATTGGCTCTAACAACTCTAACATTAAGCCTATTAATAATTATGATAGATGAATTTGCCTTAATATTGGAAGTCGAATTCTTCATCAACATTGTGACTCATTGAAACTTAAATATGTAGAAACTTTTTTACATATAAAGGATTGATTTTATGGAGAAAGCAATAAACCAAATTATTTTATAAATATTTCAACATTATTTATTTTTTATTAATATAATTTCTTTTATTTATGTGGGGATAAGGGTTTGAATATGAAGGCTACGTACATACTACATGACTATCACTCTGCATGTAACTAAGGGAATACCTTGACTCGAGTAGTATTTGTGGGATAATCAAGTGAGGAATGATAGAGAGGAAAAGTAAACAATCTCAGTAAAGCTTTAACATAGGCCATAACAAGTGGAAGAGCTAAACAGTATTAAACTATAGTATGAGTAATCAATTGGGTATATGTTCTTGAGGAGGTTAAGAGTTTAATTCATTAAGAATTCAACAACATAGCAATGTTAGTAAGGATTCTCTCCTCTTTTTTTTTTTTTTTTTTTTAAATGAGAGATGAAATGAGGTATTTATAGGAGTTGACCATTGATTTCATCCTTTAGATCATCATGATAATCAATGGCTAAGATCAATTCCTTTCCTTAATAGACTTCAAATGGGCTTCCTTATCAAGCTTAGGCCCAATAAAAGCTTATTCTCATTGTGAGTCATATTACACCCTAAGTAGGAGAAGTTGTAACAGTTCCGCCGTATAAACTATCCTAAGATAGAAGCTGACCTTACAGTTATAATTATAAATATAGTTCACATAAGGTGTATACAACTCAACCAACTTGAAGCATCTAGTCTAATACTTGTCTATAATCAAACCTATAGTATAACTTTTCAAAATACTTGTTTAGTATATCCTGTTTTTTGATAACACAATAATATTTATATAAGCTTTTCCACGCATATAATTATAATTTATATTAAGAGTTCATAAAAACCATAGGTCTTAAAGTCTACTTATAATAAGATAGGAAACTAGTAGGCATCTTAGAGAATTCCCAGTTAGTTTTCTTAAAACCAAAAAAATAAGTCAAAAGCCCAGATTTAATGGATTCTCCTTTCCTTACTTTCCCAGCCAATTGTGCATTAATGTAAAGGTGGTGATATTTGCACATCTTAATCTTTCACTCATCACCTGCAAAAGAGTCTATAGAAATATGAGCTCAACTAACTCAGTAAGAGAGACGAAGTCAAATTAATACCAAATAATCATAAATAAGGTTATTAATTATAATGAAATGGAATGTAATGCAATGCAATCTAATCAATCACTTGAAACATAGCAAAATGTTATTTGGTCCATTGTAAGGTCAAAGAAATTACTTCTGCTCCATACCAGATTGAGAAGCTTACTATGACTTAAAATCAGACCAAATCTAAGTTTATGCAATGGAAAACACCCTCTTCCTGTGACCACCTTCGAATTATGACCCCTTCTTTTGTCGCAACCTTCTTACCTATTACTTAGTTCGACTAAGAATAGAGAAATAACAATTTCAACTATTCTCATCGAAAGGATTTGGTATTTAGTCCAACACTCCTAACCATTCCCCCAGTGCTTATTATGCATATCCAATTATGTTAGCGGTTAAATCATTATTAGTTTTATTAAGGGGTGGCCAGACAAGTTCACATAATACAATACTATGAAATCATACAAAACAATATACCAAAAAGTTCACCACTTGTCACAATCAAAATACCAACTACATACATGGTATGCGCACAAATAGCTAATTTACAAGCACAAATAGCTAATTTACAACCACAAGTAAAAGTACTCATAAGCCCCCAAATACCTTTATATAGTATCTCAATAAGCGGTAAAACCACGATCACAACTTACTTATCCTGACGCTTACTGTGGAACATCTGTATCATCAATGCTTTGTTAACTAGGAGATCTTATATATACAAAACTCAGATTTAGTTTTCGTAAGAGTTACAAAAATTTTAGGGTTTTATCTATTTTTTTATTTCATTCTGAAGTTATATATATATATATATATATATTTGAGATATATTATTATTTAACTACATATTTATTATAATTATATTATACAGTTATGTGAAGTTATAAAGTATTAATAATATACGTAATTATATTATTACTTATAATATATCGTTTTGATCATATTGGAATGTACTTTTAATCAATCGAATTATGTTTCAATTATGATAAGGTTATCGCAATACATAAATTCTTATAGAGATATGAGTTATATTACTTAGTATTATCCGATTTTAGTAAAAGTAATGTCATTAGGTTCATACAAACCTGATGATACATACTATGTTCTATTTTGAGAGATAATTTTTGAAGAGTATTTCTAGTTTCTAAAATACCTATACACTCCTATAATAAGTATTATCATATTATATTCATTTATGTAAACGGACTATATTATATATATATAATTTACTAATATATTTAATTAAGAAAATATTATCATTTTTATACAAAATTACTTTCAATATATCTTGACATTATTATGAATCACTAGAAGTCAATGAACATTCATTCCATCTATTAATTTTATAAAAATCTATTTATTACATAATTTCGGCTTATTTCTAACTATTTTTAGGGTAAAAAATTACAATAAATGTTACACATACTTAAATTAAAAATCTAGCTATATAGTAATTAACATGTCATATGTATTTTATATAAAAATTTTGAGCTAAAAACAATCTTAATTAATACATTTATTTTGAATTTCAAATTTTAGATGAATAGTGACTTATTTAAGTAAGAATATAAAATATTCGAAATTTTACTAAAATAAATTTTTTCATAATTTTCTAGATAATTTTAATATTCTTAGAAAATAAAGGAAGAACAAAGAAGAAAACTGAATTACCTATTCTTTAGAGCTCCAATAGCCGGCAGCCAGTAAGAGGTTGTCAGATAGCTTAGGTGTTAGGTAGGATGCTAGGCGGTAGCAAGGTTCAACAGCAAATTCAAGTTTGGTCCACAAACTACTCTTACACAGTCTCTTGCTCTGATTTTCTTTTATTCTTTTTATTTCCTAATAATTTCTTGCAAAATTTCCTTTAATTATTCTTGGGTCCTAAATGTGTGAAATGAAGTTAGAGTTCTGATTTATAGTGTTTCTAACTGGTTAGGAATTTTTCTTTTACTTTTTCTCCTAATTCTATGCATGAGGTGGCTCAATTCCCTTGTTTTGCTTTTGATTCAGCAACTCCTAAAGATTATAGTATAGTATGGTGAAGTTTGGACATTTACATGTGATTTTGATGAATTTAATTCATATTTTAGCATTTTTAAGTGTAATATATTAATATTTAATAGTTTACTTTTTCTCCTAATTCTATGCATGAGGTGGCTCAATTCCCTTGTTTTGCTTTTGATTCAGCTACTCCTGAAGATTACAGCATAATACGGTGAAGTTTGGACATTTACATGTGATTTTGATGAATTTAATTAATATTTTAGCATTTTTCAGTATAATATATTAATATTTAATAGTTTTGTTAATATATGTATATATATCATATGTAATTGATACATGTAATGTGTAAACATACTCATATAATTATGTTTCTAGCATGTCTTTTATTTTTAAGTTATATTTCTTATTTATTTTTAAAAGTTTATCACATATTACATATAATTATACAATTTTAGGTTAATTTATGAATATAATTATTATATATATTGAGTATACTCATAAAAAAAAATATATATTTATATAGTATATTATGCTATATTATTTCCTTTTATAGTTTACTTAACTTATTTTTATGCCTTCATTATATTTTTAACTTAGTTTTAGGGGTTTTAATGAGTTTTATATTATATTAAATAATCACATTTTTAAGGCTAAAATTGAGATTTTTTGTCATTATTTTCGCAATCTAACTTCATTAAGTCGTTTCAACTAATTTTTCTATTATAATTATAAATTTTAGGTTCAATTGAATAAGTTTTCTCGAATGCCCTAAATCCGGGTATGGTTATCTTAAATGCGATTTTAGGTACTCACAAGCCAAATAGTATTTGATCAGACGGTCAATCTAACGGACTCTATTTTAAGCTGACCATACTAAATTTCCCTTGATTATCCCAAATACATTTACTTAACTCTCTAAGCCTTATCACCTTAATTCAAGAGTTAAACCCAAATAATTAATGAACTAAAAACCTAATTGTAGATTTAGCCCTCTACAATTTACAAATTCTTTAATTGTCTTTCCTTAAAAAGTTGATAAAGAATGTGATTTATTTGGAAATTATCATTAATAGTAATATTTCATTAAGTCATGCTTTAAGTTAATACTATGATGTTATGTGGCAATCAATATTTAAATTTGTTATATTTAATCAAACTTTGCTTTATTAAACTTTTGATTAGGTTGTTAGTTTATGTTAAATGTTAAAATTATATCATTTTTATTTGTAAACGTAAATTTTATGATTATGCAATTTCCTATGCATTTATAACTATTCTATATATTTATTTGCAACCTTTCAATTGATAAATGCATCCAATTGAAACATAAAACATGTATCAAGTTGCAAATTTAGTTTTTCATATACAATTAAATGGATCGTGTTTCTAATTAAGGTCCTTAAGGCACAACCCATTTAAATACATTCATGAGATATAATTGGTTAAATACGTTCACAAGCTATAATTGTTTAATACAAATTGCTAGCCTTAATAATGAAAGTAAAAGAAATACTAGCAATGTAATTTTTTTATATGAACATCATGAAAGTCCTTAAAAGTTCTTGGAAAAAAAAAATCATAAAAGTCCTTAAAAGTTTAAATTGTGTTTCTAGTTTTAAGAATAAAATGGTAATTTATTTAAATTTCTTTCCAAGTCTCTCCAATTATGATGAGTTGTAATAGATGGGCCAACGAAGAGCACCAAAATTTTCAACCGACCCAATCATTTAATGCCAATTGCCAACATTATACATATACTGCTAGTTCTCAACAGACGTCAGTAAACCGCTTGCCATCGCTAACGTCTCTCCCTTCTTTTTATCAAAACATGCCAAAAAAGCGAAATGAAATTTTATTTCCTACCTATATATATATATATAAATAATTTCACGATCAATGCTTCCAATGGGCTCCTATCCTTGGACCCAAAAACATATGGGCCGAGCCGGCGGTGCCCACAACTGGCCCAACGTTCACAACAAAAGCATTGTTGACATCATACGGCGTATAAATGAGAGATTTCTGTTTCTACATGGAAAAATCAGCAATCCTTGCTCATTATCAAACTCCCCGAGTCCCGTGTATGGATGTGGTAATTTTTCGAGTGAAAACATCCCCAAGTTGGACATAAAGGGGAAAAACATAACAAAGTGAAAACCCCGTCTCTTTCTCTTTCACTCATTCCCCGTTGAAACCCTCGATTTTCTGGTAAGTTCGTATTTCCAGAAAATCCCTAAATTTAGTGTTTATGTAATTTAATTGCACATATTTGGATTATTTTTTGGTTGGATTTTCTTTATTGGCTGATTCAAACCTTATTATCGACGTCAGAATGCGATCTCGATTTTGCTGTGCTTTGGTCAATGAATTCCCTTTTGATTTATTGATTAATAATTTTGGATTGCGTAAATTGTCATGATTTTTTCAATTGGGTTTTGTTTATTTGTTGAATTAAATTCTATTATCGATTTCAAAGTAAGATCTTTTCTTTTTCCCCCTTTTGCTTTGTGTTGTTGTTGAGTTTTCTAGGGTTTCTTTTTAAGTCTTTTGAGTTTTAAAGAAATTGTATGTAATATATGCTTTATACATGCTTGATTTGTGACTGGGTTTCTTATAATTGCTTGGCTAAATCTAAGTCATCGATAAAGATTTTATTTTGATTTGGATTTCAATATAATTTGATTTGATAGATCCAGGGTTTCCGGTTGATTTTGTCTATTTGGGTGATTTGGGGTATTGAGTTTTCGTTGCCAACATGGATGGAAACAAGGACGATGCACTTAAGAGCTTGAAAATTGGGAAAGAAGCACTTGAATCGGGTGATCGTGCACGTGCTCTCAAATTTATCACCAAAGCACGTCGTCTTGACCCAACCTTGCCTGTTGATGATCTCTTGTCAAAGATTGAATCGGAACCCGACACCCAATCTGAGCCAAATAATAATGGGTCAACCCCAGATCCTTCTACATCAGTCCCCTCCGAAAAACCCTCCATTCGGCACCGGAGTCCAGCAAATGGCTCGGCTTCTTCTTCTTCTTCTTTAACTGGTACTTATACCCAAGAGCAGATTGCTATTGTGAGGGAAATTAAGAAGAAGAAGTGTTACTATGAGATATTGGGGTTGGAGAAGAGTTGCACTGTTGAGGATGTGAGGAAGGCATATAGGAAGCTTTCCTTGAAAGTGCACCCAGATAAGAACAAAGCCCCAGGTGCTGAAGAGGCATTCAAGGCGGTTTCGAAAGCTTTTCAGTGTTTGAACAATGAGGAGAGTCGTAGGAAGTATGATGTCACTGGTTCTGAGGAGCCTGTCTATGAGCGGCGTGCTGCAAGACACGGGCATGGTCAAGGCTTCAATGGATTTTACGAGGCTGAATTTGATGCAGATGAGATATTTAGGAGTTTCTTTTTTGGTGGAATGCATCCAGCGACCACACAGTATCGAACTTTTCATTTTGGCACTGGAGCAAGACAAAGGAATGTGGATAATGGTTCTGGTGGATCTGGCTTTAGGTTATTGATTCAATTATTACCTGTGATTTTGATTCTACTCTTGAATTTCTTGCCTTCTTCAGAGCCAATTTACTCCTTGCAAAGGGCGTATCCATATGAGTACAAGTTTACTACTCAGAAGGGTGTCAACTATTATGTCAAGTCAATGAAATATGAGCAGGATTATCCACCGAATAGTGCAGAAAGAGTGGCGATCGAAGGGAAGATCGAGAGAGATTATGTGTCCATACTTTCACAGAATTGTCGGTATGAAATGCAAAGACGTCAGTGGGGTTTTATAAGGGAGATGCCACACTGTGATATGCTACAAAAGTTTCAGAATGCTGCTGCATGATGAGCCGAAATGAGGTTTGTATACTTCACACATGATGTGACTATACTTTTATGGTTTGCATTCAGAAGTTTGTACCACATATATTTCTTTTTGTTGTCTAGGGGATGGTGGCTTTGTGAGAATAGATGTCATTATATCAATATATTCTTGTATGCTTGTTATGTTACCCTTGTTTGTACAGTATGCTTCAAATTACTTGATCATATTATTTCCTTGGCCTGGTGAAATTAGCCTCTAGTTACCTTCTATGAGCCGAAATTGACCATTTCAGCCACTACAATTGGAGATCCCATGTTCATGAAGTTTTAATTGTGGTTTGACTGATGGAATGCATTTTTGTACCGGGTTTACAAACTTCTGCAGAGAACGTGGTGAAACCAGTTCTGTCTGATAGTTGCTTCTGATTTTGTAGGTTGATGCATAACCGAGTTTTATTCTCTTTAATTCATTGCAGATTGCCTGGCAAGCAGTGTTCTCGACAATTCCCACCTGGAGAGTACCAGGCTTTGAGATCTCATTTGGTAGATGAAAGAAGATATGCGGTTTTTGGTCTTCCAAGGAATTTGGACTTCAAACACATGTTATCCCGCACACCTTAGTTTGTTAGGTTCTAGGGTGTGATACATATATGCTCTTTCGAGCGTCGTAATATGCATTTAACTATAGTTTCCCTACTTTGGTTTTGTTTGTTGATCGGTGCATCCGCAAAGCCATCAACTGGATACATTTGAGGCGGCTGTGAGGTACCTATAACATTTTTGGCACCTTGTGTATATTATTTAAGTTCACTTTAGTTGGTCAAAATGGTGCAGTGCACTAGATTTATAATAATTTACCCTGGCAGATGTCTATTTTGTGGTGATTGGTTTAATATGGTGAATTGAACTTTCTGGCCTGTCTTTTTATTTTTTTCTTTTCTTTTCTTTTCTGTGTAGCAAGGTATGTGCCATGGGGTTTATTCTTTAAACGTGATGCAAGGGTGTAGACGAGACACAGCTATTTTACTTTTAATTATAAAAAGAAGTATTTAGTAGGTTCAGTTTTTTGGTCTAGTTTGATAGGTGAAGTTTCGATTTTCAGTCATGGTTGGTTTTGGTTTGGCTTGTATTACAATTCAATTAGGTCAGCTCGAACCAAACTAGAGTTATCTGTGGGGTGTTATGTTGGCATCTGATTGAATGAAAACCTGAACATAAGGTAGGTTGTAATTTTTCTCTGGGAAAGCTTAACTTTGGTGGTAACAATTTCGATGTCATCCAATGCGATATTTGATAATTATAAAGCTTTTATCAAAAAATAAAAATTGGAAAAAGAAAATATAGGATTGAGGCAAGGCACGACTGAAAGGGGAAAAATGCTAATTCTCAAAAGTTTTCTTGCAATATATCCTATGAATGAGAGAACAACCTAAAATGTATAGACTCAAAACGCATAAGTAGAAGCTGTTCTAAATTTATCCATCAACTACAAGGGTTCACCCCATAGAGTTAAAAGAGTGATTTTAATCATCCTTGAATTAACTGTGCATGATGGAAAAGCAACATCCAATTCATTCCTCTTGATAGCAGATGTATGAGGAACACCATAACCTTTTTATTTACTAACAAGATATCAAGAGGAAAACTACAGTAGAGCTTTTATAAATTAATAGTATTAAGATTGTGAAATTTTATTAATTTAGAGAAATATTAATTAATTGATCAATTAATTATTTATTAATTTAAAGAGTTTTTTGGTTTAGCAAATATAAATTTAATTACATAAAAAATTTATTATATATTACTAATATATGTATTGTGAATTAATTTAAAAAGAAAACTCGTTGTATGTATGTATGTGCGTGTGTGTGTATATATATATATATATATATAAATAATTATATGAATAGTATTCATTATTTTTAATACTTAAATAAAATTCATTGTATTGACTAGTTAAACAAAGTTTAATATAAATTACTTGTATCTATGGGTTTATTATATTAGAACTAAATACATTCAGTATATGATAATGAAGTGAACTAATCACGTAAAAGGATGCACTTATAGCAGCAACAACTCTTAATAATTTTTTGTTGTAGTCTGAAAATGTGACACGAGTGTTTTTAAAGTAAGGAGAAAAAGTTAGAAAATGAAATCCACCTAGATTTAAATTTCAATAAAAAACAAATAATAGTAGATATATATTTTACTAAATTGTTTATAATTTTAAAGATTTATTAATTTATAATATTGATGAGAATATAGATTATATAAGGGTTTTTTTAAAAATTATTATCTTGTTAATCGATAGAAATTATCAATTTTGTAAACTGATCTAAATGAGGACTAAGAAAAATTATTGTAGGGAAGCTATTAATTTATAGCAGTTTTAACTGAAGAGGTACCGTTGAGAAGATTAATTACGTAGTTATGTTCTATATGTGAGCTCCGAGAGGACAGAACACGAGATTAGTAGAATTCATCTTTTGGCATGTAAGCAAATGGAATTTACATACGGTCTCACTTTTTTATGCTAAGTCAATCAAGATGTATTAAGAAATAAATTCAACCAGTTGCATATACATTAAAGAAGGGACTCGTGTTTATCGTCATCTTCTATCCACGTCAATGCCGTTATTGCTTTCACTTGACCAATGACCATGCCTTTACGCAAACCGACAGCTCAAGACCCGCAGCGAAGAAATTTTGAAACTGTAAATTACATGGAGAAGCAAGGATACATGCAACTGCTGACTGCATTTCCAAATTAAGATAAAACCTACGGAACGCAGCTTTTCTAGTATCAACAATTGGCACTCGCCTTTATATAGAAGGGTGTGTTTACTTGGAAAAACAGAAATCCATGCTATCAATCAGCTCATCCCAATACTTACAAACTAAAAAAAGAGATGTATCAGATTATAGATTAAGCATACACACCAAGGGCTCGTACGTGATTTTCCTTGTTTCCTTTTGCATGATGTCTAGAATATTTAGCGATTATCTTAAAAAGGACAAGAAGAGCAAGATAACGTTACTCGCTCAACTCATACTAGAAAAGATGTGAGAGGCAGAAGTAATAGTAGAGTACCAAATGGTATAACTAATACAATTGTTGGTTGAAATTTCATCATAGGCTAGTCAAGCTTTTCGAGTTCGACTAATGTCATTCACTATGTTTGTAATGTACAGGGCAAAAAGATAAAAATCGACAATACAATTTTCTTTATAAAAGAGGATTTTGAAGGAAATTAAAAAGCCTCACATTGATGCACTCGTGGTTGGCATGAGAATTGCTAACTTTGAGATTAAGAAAATTCTTGTTGACATTGAAAGTTCAACAGATGTTATTTTCTAACATGTTTTTTATCAAATGAGACCAAAGATCAAGGAACCACCAAGATCTTATAGCTACGAGTTGTATGTTTTTAATAATCAACCCGTCTGGATAACCAGAGTAATTTTCCTACCAATTCAGATTGGAGATGATGAGCATGTTACAGAAGATAAAGTAGACTTTCTCGTTATCAAGCATTTGTCCCCATATAATATGATTATGAGATGGATGTGTCAGTAATTATTTGGCATAATCCCTTCTACTGCTCACCTCAAGGCCAATTTCTTGCCTTCTACTATAGTTGGTATATTCAAAGGGAATCAATAGTTAGTAAGATCATTGTCTATAAAAGAGTTATGATGAGAAGAAATTTTTCAAGTCAAAATTTGCTCAGAAGAAAAGTCAGTTAACACAGATAATGCTGAGGACGAGACAAAAGAAATTATGTTGGGAAACAATCTTGAGAAGACAACAAGGATAGGGAAAACATTGTTAGCAGACATTTGCCAAAGTTTAATCGACTTTTTGCAAGATAACACTGATGTATTCACATGGTCTCTCTCAAATATGCCCGGTATCCTTAGAGATGTTTTGGTACATAAGTTTCAAATCGATTCAAATGTAAAGATGATTCAACAAAGAAAAAGACATTTTACCCTTGAGAGGCAAGCGGCCATAGAGGAAGAAGTCTAGAAACTCCTAAAAATAGGATTCATTAGAGAAGAGCCTTATTCGACTTGGCTAGCTAGTTATTTGTTAGTGAAAATGTATAATGGCAAGAGGCTTATGTGTATAAACTTCATAGATTTGAAAGGGGTCTATCCTAAAGATTCTTTTTCCTTGCCAAGAATAGATTAGATGGTTGACTCAACTATCAAGCATGCTTTACTCTCTTTCATGGATGTGCTTTCCAGCTAAAATCAAATTAAAATGGATCAAGAAGATAAAGTTCACATGTCATTTGTCACTAACTTTAAAACATACTGTAATACGGTGATGCCCTTTGGGCTAAAAAACGCTAGTGCAACTTATCGGCAGCTTATCACCATAATGTTCAAGCCTTAGATTCATTGGAACATCGAAGTGTGTGTCGACGATATCATTGTGAAAAGCACGATAAAGAATCGGTATCTCGCCGATCTTGAGGAAACATTCAATACTTTAAGGAGGAGATACAATATGAAACTGAATTCGCAAAAGTGCATTTTTAATACTACTTCGGGAAAGTTTTTAGGATACATGGTCATTTGGCGCGGTATTGAAGAAAATCCAAGAAAGATTGATGCGATCAGAAATATGAAATCTCCTTATACCATCAAGAAGATTCAAGAGCTGATTAGGCAAATAGCTGCCCTGAATAAGTTCGTGTCGAGAAGTGCGAATGGGTGTGTAGAGTTCTTTAAAATTTTAAAGAATCTGAAAGATTTCAAGTGGATAGATAAGTGCAAAAGAGCATTTGACAAGCTTAAAGAATTTCTTATATCATCACCAATACTTTTGACACTTATTTTAGGAGAAAGTTTATATTTATACCTATCAATTAGTACTTGAGCACTTTCCTATGTGTTGGTTCGAATCAAAGGCATGGAGCATTAGCCAATTTATTACGCGAGTCATGTTCTACAAGGACTGGAACATTGATATACCAAAATTGAGAAATTTGTGTTAGTAGTGGTTTTCTTAGTAAGGAAGTCAAAACCATATTTTAAGGCTCATCAAATTGTAGTCCTTATTGATCAACCTTTATAGCAAGCTTTGCAATAGCCAGATTCCTCGGAAAGGACGATGAAGTATGTTTTAGAGCTAAGTGCTTATGACATACAATATAAATCTAGAATGGCATTAAAAGCTCAAATGTTGGCGGATTTTCTAGTTGAGTTCACAAGTGAAGAAGACAGTATAGAAATTGTTGACAAGCTAATGTGGAATCTTTATGTTGATGGTTCTTTGACTAAAAGGGAAGTGGTGTGGGTCTTATCCTGTAGGGACACCATAATATCAAGGTTAATTATGTTTTGAAGTTTAGATTTCTAGCTAGCAACAATGAAGAAGAATAAGAAGCCTTAATAACAAAACTCAGATTAGCAAAGGAAGGTAGTACCGAGAAAATTGAAGTTTTCTTAGATTAACAACTTGTTGTGAATCAAGTCAAAGGAAGTTATGCGACAAAAGAGAAAAAAATGAGAAAGTGCTTGTTGATAGTACGAACACTCATGGAGAAATTTCAGTCCTTTTTTATCTACAAGATACCAAGGAGCAGGAACATTATAGTTGATAAGCTGTCAAAGTTAATAAGTATGGTACTTCCTAATTTGAATGACAAACTCTTTGTCGAGTTTCTCCCACATAAGAGCTTAGAAATTATTCAGCAAAGCTTTGAATTAGTTCCCTGCTCAAAAGAGAGGTCTTAGATGCACCTAATTGTAGATTATTTGAAGGACGGTGTCCTTCTTGATGATAGGAAAGAAGCTTGAGGGTTAATTTATTAGGCTACACATTACATGCCGATAGATGATCAATTGCACAAATGTGATGTTTCCTAACCTTACAATTTGATGCCTTCCACCAAAAGATGTACAATGAGTATTATCCAAGCTATACAGCGGTGTATGCAGCAATCATGTATAGGGACAAACGTTGTATATCCATGCTCTACGACTTAGCTATTACTGGTCGACAATGAAAGATGATGCGAGAACATTTGTTTGATAGTGTCTACAATGCCAGAAGCACGAGGCATCGAGTCATGCGCCTTTAATTGAGTTGTGCTACTTAACTAATCCTTGGCCCTTTACTCAATGGGGGTTAGACATACTTGGATTGTTTCCAAAGATTATGGCCTAGTAGCAATTCGTCATTGTTGCTATGGATTATTTTACCAAGTAGGTAGAGGTCGAGGCATTGGTGAGAATCACAAAACAAAAGATAAAGGTTTCTGTTTTCAACTTCATTATATTGAGATTTGGGGTCCCATTTATGATAATCACGATAATGGACATAATTTGATAATGACAAATTTTGGGCATTTTGCGAAAAACACAACATCCGTTTGAATTACACATCTATAGCACATCCTCAGACTAATGGGCAAGTGGAAACTATTAATAACATCATCATACATGGCTTGAAGAAGAAAGTTGATCAAGCTAAAAGTAAATGGGTTGATGAATTGTCGGATGTTTTATAAGGATACAAGACTACCTATAGAACTGTAATAGAGGAAACAACCTTTAGGTTAGCATAAGATACAGAAGCAATATTGCTAATTGAATTAGACTTACCCAATCTACGTACGCAAAATTTCAACGTGATGACCAACCAGGTTAGTTTGATTGCTAATTTAGATACTTTACAAGAACGAAAGTTGCAACATACTAACACAGGGCAACCAAGTATTACAATTAGAAGGTGAAACATAAGGTCTTCTACCTTGGAGATTTGGTTTGTGGGAAATTAGAGGCGATTGGTGAATGAGATGGATAAGGGAAACTCAGTTCAAATTAAGAGGATCTTGTTAGGATCCAGGAAGGTGTAGGTGAGAGGGCCTATCGACTAAAGAGATTAGATGGAACAATCATCCCTCGCACATGGAATGTTGAGAATTTGAAGTTTTATTTTAATTAATCTCTTTAATGTTTTATCTCTACTTGCTTTGTAAGGCACTAGCCTAATTCTTGTTTCAAATGTGAATGCTTATTCCAAGTTCCAATATCGACTTGTTTATGTTCCTGATCATTTCATGATTAGTAAATTATTATTAATTTTAAGCTATACAGTAAATGAACTTGTATTTAATAAGTTCAAACTTATCGTGGTTAGCAAACTTTATAACTTAGTCAAAAAGCCGAATAACGAATGTGATAGTTCTTATAGGCAATCTTATGGCTTAAATAAGATGACTAGTTCACGTCCTAAATGACTAACAGACATTGTCTTTAAAAGACTTCCAACACATCACCTATGAAATAAAACATGTCGAGAAAATTTAGGCGTATGAAATAAAACATGTTAGGAAAACAATGCGCATGAAATATGATGTGCCAAAACTATTAAATTGCACTTGAGAGGAAATGTGCATAATATTAATAACAAATACAATATTAGTTATTCGGCCACTCTACCAAATCTTATCCATACAACTCCATAAAAACAAAACATCTTAATGATCTTATGATTTCAAGATGTTCTTAGATTGAGCAGAGGCATTCTCTTCATCGAAAGCTAGGACCTTATTGGAGCATATCTCTTTCTCAGCACTCGGGGTTTTGGAGTAGATAGATATTTCTTTGTGTACGTAGGGAGATTTCCTTAGATAATCTGTCCTTGTGATCGCTAGGATCTTTAACGCAATCTCTATTATCATCATCTTGCATTTGGACCGCAACACCTATATCTTCGCTGACTTCTTCATCACAGCTATTAATGTTATCATCAACGCTAGCGAAATCCAAGCACAAAAGGTTATATTCGGGGTGAAACTTTAAAATCTCTTCTCTTGCCGATTAGACCTCCTCTAATAACTTCTTTCTTAGCAATCTTTTGTACTGTACATTTGGAGTAACGATCTCTAATGCTTCTTCAACAAAGGGCCTTTTATTTGCTGCCTCCTTTAATTTAGCAATATGACTTTGCAATTTAGAGCTATTAGTCTCTAGTTCTTTTATTTGCAGCCTAAGCCTGTCCTCCTCATCGCTTATTGAGTTGAGCATTTAGCTTAACCCCTAGCACTTTTCCCTTTTCTTATAAAGCTCTTCCTTCAAGTCTTTAACCTCCTTATATTGCTCCTCGCTCTTGGCTTTACGGCTTAAGACTTCATTGGCCACTAATGAATGTGTTAGTCTCTTAGTAGCCAGCTCCTCCTGATATTTTTTTACCTCCATCTCGGCCTTGATTCTCACATTCTTAGCTACTACAGTTTGAGCCTTTGAGGAGTTGTTGACTTCAATTTTCTGTAATAAGTCGATAATAAAAATAATAAATTTGCTGGATCACTCAGTAGAGAAATAAATTATTATTACCTTCTTCATCTCCTTGTTGACTTCATCCAAAGCCGTTAGAACGTAGCTACTAATTTGCATACAAAAAGGATTATGTCAGCAATAGAACATGTGCCATAAGTGAAAGGATTCAATTGACACCTACATTATACAATTTAGCTACAAAGTGTGCCTTATTACAGCTTCCTACCTTGTCAACATCCTTCTTCTCAATCTCCCTATCCCTGGGAAAAATGAGGCCTTCCATCAAAGCTAGGGATTTGATCTTGTCGCCTAAGGCTAAGTCGATGTGGAGGATAGTGGGGCCCTAGCATAGAACAAAGTACTCACCTACCTCATTGTTAGAGACAAATTTGGCACTATTGATGCCAAAAGCTTTGTTCCTCATGGCCTCCTTTGTCTTTTCATCCAAAGTCTTATATCTCTTAGATGAAGGTTGGCTAACAAGCTCCTTCCTACTTATTTTACTAAGACTCGACATAATTTCTACTTAGAGCTATGGTCCCTTAGTAACCTCATGATGGGTGATTTGAGCCTCACTACAAACACCAATATCTCGACCAGAATCTCTCGACACTTGATTCGAAGAAATATTTTCCGAAAGTTGGATCACTTTAACTTGTGTTCTTCTACGGCCTTAAGCTTTTCACTCCATTGTCTCTTATTGGTCGGACGGGATGCCTTCTTTTGAGTTGCTACTTGCTTTGCTGCTTTCTCTTATACGGTTTTCTTTAGAGCAATTGATTGAGTTACAATTACCTTGAGCCTTGCTTGTCTGTCGGCTTTAGATTTTTTGGCCTTTGCTTAGGCCAATACTTTAGAGGGATCTATGTCTCCTGAGCCCATGTTTGCAATAAAAAGTAGAAGAATTAATAATAAAAACAAAGAAATTAAGGACTTACGTGTTTCGTACTAAGCGAAGCTCAAAGGCAACTATTCTTCCCTCAAGTCACGAGAACGGCTTTCCTCTCATAGCTCTACTCGACACGAATTACTCAATAGCATGCCTTCTTTCTCGGAAAAGATTGGCTCCCTATTTTCATATCGCTTTATTATTCTCTCAGTGTCTTAGAAAAACGTTTTGTTTTTTTCTTCTTTCTTGAATATATTTTGCCATAGCGGCATCATCTAGCATCAACTCAATATTTGTGGTACGAATAGGTCGAGTCCATTAGGTTTAAAAATCTAATTCTTCGTTCGATACAATAGACACAAACTTGTCATGCTAGTTGTAGATTTTGGATTACAATCCGTCCATAAATTTCCACTCATGCCTAGTAGCCATAAAATACTAACCATCGGGCTGCTTCCTTTTGTAAAGAAGTACCTAAATAATTGAGATGTAGCCTTAACTTTGACCTCTTCACAAACTATCTTGAGTCGATAAGTGTTTGGTGAGAGCATGCTTGGCGCAACTTGGAAATAGTTAAAGAATTGCTTAGTGAAAGTAGAGAATTGGAAGCATAGTATAAAGTTGAGGTATTTCAGATAAGTGTGAAACTTGTGCTCCCTTGGAAAGTACACCCTTTCATCCTCTCTCGACCTTCATAGATTCTATATTTCAAGAAGATCTTACCAGTATTTATGGTATTTTGAAATAAGAACTTTATCGGCAGCACTCACTACTCCATCTGGAGAATTACTAAAGTAAACCACGTTATTATACAAATATCTAGCTATAGATCTTCCTTCTTTATTAGATGAATAGGTATCTACTGTAAGAGAGTTAATACGAGCAAGTTTCTTCCACCACTCCACCACATTGTCAGTCAAGCTACTCAAGGTATAAACCATCTTGTTCCTTTTTTAGGGGGAGGGGGGGAGAAGTAGCTTCAGTCTTAGTTGCCTTGGAATTTGAAAAATCAAGTTGACGAATTACATTTTGAACCATACCTGATTTTGGCCATATGATGAAAGTCACAAAACTTTTGAGAATTGGAAGACAAAGACGAGAGTAAAAAACAAGCAAGAGCTTATGGATATAAATGAAAATAAAATGAGGAAATCTCTTTTCAGTATTGAAAATCCCTTATATATGAACAATTTCCCCTCATAACCCTAACACACTAATGACAGGAATAATGCATTGATTAGATGGTGTAGTGTGAACTATTAATATGTGTTTTGAAACAGAGATCCAACTGTTATCATAGTCTGACAGTTATTAGCCCCTGTAGTGTAATTATGGCTAAAGTGACAACAGTTGCATGTGCTCCTACTTAGTTTTTTAGATAGGTGGGAAAATTAAAGAGTTGTGACCTTTTGGTTGGGATACGATCTGTCGTGGTCCAAATGAAAATCAAAACTTCCCACATTACTTGACATTTGGGAAACTTAATTTTTTACTCCAACCCCACAAATAGAATGTTGATCTTTATTTACTTCCTCAATCGAATTCTTAACTACGAGAGTTGGGGGGCAAATATTGATAGTCAGATTTCATCCTTTGATTTCACTCAATCATTCGACTAACAAAAAGCTGAGTAACTCTATTCTTGGTAGATGCCAACTAAGGCAATTTTATATCTAATTTGAACTTAAGAAAAGTGGCGTGAACTGTTATCATTTGGCATGGTTTCATTATATAACCGCTTATTATTCTTATATTTCAAGGATGTGCTTAATTATGAGGTCTCCACATGTCTCATGATCATTGATTAATTGTTGATTCATACACCTCGCATTTACCTATAAATACGAAGAAAAAACACTGTAAGAACTCTCTCATGATCTTTAACTATTTACTTATCTTCTCTTAAACACATTTACTAATTTAGGCATTGAAGTGGTTACATCAGATTAGCTTGGATACCATTTAGTTGTTTATGTTTTACAGGAGTAAGATTTTATCCTAAAATCTCCTAGCAACAAAAATCCATAATCACCCAAATCCAATCATAGCTAACCTGTGTCTTAGGAAGTGCCACTACAAAATTCTTTGTAATATGATTCCATTTCCATTTTGGTATCTTTAGAGGTTGCAATAGTCCACTCGATCTTTGATGTTCCGTTTTAACTTGTTGGTACATAATACATTTTGCCACATACTGTGTCACATCTTTTTTCATTCCATTTTACCAAAACATTGATTTTAAATCATGATATATTTATTTCCTCTCAGGCGCATTGTACAACTTGCAATGTTTGCTTTATCAAAAATTTCCTTTTTTATATTAGGGTCTTATGATACACATATCCTTCCTCTAAATCTTAATATATCTCTTTCATCTACCTTGAGATTAGAATCATCCCCCTTTGCTTAGATTTTCTTTCATTTTCTTCATGTCCTCATCCTCCTCTTGCTTCTACTTAATTCTTTCCCATAAAGTAGGCTACATCACCAAATTCATCACTTCACTATTAGGTTCACACCAATCAAATCCCATTTCCAACTTTTCTAATTCTTGCATTAACTCACGTTGGGAAGTTAACAATAATGTAACCTATTCATGATTCTTATAGCTTAGAGCATCAATCATAAGATTGGCTTTTCTAAGATGATAATTTATGTTCAGATTATAATCCTTAATTAAGTCTAATCATCGCTTTTGTCTTAGGTTTAACTCTTTCTAAGTGAAGAAATACTTTAGACTCTTATGATTAGTATACATTTCACATCATTATCCATATAGGTAATGTCTCCAAGTTTTTAAATCAAACACCATAATGGAAGTTCTATGTCATAAGTTAGATAATTCCTTTCATGTGGCCTCAATTGCCTTGATGCATATATAATAACTTTTCTATCTTGCATTAGTACACAACCCAATCCATTTTGAGAAGCATCATTATATATACTATACGGCTTATTCGAATCATGCAGTGTTAATATTGGTGCCATTACCAATTGCTTCTTCAATTCCTAAAAACTTTACTCACATTCCTTACTTAACTCAAATTTGACATCCTTTTAAGTCAATGGAGTTAACGGTTTTGTAATCTTAGAGAAGTCCTTTATAAATAGTTAATAGTATCTAACCATATCTAGAAAACTTCTCACTTCTGAAGTAGTGGTTAGTTGCTTCCATTCCATTATTGCTTTTATCTTTTTAAGGTTTATAGAAATTCCTTCACCTGATACAATATGACCAAGAAAAGAAATCTCATCTAACCAGAAATCACATTTACTTAACTTTGCATATAGTTTATTTGTAATGTTAATTGTAAATGCTCTACATGCTTCTCCTTAGTTTTTGAATAAATCGAAATATCATCAATAAACACCACAATAAATTTGCCCAAATATGGTTGATATATACGATTCATTAAATCCATAAATACAACTAAGAAATTTACTAAACTGAAAGGCATTACCAAAAATTCTTAATGAGCCTATCGAGTCTTAAATGTAGTTTTAGGTACATCCTCTGGCTTAACTCGCAGTTAATGATACCTTAATCTCAAGTCAATTCTAGAAAACATAATTGTAACCTATAATTAGTCAAACAAATCATCAATGCGGGGTAGTGAATACTTATTCTTAATAGTAACCTTATTTATTTCTCAATAGTCTATATACAATCTTATATTATTATCTTTCTTCTTCACAAATAATACAGGTGCTCCCTATGGTAAAACATTAGGACAAATAAGCTCTTTATCTAATAACTCTTAAAGTTGCTTCTCTAACTCTTGAAGTTCCATGGGTGACATCCAATATGGAGCTTTAGAAATAGGTTTAGTTCTAGGGACTAACATGGTAGTGAAGTCTAACTCTTGATGCGGAGTTAGAACCGATAGATCCTTTGGAAACACATCCGAAAACTCACATACTACTGGTATATCCACTACTTTGGGTGCCTCTTTCTTCATTTCAACAACAAATACCGGACAAAATCTCCAATCATTCTCTTATACCTTTGTTCTATACATTTCATCACATATCTCAACAATGACAAACTTTAGTTTACTTCCACCTACTTTCCCTTCAAAAACACCTTTCCCCATCATTTCGAATAACATTTTTACTATTACATTCCACATTTGTTTTATGCTTAGATAATCAATCTACTCCCATAATTACATTGTTTCCTTATAAAGGCAATATTACAAAACTTATAGGGCACTCTTTCTCTTGAATTTTAATTCAACCTTGTTAATAACTTCTTGAGTCGTTACTTTCTCCTTAGTAGGTGCTCTAACTCTATAAGTTGTATTAATTTTAATTACACTAATTCCCTTCTCATTCACAAATTCTGACTTGTGAAAGAATAAGATGCACTAGTATCAAATAATGCAAAAGCAGGTTGTCCATTTATAAGTACATCTCTTGGGATATACTAATACTATGATTACTAACCAAACTTATATTCATAAATCTTAAGAGTTTAGTATCTAAATTTAATTTATACTTAAATTATCATCAAAATGAAGAATCTAAGTATGTACCTATCACAAGTCCTTCATCAGTTTCTTCTTCAACTCCCGTAATTTCCTTAATATCATCATGATAATACTCCTTCATCCAATTAGCAAAATCCTCATCTTCCTCATTTTCCATATCCTTTATAGCAAAAACATAGGCAGGTGCAATCGTGTTACCAGAACCTTTAGTCCTTCTAGCTCCTTATCCAAACTGTAGACAATACTTAGAGAAATGCCCGTTCTTACCACATTTGTTATATTCATTGATTTCATTCTAGGCATGCTCGCAATACATGTTTTTGATCACCATATATAAAACACTTTCTCTTAAGTTGAGCACATTGTCTAGGAAAATGATTTGCTTCTCATTTCTAGCACTTAACATTACCATCCTTATCATAAAGATTCAAACCAGTTATTGATTGTGCAGGGCTACTAGCTAAAGTTGCTAGTTTCTTCCTTTTCTACCTAAAACAACTAGTAGCACTTGGGTATGATCTCTTGAATGATAAACTAAGTCAATAACCCTTATTGACCTTTTGACTCTACATTACCTGCATCCTTATGCAATTGTTTTCTAATTGCCTCGCCCTATCCATCACTTCATTATAACTAGTAAAACCATAGTCCTCTAACTTACAATACATAGTAAGGTCAAACCCAGTAAAAAGAAAATCCTTCTTTCGGTCAAGAATATCTCGATAGGAAGCAGGTGCATATTGCAACAGTATGTTAAACTCAATTTCATATTGAGTTATACTCATACTTCCCTTCTTAAGTTCAAATAGATCTCACACCATCTTGTTTCAAACATTATGAGTAAAGTACTCCTTAAATTCTTCTTTAAACTTTTGCCAAGTAATATTTTTAAACTTCTACCAGGTAATATTATCTCCTAATTGTCTCACTCTTAAGTCCTACCAAACTCGAGCAATGAATTTTAACATAAAAGTACCATATGATAGCTTATGGGACTTAGGAATTCTAAACACCTCAAAACTTTTTTCAACTTAAGTCAACCAGTCATCAGCTAAGGCTGGTTTACCATTTCTCCTTCAAAATACCAATTTTTCTTTATGAACTCAGGAAGCTTATTTACATCCTAAGGTCATTTTACTCTTTGTTCAGCTTCCTATAGCCTTCTATTGCCTGTATTACCACCAGTAATGAGATATTGAATCAACGTTCCCTGTTACCTCATTATTGTATGCATACTGTCAAGTAATTGCTTAATAGGAATAGCTTATTGTGGTGGTATGGGTATATTTTGTCTGGGTTGTTCCCTTAAAGGTGATGGTACTCATGATGGAGGGTTTTGATTTCTCTTAGACCTTCCATTGAGACTTCCATCCCTAGTTTCAGCCATAACTCATTTATTATTTATAACATACAAAACCTACATACATATCTATTCATAAATCATCCAATTCTTATTTTTATAAATATTTCATGAATTGCTAAATTCTTGTGATTTGTACTTATATAAAAAAATAATAATGATATCCTTTTAGTCAATATGTATCATATACATAACTTTCATTATTGCCTTGATTTGTGCTTTACATCATCATAGTTATTTACAACTCCAAAAAATAAAATGTTCAACTTGATAGACCTTTTGATTACATACATAAGATTTACAACTTGAGTATATCACTATTTACATTAACTTGTACAAACTTGATATTTATAAATGTACATCACAAAAGATTTACATTATTGATCACTAAAATTCCATTTGATTTGATTACACAGGCTATTTACAACATCTATATACGATCCAAAGACTAGAAAATACATCAAAAGGTTAAAAAAAAAAATCAAGATTAAAATACATTAGATTAAACCAAAAATGCTACTGGATCATACCTAAGGATCTAGCAAAAATAAGATAGTCAACTAAAACTACTCCTCATTAACTATCTGTAGCAACCATCTGATTAAAAGGAATCCACTCCATATGTTCACCTACTATATTTTCTTTCTCTTCACTTGTATTTTTAGAACTTATTGCTATTACCTTAGGATTATCGGGAATTGGAATCATTTCATATACTTTATCATCCTCAAACTCATCAGCACAACCATTTCCCATTACTTCATGCTCTAGTTCTTTATCTTGTATAGGATTTGCCTCTAACTGCCCTCCTATATTATTACTTACTCCATCTATCCCAGCACCAGCTATAGCTTGCATTACTATAGCATGCATGTCTTCACTAGATTCACCTTCAATATCTAGCTCCAGTTATTCCTCCTTGGGTTCTTCTTTTTTAGGATTCTCTTCTTCTAGATCTTCCTCAACATTAGCCTCATTTTCCTGATGATTACTCTGTGCATTTGATTAGGCTACCTCTTGTGGTTCTACTGGTTGTTGGTTTTCCTATGGTGGTTTAGGCATCATAGACTCAAGGTTTGGTTCATTAGGTGCTAATGGTATCTCTATACCTGCTCCAGTTGGTTTAAAAAAACATGGAAACTAATCAATCATCCCTGAAGGATAACACCTAGGAATATATGGTACATTAGTAGGTATATGGGTGATATTGGTAGGATAGGGTCTCCCTTCTTCTAATTTAGTTGGGAAATATCTCACTAGCATCATCAAAGCTATGATTCTTTCCCTATCTAACCATCTCTACTTGAAAGCTACTATTGTTGTACACCTATTATATTGAGGTCCTAGTTTCATCTCCATTAATGCCTACAAATCTTGCCAAGTATAACTCATTCCATCAATAAACTTATCAATAATCTCATCTACGGTTCTAAACATATCCCAATCAACCATTTCTAACAACAGTTGTTGCATCTTAACCTTGTAATCAATAGGAGACTCCTCTCAATTCTACTTAAATCGCAACCAACTAATTATCGACTCACCCTTATGACCTTGTAATTAGACTTGAGATCAGTTAGCATTGAACATACTAAATATTATAATTGCTTATACTTTAGTATGTATAATACAATCTTTTATTGCCCATTGAATACTACTTACTCTCACTGTGTTCTTATGATTTCTATTTTTATTAATTATGATGCTTTAAAGTGAGTTCACTAGAATTGTGATCTGATATCAACTAAGAACTGTTATGCCCTTGAAGTGACAAAGTCGTAATAATCTTATCGTGCAAACCAACCTAAGATAGTGGTTGACCTTACAATCACTACCATAGTTATGATTTATACAAAATGTCTACGATTAACTTTAAAGTAAACAGTTCATACCAAATTATCGATAAGATTACATACAGACTTAACTCGTGTTTATATAGATATATATTGTCTCAAGATCGAGATATTTACGCATCATAGTAATCTATATAAGTAAATGTTATACGATCTACTCATATATTTAGGAGTTATTAACAAAAACTCTATTGATAATCCAATTTAGTCCTCACTTTCCTAAAGTTCTTCAAAAGGATATTAACCTTTAGATAGTTATAACATGGCATTTGGATTGTCACCTGCAAGAAAATCTATAAGGGTATGAGCAACCGACAGCTCAGTAAGTAGGATTAGAAACATAAGACTATATAATAAACATAAGCAAGGCTTTCAAACAATTAATTAAATGTAATCTAATATGCAAATGTCATCACATAACATTATCCAGTTCATTGTGAAATTGGAGAAATTTCACTCACTTTAATCCAAGTATGAGGAGTTTCAACGCATATACAACAGCTCACAACTAAACCTAGGTTTGTGCAATAAAGGCACCACTCCTCCTATGACTATCTTGTAAACCATTTCTTTCATCCTTATCGTGATCTCCTTTTCTGTTACTTAGTTCGATTAAGGGACAAGAAGGGACCATTATGCTACAATGTTATCCCTTTTGAATGTGTCGATATTTGGTTGAAGAATCCTAGTCGTCCTCTAAAGGGTTGCAATGCTTGTTTAAGTAAAGTGTTTAGGCTTAATATAGTTAAGTCTAATTTAGGGTGATCAAATAATTTCATTGTACACGAATTACAGCAAACCACCATAGCAAATCATCGATATACAATAAAAAAAATTAGAGACACATAAGCATCTATTTATGAGCATAACCAAATACAATCCTAAGCCTCTGAGTATTATGATATATATATAATACCCCAAAATACAGTAACATATTAATCCTAAATTACTTGAGATCCTCGATTTGCTCACTTAAGTTTGATGTAAGGTTGGTTCGTTGTTGCTCAATCCTATAACATAAGTACCTTTTTAGTATTTATACTCTTATTACATATAAGCTTTAAATCATAATTTTACCAAATTATTCAATTTTATATTACTGATAACTGAATTAATCTTACGCTAATTTCTGAATCAGTTCTTGAATTAGGTTTTAATTTAACTATGGTTACAATTTTTATTCGCAAAATCTTAGGAACTTCTCTCGATCCAATATGTGAAATTCATCTAACTATATATAGGTATCCTAAGTCTCCTATTTAGCTCCTAATTAGTATTTCGGTTTATACTGTATACTTTACTCTTAATCTAACTCTCCAATTTAGTCACGATGTGAGAATAACCTACATTTTTCGTATAATTTCTTAAATTTATATTCCAAATCAAATTTATATGACATTCCTAATATTATAATATTATCAATTTAACATAATATTTTATATTCATTTAATTTCCTATATTCACATATTATCCATTATTTACATAATCTACACATAAAACACATATCTAACATCCCCAACACTACAATTATAATCTCTTATCATCAACTAACATTTTAACATGATTAAATACATCATAAATCAGAATTTTCATCAATTTTAACATTAAATCACATAATAAGACTAAAATTTCCTTTTATTTATGATTTTAAGGCCTAAAAATTAAGTAAAAATTAAAAAAATTAATTTTAAGAAAAAATCTTCATAGCACTATAGTATATACCCTAAACAGTACATACAAAAATTTTGAGCTCAAAACTATATCATTAAGACTATTTTAAAAGAAAGCGAAAATTAATTCGGGTTTAGTGATTTCTTAAGGAAAGCATATTTCAGGACCTAAATCTACATAAAAAAATACTATAGAATACCAATTTTTATAATTTTCTAGATTAATTTGTTATTTTTAGTAAATTAGACAAAATTAGAAGGAAATTTTGAACTAACTAATCGAATGGCTTCCAACCACCAATAATGACTTTATACTTGTTAGCAGCCCTTGGCGATGGGTCATTTGTTAAGTGGTGGTGGCTATTTTCTCCGAAGTAATGGTTGGACATACATTGTTTTTTTAAGCCCTAAATATATACTATTTTATCTATTTTTTTTTTCTAAAATACTCTCTCCTTTTCTAAATTTCTCTCAAATTTTTTTTTTTTGGGTTTCCAACTACCTAAAACGAGTTTTGGTGGGTGTTCTCTAAATTTATAGATGAAGTTAGGAATTTTCTTGAATTTTTTTGTGCCATGTGTCCTTTTTCTTTTTACTTTTTCACCTTTTAAATGGCTTTATCCTATTTGCTAATTTTTCAATTTGATTTCTTAGCTTTCTACACCTTAAATCCTGACTTTTCTACACCTTTTACATTTTTTTCCCTAATTTTTATTAATTAATTTAGCATTATTTTAACTTATTTTAAGTATTTTAAGTAATTTCAGGTATTTTTACTTATTCATAAGTACATATATACTACAAATAAATACTTTTAAATATTATTTATATTATTTTATAATTTTTAATATGCATATAATTTATTTCTAACGAGATCTTAATTATTGAAACTCTATTTACGAGTATCTGATAAATAATAAGTAATATACGTATAATTTAATATTACAATATTTAATAATATTTAATTTTTTATTTTTCTAAATTCAAACTCATGGGATTACTTTTATTAATATTCCTAACTTTATCGTAAAATTTGAGCTCGATTGGATAACTTACTTGATCACCTAAACTTTACATATCAAACCCCGAATACTTATTTACAAGGCTTACAGAAAGTGTTATTTGTAATATAAATATTTGCAACTAAGGAAAACCTTGCAACCATATGTAATCGGGCATAGAGCAATTCAAGGAAGTTGGGATCAATGCTTTATTGCATTTTGGAATACCAATTCAAGGTTTTTGGAGGCTTGAGTATATACCCGTTTGTGCTTATAAGTAGATGGATGTGCACATGTAGTGTGTATGATTGCTGTTGATATACTACTATAGGAATTGAGCTTTGTTTGTGATTGTTGCTATGTATATTGCTTTATTTAATTGATTGAACTAGTTAATTACCCTAAAAAAGGACTAACCTGGACTTGACCAATATTCTAACTTGATATGTATGCAACTCATTAAGGGATGATTAGGATTTTTTTAGCCAAATACTGACTCCTTCAAAATGGATAACTAAAATATTCTTTCCTTATTCTTAGTTGAACTAAGTAAGAGGAGAGGAGAGGAGAGGAGGTTGCAATAAAATTAAAAATGCTGGTTTAAAGGTAGTCATGTAGAGAGTGATGTCTTTATTGCACAAGCTTAGATTTGGTTATGAGTTATTGCACTATATTGAAACTCCTCAAACTCAAATTAGAGCAGATGTAGTTTTTCTAATTTCATGACGGACTAAACAAAATCATGTGATGGCATTTGTTTGATAATACATTGCATATAGCTAATTTGCTTAACAACTTTGCTTATTTTGTAATATACGCATATTTCTGTTTCTGTCCTACTTATTAAGCAGTGATTGATCACTCTTTAATAGATTCTTTTGCAGATTAGGATTAGACACACAACTTACATCCAAACCTAACTTAAAAGTTGAAGGGATTGGGGAGTGAGGAATTAATGAAGATGCAACTAGACTTTAATTTCTTTCCTAAGTCTTATCTGTTTTTAAAGGAATCAATTGGGCTACTATGAGTGGCCCAATAGTTTTCATAGTTGATCTTTAAGATAATATGGAATGTAAAATTATTTGACTTTGTAAGCTTTCCTTGTACATTTGAAGTTCTTTTATCAAATAATATGTATTGAGAAGTTATTTTTCAAGGCGTTTCAAAAGGAGTTAACATACCATTATAGATGTTTTATGAGATCGTAGGTATTGAATTGGATGTTTCAAAGTTATATAATCAAACTCGTCTTGTGTGAACCAAACTCATGGTAGTAAGTAGCGACTGTGAGGTTAACTTCAATTTTAGATAAGATCACATGATAGGACTGTTGTAGCTCTACTGCTAAGGGCGTAACAATGAAAAAAATAAAAATCTTTTATTCAAAACTCAAACTAATACTTACTTACAATCACCATCTTAAACCTTACTACTTGCTACTACTATTATCATCACAACTAATACTAACTTGCTATCTCTACCACTACCACTATCATCTATATAATAGTATCACCATGTCCTCATCCGCTATTACCACATTATCACCACTTTACCATCACTTGCACCATTGCTCTTACATTACCTTCATATTTATTAGTACCTAAAAAATCTCATACACCACCATTATCAACTATTATCATCACCAAACCTACCACTGCAACATCACTTCCATCACTATAGTAGTAATTGCTATCATTGCTACGTTGTTGATATCTCCATTGGATTGTACCATTATGTTTATTGTTGCCCTCGCATCGTCATCAACCTATCATTATCATTATCACTACTATTAGACTAATGCATCGTCCTTGATGTTGTTAAGATGATGATGGATTAGAGAAATATAGTAAAAATAAATACACTATAATATAAATAGTATAATTATTAAAATCATTGTTCTAGTAATATGATCAATAGTTGGTGGGAAAAAAAAGCAAAGAATATCTTATATTGTACCAAACATGGTATTAAAAAAAAAAAATTATATTATGCTGGATTGAACTATCCTCTTTGTCTTGTATGATGTATGAAACCAAACGCCCGACCTTGTGCATCTTCCACCTGAATATAAAAAAGCCTAAAAAATATCTATCATCTGTTTAATAAAAACTAGTACTTTAAATTAAAGGATGAACAACCTTCACATTCCATCGACGGGCCAACGAAAGTGGAAACAGAAACGGGCCCTCAACTAGAGCCATCATTTGGGCCCATTTTATTCGAAATATAATCTTTGCTTTTCCCAAAACTGTCCTCAAGTAAAAAACCCTACTCGTAATCACATTCCATAAAACCCTTTTGTCCTCGCAAAACCCTAACCCTAATTCGCTGCACAATCGCCAAAAGAAATGGTAATCTTCCATTCAAGTCTGGAAATCACTTCCAAAGTAGATTGTTTGCTCACTACTAATCATGTGTTTCGACGTTGATTTTGCAGACAGGTGAAACGGTAAACCCTAAAGCATACCCGTTGGCCGATTCACAGCTAACAATCACTATTCTTGATCTGGTTCAGCAAGCTGCTAATTACAAGCAGCTCAAAAAGGGTGCAAATGAAGGTACTACTGATTGACATCAGGGTTTGTTTATGTGTTAATTATGATTTGGCTCGTGTATAAATATCGTATTTTGATATCTACGCACTGTAAGTTTCGACGGGCTTTTACCTTTTGCTTGATTCTTGTGGTTTTGGTTGATGATGCAATTATTCTATTTTATATCTATTGGTCTATCTGCTTCTTAGTGAACTTTTGCTGTGCGCTTGTCGGTATGATCGTCAAGTGTTTTTCTGCTTCAGTATTTTCATGGACCCTTTACACTAAAGCTTATCGATAATTGGCCTTTGATTTTAGTGCAAGCCCACTGAGTGGATCTACATATTTGCCTTGACCCTTCATGTTTGCTTGGTTATTATGCTTTGCATGGATGTTTGAGAGGTTGTGGACTTGGGAGTGTTTTAGATGTGAATTAAAATTTTATTTGCGGCTTTTCAGCTACGAAGACATTGAACAGAGGTATCTCTGAGTTTGTTGTTATGGCGGCTGACACTGAGCCACTTGAGATTCTGCTTCATCTTCCCTTGCTTGCCGAAGATAAGGTACTCAACCCAATATTGCTAGAGGAATTCATTTTGTGTATTGCGGAGCTGTTAAATGTTATTACAGTTTCACATTATACAGTATTTCTTTATATTTTTGGTTGTATGTGAAAGAACATGATAAGATTCTGTCAGGAGAGGTTTGAATTGAAATGAATTGTTGATCTTCTCAAGCCCTCCATAATATTGATGCCAGGGAACCGTTTTTAGTGCAAGATCTTGCATTTTAGTTCATGAAGAGGCAAAAAAGAGTGCTCTATTTCTGCATAATATGTCAAGTAAATTAATACCGCTTTAACTCTTCTGATCTATACAGATGATGAGAGTAAATAAAAGTTCTCTAAGATGGTGGAGAGTTGATTGTCAGAGAGATTATCCATTACTCTTTTGTTTGACCTAATTATATTTTTTGAAGTGTGCTGGTCTGGTCATTTGATGCATTGTTGTTTTCACATTGAGGAGACTCCTGGGATATGGAGCATAATACAAGCAATTGTTCACCTAAGGGGTTCCTTAAGCATGTATTCAAATGGTCATCCTATTGTCTAGATAATTGTTTAATAAAGTTAATCCCGAGGGGATGGTGTAAGGACACTTCTATGATTACTTACTTAGCACAGTTACTTATTCAGTGTATGAATCTTGTGGGGTGATTCATGTGCGCCTAGAGGGAGTTGCTCGAGTTATTGCTGTGCTCCTCTATTAACAAAATATTGTTTAGTAATAATTACCTTCCATCTTTTGGATTACTAGTAAAGTTACCTTCTATATATGTATAATTAGGCCACTCTTAAATTCTCACTTATCACATTCTTGATGAAAATGGCTTTGTGGTCCTTTAGATCTTCAAGGCATTTTAACATCTGTTCTCATTAATATTTTCAAGTTGCCAGCTTTAATCGTTGTTTGCATGTGCAGAATGTTCCATATGTTTTTGTGCCTTCAAAACAAGCTCTTGGCAGGGCTTGTGGAGTTACCAGACCTGTCATTGCCTGTTCAGTGACATCCAATGAAGGAAGTCAGCTGAAGTCCCAAATACAACAGCTCAAGGTACATTGCCTTCCCATGACTGACATCTGTAGTCCATCTTGTGATTTGCTTGCAATTGCTTGACTCCTTAGTACTAAGCAATGGAGTTGTACCCCTGAAATGCAGGATGCAATTGAGAAGCTCTTGATTTAAGCTGCGAGTTATACATTTCGGTGTGATGGGCCTCTTGACACAATGGGGTTTGCTTCTTGGAGGCTTTGACTGAGGACGTTATTTTAATGGAAGAAAACTTAAAAAAAAAAAAAAAAATTGCTCTGCTTAATTTTATACTTTGCAGCGGTCATCTTGTATGTCTGTAGTGATACTGAGTACTATCTTGGGTTTGAACATTTTTCAATTATATACTGTTGAGTGGTGGATGCATTAAAACTAATTATATAGCCTATATTGCCTGCTTTCAGTGTTTATTCTCTGTTTTCATGTTAAGTATTTATATTTTGGCTTACCTACAATTGGGGGGGAAAGAAGAAGCTCTTCATCTTTGAGTTGATTAGTTTATGGATAATATCAAAGGTGCCAAAGAACGTTTTCTGAGAATGGATAATTATAATTTTGGTGTCATGAGCTTTCTTTTTGTAGCTTTTAAGTTGGAACTTACAGTTATGGGGCTTTAGACAATTTGAACTGAGCATAATATTATTTGGATTTGCTCAACTCATAAACTGAATGCTACAGATTATATTTATAAGTTCGAGCCTTGATTTTTTAAGTTTTAGAGTAGAGAGTTGTGTAATGGGAGAGGCTGAAATCATTGACGTTCTTGTATTTTAGAAAATTACATGTTCTTCTACTCCTTTTAGATTTTTATTCCGGAGTGGGCTTTGAATTCCATGTAATTAATATAAATTTAAAACGTTTCTAGTTTAATTACGGTATGCAAGCCAGTAGATGAGCAGCATTCAGTAAATTACTTGACAAGCACGAGCTCCGACTTGATGACTCATGGTAGAATCAAAAACCCTTCCAGGGTAGCTTATCCGCTGGTTTGGGTCATTTTCGACGCATCACATTTGCTAGGCTTCCGTGCTGCCTTTAGAAATCGGTTTTCCGTACTACTTTTCTTTTGTTATCGCTTGAACATGGATTGAGTCAAGGGCAACCTTTAATGCATCACTGTTTTTCTCTATTGGAAGACTCAAGTATTTCCTACAATGGATATGGATTTTGGACATGTTCAAGTTCAAATAAACAGACAACGGCCTCTGTAATAGTATTCGACACCGGTGAAAAATCTTGCATCTGTTGGTTGCCTTGAAGTGCCTATAAAACTGGCTTCGAGCTTTCATCTCATCTCAATTCGTGAACCGAGAATCTCTGTACTAATACGATTACATTTGATGTCGGTTTCTAATAGTTAGCACGACAAAATAATTCAGAACCAAGACATGATATAATTTTCGCAGAAGAAAATTGGTTTCAGTCTATGGTTCTTTGGCAATTTCCACTTTAGGAAAATAGAAACAACACCTCAATCTAGTCTTACTGTTCTGAGAAAAGAATCAAGTACTCTACAAATCTCTTCTACCCGAGGATGTGAAAAATCACCCGCGTTGAACTCTACAACGATGCCCTCCACCTCTATTACACTGCAACCAGGAGGCTTCCTCATCTTCGAATCTGCTATCATCTTCCTAACCTGCTTTGCCTCAGTTTCCCAGCCAGCTTCCTTATAAATATTGTATGAGAGTACATGACTTCCACAATCAGTTAAGCCCATATCAACAAGTTTTTTCCATATCCTGTTCCCATGCTCAACATTCCCATGTACTCTACAAGCACCTAATAATGCTCCCCACACGTTTGCATCTCCTTGTGCAAGTCCTCCCATATTCTCCTCAATGAATCCCTCAGCTTCATCAACCATACCGGATCTAGCCAAGAGGTCGACAATGCATGCAGAATGCTCCAACCGAGGGACAACCCCATAAACAGGATTCATATCCTGGAATAGCTTAAGACCTTCCTTGACCATTCTAGCATGAGTACATGCTGTAAGAAGAGCAATGAATGTTGTCTCATTAGGTTGTGTCCCATGTACAACCATTTCACTAAATAGTTCAAGTGACTTTTCTGCGTCACCATTCAATGCAACTCCGGCCATCACAGCGTTCCACGCTCCAACATCCTTATCTAATATCCCTTCGAAAACCAACAAGGCTCTATCGACCAAGCCAAACTTCGAGTACATATCAACCAATGATGTAACCAAAATAGTATTCGACTGAAACCCGAGCTTCTGGGCATACCAATGCACCCACAATCCTTGTGTAAGTGCACCAAGGTGTGAACAAGCGGTAATCACACTAACAAGAACAGATTCATTAGGCTCCGAACCCACGTCCTGCATTTGCCTAAACAAGCAAAGCACTTCCATGAAATCACTAACACGAGAATATGCCGCCATTATTGCACTCCATGATATCACATTTCTCTCAGGCATTTCATCGAACAATGTTCTCGCTTCCTTGACATCACCCATTCGACCGTACCCGTCAATCAAAGCAGTCCACATTACAACATCTCTCTCAGGGCTTGCGTCAAACAGCTTCCTAGCTCTATTTATGTCGCTAACTAATGAATAAAACTCAATTAATGCACTGATCACAAAAGGGTCACTGCAAAATCCAAACTTTAACGCATGGGCATGTACTAATTCACCAATTAACGTTGAACCCATATAATTTAAATCTAAACTTAGGTTACTACAAGCTTTGATCAATGACGGGAAAGTATAATTATTGACAAAAGTTCTAGAGTTTAACATGTCTAAATAACACAAGATAGCTTTTGTAGGTGAATTTGAGAGAACATAAGCTCTGATCATGGTATTGTACATGAAGGTGTTTTTGTGAGTAAGCTGGTCGAAGATTAAGATAGAGTAAGAGAAGAAAGAAGGGTTTCTGGAAATTGCAGCAATGTGAAATAGAGGTCCAATTACAAATGGGTTTTGGGATAGTTGGGATTTGATTAAATGGGCATGGACTTGCTTGAGTTGATTGAGGGATTTGCATTTTTGGAGAATCGAATTTAGGGTTATGTTTTGATAGGCTTTAGTGGCTATTTGAATCATTTGAAAATTGGGGGCATTGTTTCATGTTGCGCTGAAAAATCAAAGGATCAGAGGTTTGTTGTGGATCAATACTAGCTTTAATACTTTGGGATATGAAATAGCTTTAATACTTTGACTTAGCTTGTCTAAATGACTCTTCAAGAGTAGTAGTTTTTTTTCCTCAGTCCATAGGAGAGATTAAAACTCACTAGTTTGGCAAAATGGACTGCTGGTTCATAGGTCCATCTCACCTTTGACAACTTCCAATATTATATTCAATAAAGATTTATGATACATGTGTAAGATATATTCAATATGTTCGAGTTTGTCCAATAAATGTATTAAAAATGATATATTGGGATGGATGTAAAGTTAAGCAAACTACTTTTGATCCATATGGATTTTGTTGTAAGGTTTTCTTTTTATTAATTATTAGTGGATGCATGTACCTTTATTATGAGTATATTTGGAATAGTAAATAAGTAAATAAATAATCTCAACAGTTTTTAGGATTTGTTAAACTAATTTTTAATTACCTATTTCATTGATATTTATAGAAATAAAATATTATCTTCTTTACTAGTAAAAATAATAAAATATTATATTCCTTATTGGTAAAAAGAAAAATGAATGTAGCTTTACAAGTAAAATAAAATATGAATATGGAGAGTAGGTTGTGTTAATAGGAGATTTTGGATATATCCCTTAGGTCCATTCTAACTTGAGTAGGTCTTGCATTGAACTGTTCTAGCTAGTGATCGACTTGTCTTAATCCTTAGTTGACTTACGATCGACTTGTCCTAATCCTTAGTTGACCCACATGAAGCTCCTTTAGATAGTAAACAGGATGTTGCCCTGGGGTTGAGTTCTTTCCTTCAGAGGTCATTTATACCATGCTCATACCGTTGTCTTGTAGAGCTTGACTAACCTCTCTTAGAGTGTGGGCTTAAGGCTAAGGTTAGAATATTAAGGGCAAACTACAAGCAATGTTGGATAACGATCCTTGACTTAGTAAATAGCATGACCTCTAGATTCTTGGGTTACAATACAACTATGATGCTTACTTCCTATACTTAGTGAACACATATTTGCTCCATCATGGGAACATGGCTCCTAAATTCTCTTAAGCTCACCATTATAAATAAAGGTGTCACACCAACGGTAAATTACCTTCACTCACCCATACTCTTAAGCTCTTTAGTGTTCTTACTTCCTTATACATTTGCACTCTCTTTCAATAGTCCCTAAATTAAGTATTGAAGTGGTTACACTAAACAATATCTCCACACTTTGACAGTGACTTATTGTGCAGACTAAATACTTTTCTATTAATTTTACCAACAGAATCCTAGAGATGACATTTAGCACTACTCTTCCACAAAAAGAGGTACTTAAATAGTTTTGGAATTGCTTGCACTATCAGATACTTGCAAGGGGCTTGAAAGGCCTTAATAATCTTCCACTCATTAGGAGTGATTTAAGTAAGGCATAACCAATGGTAGTTGAACAGCTTCTTTTTAAATTCAACAAAAGGGAATCACATTTTGAATTTAAAGCATTTCTCATAAATATAGAAATGCCTCCTTGCAATTAGAGTAACCTAGTCATGTAGGCTATATATGTACAGCTTCATGCCAACTGGACTCTCGATGATGTAATTCCTCTGGCAATAACTTATATCCCTATCTAAAGTAATACTGCAATTGCATATGGCTGATGTTTCGTCCTCCTTGCTGTTGGGATAAACATCCCTTGGTAGGCTCTTGATTAGAGCTACCCTATCTAATACTACCTCCAAATCACCCATAGGTTCTTCCTTCGCCACTACTGGTATATTAGAAAGCCTCTCTACCGTTGTTGAATAAATAAGATCCTTTTGAATTTTAAACTTAGACAATGTAAAACTCATAATTACCTAAGGTCAACATTGTAGTAGTATGGGGAGTTTGAAGAAAATTCTAAAGAACTTGTTAGAAATCCAAACAAAATAGTGTTATGATGCACAAAGAGAATAAATGGATGCAAACGTGAAGAATCAAAGCCCTTAAAGAGTATTTATAAGCTTAAAAGGGGTAAAACAAATAGGCAATAATGGGAAATCAAAAGGATATGACATTCCATCGATCAAATCTTGCCACATAGCTTGCAATCATATTTGGTGCCTAAGATCTCTCTAACATAACATCGTTAACCATATGTGCAATTGCAACACTATGATAGTTGTCAATTTGCATTAACTGCACGTTGAAAAACACATGCTAAAACAATAATTTGAAAAATTTACCTTCTCAAACAATCTTCGAGTACTCCCTCCTGTTAAACTTAAGAGTAGTTTAAGGAAGATAGGACCTTGTAAATCCAGATTGCTTTGTAAGAAAGGGAGGGGGGAAGGGGACTTGTACAACTCAGACTATAAGGATAAGTCATCCTAACAATTTGTCATTATCCAAGCATGAGCCTCGTTGAAATGGCTCACTTGCTCCATCAACTCAATGGGGGCTCTAATCAAAGTTGTTTGCTTATATAATACGAGGCAAGTGCACCTATCAATTTTAATATAGTGGATGTAAGTCCGAGTCGATCCCTCAGAGATTTTGAGTACTAATATTAACCTTAACTCTATTATCTAACCAGAAAATTGTGATAAATTGAATGAATTAAAAATACTAAAATTAACCATCTAAACTAATTATGAGACTTAATTAAGCAAATTAGAAAGCAATAAAACTACGAACGACTTCTACAATAACGTATTTAAGAATTATTTCCCCTAGTGTTTAACATGTGACCACTTAAAATATATTTAATTCAGTTTCTATTATTCTTGACCGGAGGAATTTACAATTAAAGCTAATATCTTTCTCAAGCATATTAACCCTAATCTTAAATTATTTACCGGAATCTCTTCGCTTAGTAATATAACTTAGAATTGCATTAATGTATAATGAATTCCCATACAAATAATCAACTTTCTGGAAGAAACATGTATCTTATCTCTAAGTATACATGTAATTCTCTCCAATTATGCTAAGATCTAATTACACATGCAATTTCTCAATCAACATGCATAATATCATATATTGATACTCTAGAATTATCGATCAACAATTAAACAACATAATTGAATTAAGAAAAAATAGAAACTTTATTGAAATTATAATTTAATCCAAGGGTTACATGAAACCCTAGGTTCCATAATCCTAAATACTCGAATTCTAAGCTATCATAACGAATCTAAAAATGAGTTTCATAAAAAATATAAAATAAAATATGAAAAACCCTTTTGGTTGATGAACAATCTCTCTAATCTTGAAGTTGATGTTGTTCTTGTCTCTTTCTTGATGTTCTTCTCAAGTCTCTTCTCTTCTCTTGTATCTTTCCGTCTTTTCTAATGTCTCTCTTCTTTTGAAACCCTAAGATATCCTTTTATATATGTATTATAAGGATTCTGTTTTTGTCACCAGATACGGCCTGGGACATGGCCGTGTCCTCAGGTCATGTAACTTTCTGCATTAAGGCAAAATTTTCTGCATAACTTCAAAACTTCATAACTTCTTCGTTTGAACTCCGATTTGAGTGAAATTTGATTCCTTTTCTTCGTTTTCGATCCTAAAATGCGTTCAAACCTTGAAATCAACATTTTACTCAATTAAGTATCAATTTCTTTAAAGAAAATAAAAAATGCAAGGAAAATACTATAAAATCACCATATGAAATATATTTAAAATCAGAGTTATCATTATACAATCCATCCAAGATGCGTAACGTCTGGGTAGGATAGTAAGCTTGTATAACTTACTTAGGATGGTTCCTACCCAGACACAATGACTTTTCAGTATAGCCTTCCTAATATAAGCTAAGGTTAGCTCCAATAGCCTGCTCAGTCTAAATCTACTTAGCTTAGATGTTTGAGCAAAGTACTACGAGTTTGAATGACATGATCTATATCTTCGAAAACTCCATTGACCCAAAATTTTCCATCCTTCACAATAAGGATGTCCAAAGCTCTAATAACATGGGATAGTTTAGTAATGTGCCTAAGGAACCTAATTAACCTCTGATTCTCCTTGTTGACTTCTCGATAAAGAGACTCTGGTGGAGGAGGGGGGAGGAAGTGTTGATAGAAGATTTTGGATATGAGTCTCTTAGGCCCATTTTGACTTAAGTAGGCTTTAGGTCGAACTTCTAACCTATGACTGACTTGTCCCAATCCTCAACTGACCTGTATGAAGCTCCTTCAAATAGTAAATTGGATGTTGCCCTAGGACCTAGCTCTCTCCTTTAGAGGTCATTTATACCATGCTCACATCATTGTCTCGACCTCCTTAAGAGCGAGGACTTAGGCTAAGGACAGAAAACTAAGGGCAGACTACGAGTAACGATGGATAAGGATCCTTAACTTGGTCTATATCATGGCCCTAGATTTTAAGGTCATGACTACGACCATGATGCCCACTCCCTATACTTAGTGGACATGTAATTGCTCCATCATGGGAACGTGACTCCTAGATTCTCTTTGGCTTACCATCATGAATAGAAGTGTCACACCAATAGTAAATTACCTTTACTCACTTAGACTTGTAAGCTCTTTAGTGTTCTTGCTTCCTTATGCATTTATAATCTCCTCCAACAATTCTTAATTTAATCATAGGAGTAGTCACATCGAATAATACCCTGACACCTTTCATTAATCAACTTTACTAGCAGAATCCTAGAGACAATGAGTAGTTTTATTTTTCTTTTTTCTTTTTTCTTTTTGAATTCCAAATACATTTAAGTTCATAAATTGATGATTTTGAAGGGATAATGTATAACCGTTTTAATATTTGTAAGTTATTTAATAAATACATCAAAATGGTGATTACAAAAGAGTTTAGCTTTAGTAATATAGATAATGAGCATGCACAAGTCGATTTTACCTTTGATTTGTGATTGAAACCTATCTCAGCAAAGTTAGATACAGTTCAACTCTTTTCCTTCCGATTCTCATCCCACCCATCAAAATTTAGTTTGTTTTTTCAGACAGAAAAGTATTATTAAGTGTATCAAACCGAAAAAACATTTTGCCTTTTCATTACTTGTATCAAATAAATAAACATTTTATATTCTGGTTACTTACTTTCTTTTCCTATTGAAGTATCTAAATACATCCATTAATAAGACCCTTTTAATAAATATTTACCCCAAGGTTATGATAGGTTTGTATTGTACGCATAACTCAAAATGTGCTTGTGCACTTGAAGTCTAGTAATATAAGCATTGTTTACTTGATAAGATGGAGTCGGTTTAGGTTCTTCTCCTTACAAATGTAATAATGGAAAACAAGGGTCATCTAGTTTTAGCTTTTTTAGTGGTAGAATCATTGTATTCATCTATAAATTTTAGAGAGAATCATAATGTAGGGGATCAATATTTAGGAGTAAATTCAAATAAAGGATGAATGTTTTAAAATGTTCAAATAAGAGATTAATATTTCATAAAGTGATTTGAATAAATGATCAATATTTCAAAAAGTAAAAATAAAATATTAATATTTCATAAAGTAGTTTAAAAAATTTTATAGATGAGCTATTATGAATTTTTTATTTAAACTATTTTGTAAAACGTTAATTTCTTATTTAAACTTTTTGAAACATTAATTCCTTATTTAAATTTACCCTTAAACATTGATCCCTTTTGTTATAATTTTTTTATAAATTTTACATTACAAGACCTTAGAAGATACTATGTCATGTGAACTTGCTGTAAGACAATACTCAATATATAATAAAAAAAAAATGTAATGATTTAGTGATTTAGTAATCTATATGATATGATAGGTACATGTAATGGCCATGTGTTTGGATCAGATGGATTTGAGTCCATCTAATGTCCAATGGTACATTAAACTTGGCTTTTAACCTCAGGTTTAAGTTTGAAATCGATTCGCTTTGCGAGTTTGTTACCTTGAACATCTAGAAACTTAGAATCAAATAACATGATTATTATTGTCTCCTTTCTTTCCTATTGCTCTTATTAGAAGATATTTTTGGAAGATGTAGAGGGATTCTTTATTTTATTTATATATTTATTTCTGTTTATGTAGATATATGTTATTTACCGAAATTGAACAGACAGTGGTAGTTATTAATCGCTAGTGCCTGCTGAAGTATGGTAGTAAGTGAATGAGTTGGTAAAACGGGAATGAATTTCGGCCAAAGAAGCAGTTTGGTAATTGGGCTTAGAATACATACTCCAAGAAACTCAATAAACACGAAATGGCCTCGAGGACTTCTATATTGTCCTTGTTTCTTGCTAATCCCGGAATATGTATTGCTGAATCTCAATGAAAATTGTACTCGTATGAGGCAGTTCATGTGAAAATTAATTCATCAGCGATCTTGACAATTTTTTTCCCTATATTATCACCAGTGAAAAGTCCGATAAAAGCCGAAGGAATCGTCTCCAAACCATGCGAGATATCTTCAAGTGGATGGATTTTTCCAGTTCGGAGATGATCAGAGGTGGTTGCTATAAATTCTGGGTACACTTTCAGGTGATCTGCAGCTAAGAATCCCTGGATTCTGATCCTCTTGTAAATAACATCTACCATATTTGGTGCGGCTCGCTTTGCAGAATCTGTGTATTCCGCTATTACTCCAGAGACAGCAACTCTACCAAATGTGTTCATATTTGCCACTGCTGCTTCCAGCATCTCTGACCCGACATTGTCGAAGTATACGTCGATTCCATCAGGAAAGTACCTGTTAAATGAACATTTCAGTATGCCAAATGCTGTCTCAATACTTCTTTGTTTTAGCAAATTCAAGTACGAAAATGAATAATGAAAACCACAGATTCCTACCTTTTGAGTGATGACTTCAGGTCAGTTTCCTCCTTATAATTAAAAGCATCATCAAAACCAAGCTTCTCCTTAAGCAAATCCACCTGTAACATAGAACAAAGGGCAAGAGTCCTTTTCCCTTCTCTTGACTTCTTAATATGTGATGATTCTCTTCTCAGAATGGACTTAAACTGACCTTTTTTTGGCTTCCAGCAGAACCAACAACATAGCAGCCAAACAATTTAGCATACTGTCCCACCAAGTTCCCAACTGATCCAGAAGCTGCAGATACAAAAACCTTCTCGCCTTTCTTCGGCTTGCATATGCCAAATAATCCTCCATAGGCCGTCAAACCACTGAATCCTGATAGAAATATTAATACAGCCAATAACTTATCTTGATGTTTCATTTAAACACTAACAGTCAAAATTGCATAAATCATTTGCGTCCTTCGAGCTGTAAGGGCCTGTTTGTTTCAGAAAATAGTACTAGACAACATAAAATGAAACAGCACAGAAAAGCACCAGAACAAGAAGATGTCCTTATTTGTTTCACATGGTATTGGAAAGCAAAATTTTGTGAAATGAACGGGCTGGTAGTGTCATGTTAACTGTGTCTTTAAATTAGCATATATTGATTCTCTCTTGCAAGGTATTAAGTTTAGTCATCAATATAATGAACTTAAAATGCTTTTCTCATATCCTGTTTCTATGTTCAACGTTCCCATGTTTTCTGCAAGAATCTAATATTCGGTCCCCACAAATTAGCGTCTCCTTGTGCGAGTCCTCCCATGTTTTCCTCACTCCAGCATCAACCAAAGCAGATGTTGCCAGGAGGTCAACAATGCACGGAAAATGCTCTTATTGGAATAGCTCAAGACCTTCCTTGACCATTCCAGCATTAGTACATGCTGCAAGGAGAGCAACAAATGTCGTCTCGGTAGGGTTTTTTTTCTTTTTCTGCTCTGCAAAGCCAATTTGCTAAACAGTTTAAGTGACTTCTTTGCATCACCATTCAATGCAACCTCGCATATAGTAGCATTCCATGCTCCAGCAATATTTTATATCTCCTGCAACAACCAAGCTGGATTTTAAGTACATGTCCACCAATGGTGTAGCGATGCTAGTCTTTAACTCAAACTTGAGCTTCTTGGCATACCAATGCGCCTAAAACCCCTGTTCAACCCACACCAAGGTGTGCACAAGCGGTAATCAAACTAACAAAAGACAGATTCATTAGGATGCAGACCTGCATTATGCATTTGCCTAACAAGGAAAGCACTTCATTGAAGTCACTAACACAAGAATATGCCACTATCGTTGCAATCTCTCGGGCATTTGATGAAAACAGCAATCTCACATTCTCAGATCACACAAATGACCATGCTCATCAATCAAAGCAATACGCTTTTTATAACATCTCTCTGAGGACTAGCATCAAACTGCTTCCTAACCTCATTTATCTCAAAATTTAAGAATAAAACTCAATTGATCCACTAATCACAAAAGGTCATCACAAAATCCAAACTTTAACCTATGGGCATGTACCAATTCATCAATTAACTTTGAATTAATGCCATTTGAATCCATGCCCATGTTAGGAATCCTGATAAACGTAAGGAAGCAACCATCAACCTATCTTGGTGTTTCTTCTGAACTATAACACTTTAAGTGCATATGTAGTATGGGATTAACCAAATTTTTATACAGGAATGCTGATAAAATTAAGGAAGCAATTAACAACTTATTTCAATGTTTCTTGTAAACTATGACACTTTAATTGCATATGAATTATGATATTGACCAAATTTTTATTACACCATACAAATCAGAAAAATTGAATCTTGCTTGCAAAGTATTAAATTTAGCCATCCGCATAATGTACTTGATGTGGCGACTAACAAATATTTTAAGCAAAGACTCTAATTAGTGGAAAAATTAGCATTCCTCGGTCTAAGTAATAAATTATTTAAAGTTGTATACAGTGATCACAATCCACCAGGATTTCTGTCTCCAAATAGTATTCTCATATGTATCTCCTCATATCACTTATGGGATAAAAAAATAAAAGTGGATATGCATTTTCCTGTCCTCAAATAGTATCCCCGTATGTGTCTCTTCTTATGACGTGCCGTTGCGCATGGGAAAAGAACAAAAGTGGATATGGGGAAGCTTGGTTTGATCAGAAGGATCGTTACCTAATATTCCGACATGATAGGATAATGGAAACCCCATGGAATCCAATTTCCTCATCGTTCCACCACTTTTTATTTTGCTATACTCTGCCCAAGTGATGACTCCAATGACCAGATCATCCTTCTCAAATTCAGGATTTCCTGAAGCCACAACTCTTCCCACACCATAAGCCTCGATTTCCTGTCAAGCACAAAACAGCTTTCTGAGATTTGAACCGTCAATATATTCAATCCTTACCGACAATGCTGTTTGGCAGGAGAAAGTGAAGGGTACATAATAGAGCTTGGCGCTGAAATTTCTAACTCCTGATTTACCTCTCCAGGGGCAATGGCAACTGAAAAACTTATCGCATTCTGCGACGAGCTTTGACTCTTCATCCGGTTTAGTTGATAAGGATCGATTGAAACATAAAGATTCCTTGTGATTACTTCATTGCTACCGGGCTCAACTGAAAGAGAAAGGATTGACGTTTTGAACTCGAAATGGGATTCTTTTGGTGAACCTTCAATATGTTTCTTAATAGTCACAAACTTGTTGGTCACTTCCATCGTTGAGGAGTTGTGTTGAAGCTCGGAAGACGAAAGAATAAGCTTATAAAACGAGGGCCTATCGGCCACCGCATGCTAATTTGAACGTTAAGACAGCCAAGGAAGTGTGTCATGACATCAGCTGACTTTTGGCATTTTGTTTAGGGTACTTGTACGTGGAATAATCCGATTATGAAACAAAACCCAAAAGATAAATTAAAAAATAAAAATAAAAATAAAAATAAATATGAAGGAGAAGGAGAAGGAGAGAAGATATTATAGGGGCCGGAATATTGAATTGCACTGGCCAGCATTTATATCAATAATTATTTTAAACTGACACTATATGGATTTATTTAGGTTATTCCAATATTATTTCTGTATATTTATTCAAATTCGGCCTTTAGTAAAATTTTATGGTGTCTTGGTTGTGTATTATTCATTAAAAATGATAAACAATCAGAAAAAGAGTTGAAAAAATCCATCACGAATAATGTGTTTTATCTTTCGATTGATTGGATGATTAAATCTACAGAATATTATTTGTCTAATTCAAATTCTTAATTGACCTTTTAAACTTTTTATTTTCATTGTTTATCATTTCTGTTTTGATTTATATCTTTTCTACATTGGATTAATGAGATAAGATAGTAATGTAAGATAGTAGAAAGAAAAAATCATAAAAGAATGAAAAATGAGAGAAAGTACAAAAATTAATAAGAAAATTTAACCTAAACAATTTTTTTTATGAAAAAAATAACAAAACCTAAAAAAATATATCTAACAACCTTACATCACTAGATTAAAATGATAACTTTATATTATTGGCGTTGTGTGTTATCAGTGAAAAAGAAAAAGGCATTATATGAATTAAAAAAAAATAATTTTATTCAATATTTAATTACTCTCGTCTTAATTGATTACAAGTTTTATTTATTTATAAATATAATAAGAGCTATTATTATAAAAAACTAAATTTTAATAAATTTAGAAAATAAAAGATTTAATATCTTAAAATAAGATATCTATTTAACTAAATCTTGAAAATAAAAAACTGAATCTTTTTATATAAAAGATAATACAAATCATATCTGGAATTTTATTCTTTTTTCCAAAAATCGTCTAATCCGGATCGAATATGAAAAAAAAAAAATTAAAAATTAAAAAGAACACCCCAAAAGTCAATTTTGCGAATTCAGTCATCCGTTGTATTTTTAGTGCAGTGCTCTTGTTTAGCACGAAGTTGTAACTTCCAGTGGAAAAGGGTACCTTCAAAAGCAGAGGAGGACATTCGCGTTAAAGCCCTTACAGCAAGCGTGAGCACGATATTAACATCTGTCTTCAACTTGAATGAAGCAGATTTGTTAGGATATGAATTATGACAAATTTTAGAACTCAAGTCTGTTAATCCAAATTTTTAAACTCATTGCATCCAACGAGCTTTATATCACTTATTGTTATTGAGTATTTAATTAAAGTCTATCAATATAGAATGTTGATAACCGACTAATATAAATATTTTATATATGGGTCTGTATACAAATTCTCCTTTTTCAGGCTTGTGAAGTTTATAGTTAGTGGAGACGGAAGTATTTAAAAAAAAAAAAAAAAAAAAAAAAAGGAGGGAAGAAGTAGGACAAGAGGAGAATCAAGCTTGCTTTAACCATATCGTTATAGCATATCCTCATTGTGGTTGTGCTAAGAAAGAAGTGAAGCCGGCTTCGACATTCTTGTTTGACATGTTCAACAACTTTGCGAATGCTTTGTCGTGGGTTAAAGGAATCTTTCTATCTCCTAATTCAATTAAAATAGCACAGATTAATTTAGATTATTCGACTCACTATAATATAAATATCAAATAATATATAGAATTTAAAATAATGTCACTTTTTGCTGTATACAAAAATTATTAAAAACTTAATCATAGAAATGTGACATATGTTTAAAGGTTCTCGCGAGTAAGCAATTTGCGTTTTATAATTATTTATTAATGTTAATCACAGAACATATGCTGAAATAAATATTTTTATTAATATAATTATCATAAATCAATCAAAAGTTAGTGTTCCATGATTATACATTATCAAATAATTATGAAACACTGATGATGTGCTCGTAATAAAATACAAAAAACCATACGTCACTTATTTACAAGAACCTAAAATATAAGTTGTGCTTGTATAATTTTTTCCAAATTTCAATTTTCTGATTAGAATTAAATTTGCAAAAGTCAAAGATCTGATTTCGAAAGTTAACGAGCAAGGCACTGGAATAAGATGATCATAGAGTGAGCTAACCCGAAGCTCATTCCTAATTCAGATGTTTATTCAAAGATGAATTTCCACATGTTAGAAGTTGCAATAGTAAAGTCAATTACATTTTTTTTTTTTAGCATATGCAATTAATCTTCCTAAACTTTGATTTAAATACAGATTGATTATTTAAAAGTTAAAAGTATACTTTACGACTCCTAAACTTAGATAAATTGACAAATAGCCCTCATAAATTAATTATAACTCTCTTAAACTTTGATTTTAATGTATAAATATATTTTAAATTTATTTAAATATATTTTAAGATCCTCTAAACTTTAACGATAGACTGATTTTTTCTAATTAAAAAAGGAAATATTATTTCTATTGTAATTTATTAAAATTTAGGAGTTTTAAAGCACACTTTGAAGATTTAAAGGATTAATTCACACGTTAACCAAAGTTTAAGGAATTATTTGTAATTTCCCTTGCCAATAATGTCAATTACATTAGATGCTAAATTTGCTATCTATAATTGAATTATGAAGTTTACCAAATCTAACATTTCTAATTTCACCTAAGATTCCATTTAATACATGTAACCATAGGTGGGCAATGGGCTGGCCCGACCTTAAACCGATTCGGAACCATCAGTTCATGAGCTCAACTATGGTTGAACCATAATCAACTTGTATGGGGGCGGTTTCGGGCTAGTTTAGCTCTTGAACTATTTTTTTTTTTTAATTTTTAGAATTAATTTTATTAATTTTTTAAATATATTAACAATTTTTAATAATGTGATTTTTTTCTCTTTTTTTTAAGTATATTAATTCATTAATAATTTCTAATTTTTAATTAATTTTTAACTTAATATGATTCTAACTTTTTTATATTTTTGCTCAAATTTTATTTTTTTTCATATTTAAGTTCTTAATATTAGACAAGTTTTACAAAAAGAATATATATTAACTGAAATTAAATTTTCCATATATTCTTAACACGTAGTTAATTTATGATTAGTCATCTATCATTAATTTGATAATATTATTTTTAAAAAATTATCTTTCACCGTTACAAAATAAAGTAGTTTTGATATGCAATGATTCACTTGATATTATCCAATTATTTTTTTCAATTTAATAAACTCTATTTTCTCTTTATTTTTATTTTATTTTTTAAGCTCGTGAATCGGCCGAGCTGAATTGAACCATCGATTTAATGGTAAGTCAGTTTGACGGTTTACGACCTATCAATTTAAGGGGATGGTTTGGCCCAATCATTTACAGGTTAGATCAGTTCGGTTTACAATTCGAAACCAATTCTTATTCAACTTTACATATAACTCGAACTTTTTGGATGACATATTGTTGAAGGCTAAAATCAAGTCATTGATAGTGTTAAGATGAATAATTTTGCTGAAATTCAAAGGAAATGGGAATTTCCTATTGTGGCAATAGAAGGGTGATAGATTGTTGGTGCGACGAGGTACGATAGATGTGCCGTTGAGTCACCAACGATACTCTTGTTAAAATTGGGACTGCGGTACATGTCAAAGTCAGTGGGAGCTGATAGTGTTGAAATGGTCGAACTATGGCAGCTAGATAGAACCTCGAGTCGGCGGTCAGCAGGGGATGCTGTAAGGTTGCGGTTAGGGGTAGGAAAAAAGAATTGGCGAAATCAAACTAATCTGCTAACCGAACCTAATCAAATAATATGTTTTTTTTTTTTTTTTGGGATAATTTGGTTTAAAAATTTTTTAAACTGAATCAAAATGTTAATTTATGGTTGATTTAAAAGGATAAATCAAACCAATCTATAAAGCTGAACTAAACCGTTTTATAAGAAAACATATTAATATTTTACTTTGCAACTAAAGAATTTTTTTTATTGTGATATAGTACGTGAAAGAATTTTCAATTTACTTTTATTAATATGTATATGTATTGAATTTTTAATGCCATGATTTATAAATTATATGTATAGTTTGATTCAAAATTTATATAAATGTTATTTTTGTAAATAAAATTAACTACTAATAAACTTTGAAAATTTTTAGTTGCATGTATATTAACTTTATTAACCTATAATATGATATAAGTACTTTTTATTATTAAATATATTTAATACTTTTATATGAGATTATATGTTATGTAAATATATTCTACTATATTAGAAAATATGATTTAATCTACAAATTAAACTAAACTGAACCAAAATTTTATGGTTTGAAAAAATTTATAATATAAACCATACAGTTTGGTTTAAAATCATAAAAGACTTAACCACATTTTAATAGTTTGAATTGATTCAAGGAGTTATTAGAATCGATCTAATCTATGCTCACCTCTAGATGTGATGGAGACAGATTACAACGATGTTTATGAGATGTTGCCATCCAACAAAGCTATATCTTTGAAATCTCAGGCTGTTTTATCAAATGTTCTTTTCTTAAAATCATATGCTTCTTGGGAAAATTATACATGTGCCAATTGAGTTGTAATCGAAGATAAATTTAGGATGGGTTGTAGTTATGGGGTCTCTTGATCCCCTATTCCAATTATCTTTACTGTTATCTTGTGATTGGCCAGGTCGGACTCCGATGATATCTGAGCTTTATTATTAATAAATAAATTTCTTTGGTCAAAACGGGAAAAAAAAAAAAGAAAAAAAGCTATCTGGTTGAAGGTAGAGGAGGGTGAAGATTAGAACCAACACATTAATATTATAAACATCCCATTTTGCCTAGTTTAGGGTAATTTTTAGTCAAAGTAGAAGAAACACAAAAACGAAAAAAAAAAGGCTAAAAAAATTGTAAAGTAAAAAAGCCAGAAAAAATGAGAAAACAAGGAAAAGAAATGAAACATAGAAAATTTCGAGAAAGAAACAAAAAATAAAACTACAATATGTAAATGGGACAAAATTTTTGCGCAAAATCCTGTTTGCCGAGTTACATTGCACATAATAGATTCTAGAGCATTCATAAAATTGCAGTTCATATGGTGGCATGGATTCAGTAAGTTCATACATAGGAGTATATAATAATTTTATTCGGGCCAAGTTTAGGTATGCAATTAGATCGATCATTAAAGTATACCTAACTTGCTAAACCAGATAATAGGGTTAGGTTTTAAAATTATAAGAAAACTCAATTAAAAACTTGATTTGAAAAAAATTTATATTAATAAAAGTATTTATTCTTACTTTATGTACCATGCATGTATTATACAAGTTCTGTATTATACAATACATTTGATTCTCAATTTCTATCATTATATAAGTTAACAAATATAATTATAATTCTACTTAATTTGTTTCCATTTTACTCTCTTATTAATCCTATCTATATTAAATAAAAAATCATTCTTAAAAGATCTTTAAATTCTATAAAATCTTATCTCTATAGATTTCTTAATTATATAGTATCGGGTTTCAAAAATAAGGAATAAAACCTCTTTTATAGGGTTCTAAAAAATGTTAAATCCTATAAAATCAGGTTTAAGTTTTATAAAACTCTCAAGCATCCCGTTTAGTTCTAGCAAATATTTCGATAAAGTCTTGACAGCTTGTTTTGCATCAGAAAATAGAAGAAAAGTACAACATAGTGGTTAGAGCATTGGAATGTGTCCGTCGGATCTTGGGCTCAAATCACAATATAGGAAAGTAGGTTTAATTGGCATCCAAAATTTGGAAAAACTGATAAACACTAAAAATGGCAGGACAAATAATGATCAGATGGAGCAGGATTTAATGTAAATGGGAGTGATTAAGTGCTAGGGAATTATGGCATTTTTTTTTAGGCAAACAACACACAGATAAAAAATAAATAAATAAAAATCCAACTTTCTCTTTGGCTACTCGAAACCATACAAAAAATTATCTCCAGAATTTCTTTGATTCTAGGAGAAATGGAAACGTGAAAGAGGGCTCAATAAACTCCTAGAAATCCCAAAATTTAGAAAATTATAAACTTTGAGATGTAAATTTACTCGAAATCAGATTGAATTCGAGAACCCTCGTTGGATCATGTAGGATGCTTCAGGAACCAATGCCACGTGTGGTTATAGGAGTAATTCACTAGTACCATGGCATTCCTCATCCATAGAGCCAGGGATTTGATGTGACTACGGGCTTCAGCCACCATTGGAGTGCCTTGACATTCGACAAAGCCCCTGAAATCCAAACCTTTCCATCCGCTGGTTCGAACTCGTTTGGAGCTCCATACCGACTTGCAATCCATGACTTCAACCCGAGCGTCCTAATCACCTGATTCGCCTCCCTTTAGTTAGTTTCTTTTATTTATTTATTTTTTGTGATATCAGTTTAGGTTTGTTTGCGATTTGAAACAGACAAGTATATATATATATATATATATAAAATTATTTAATGACAATTGGTTTTGCATTTTTCACATCTAGTTTTAGTATTATTTTTTTTAATGTGGTTTACCTTTTTTTTTTTTTTAAATTTGTGAATTTAATTTTCTAGTTTTGCACGTTTCGTTAGTATAATTCAATTTCTGGCATATTCAATTTAGCTTCATGATTAATTTATTTTTGCATGTTTGGTCTGCATAATGCATGTTTAGTTTCTTTTCGTATTTGAAAATTGCATGTTAGTTTCATATTTGCATGCTTGCAGTTTCATATTTATATATTTAATTAGTTTCATGTTTGCATGTTTAATTTCACAATCGACATATTCAATCTTTATACTCGCATAGTCAATACATCTAGTTGACCTACCAATGTGTTTAATATGATTCATCGATATGATTTTATTTTTCAATATTTATATATTGGATTGGATTGCTTAATTGTATTTGCATATTAGTATAGCTAACTAGCATATGTCTATTTAACGCATGATTACTATGCATGATTAGTTTCTTTTTTTTCTTTTTTTTTTTGAAAATCCCATCGTTTTCCAAATTAGGGTCTTTTTCTTAAAAAAAAAAAAAATGCATGTTTTCATGACTAGTCTAGTGTGGTTGATCGTATGACTAATTGCATGTTTGATCTAAAGCGTACAAAAAAATAGAATAAAAGATTGCATATGTTTATGTTTCTTTTCTGTGTTCCAATTAGATTTCGTCTCTAACATATTTCATCTTGATGTTTTAGGTTTTGATTTGTTTGCACGTGTTTCATGGCTGATTCGTTTTCTTGTGTTCTTTACCGTCATTTTTTAGAAAAAGGAAAGCTGATAAAATAAAAATCTTATATTCATTTTTTTTTCTTCAGTTATTGCATTTCATATCATCGTTGCTTGCATGATTATTACATATGTGTTAATCGCATGATTACTACATATTTAATATTAGATGCATGAATATTGCATATTTATTATCGGATGAAAAGTCGCCGTCTCTGGCCTGCTCTAGCAGCCCCGTCCCGTCTGCTAAACATACTACATGTGGCAATCACATATTTCCAAGGCAAACAACACTAATTCTCTGTTCTTTCCTCGCCCTTAAATATCTAATGCCGTTAGGTCAATAATCTTTTCCCTTCATTTCTTCGCAACCGTAACATTAACCATGTAAATATTTCTTGACATAAGAAATTGACTTTTGTCGATTATCGTCTCTTTATACAAATTATTGTCAGGAAGCATTGCTTTTAATAATTGATTCTTTTTTCGGTAGTATTTAATAATTGATATTAGTTTAATAGTAAGAAGTGATTGTAATTTTTAGTGAATAACGAATGTGCCATGAGAAATTATTTTAAATATTTTTTAGAAAAGAAATTTTTATAGGAAGTATAACAATTATGGGAAAATATTTTTTAACATTTTTTTAAAGAACACATTTTTATTATGTACATGAAATATGATTTTTATGGCCAACAAATATCTTATTCTTACAATGAGTGAAATCAGAACGTCATTATTTTATTATAAAACCAAAAAACCTCATAATTGAAAATGTAATTTAAACAATGCTATTCTCAATCTAATGCTCAAAGATAGAAATTAAGAATAAAAGCTAGATCTTTGAATAGTATATTAATCATAACAAGAAATACAACAATATTTAAAAAAAAAAAAAAAGAAAACAACACAATGAAAAATTTTCAATCTAGCTTGCAAGTTTGGTCTCATGACGTCATAATTCCATTATCTTGGAATCCTGGATCTTGGTTGCTACTTCTCATTTGTTGAACCCATTCTTTTCAAAATGAGACTAAAAAATGATTGATAATTTTTAAATTTGTAAAAAAACATTGATAATATTTCGCTTGTGATATTTGACATACTATTTATGCTAGTCCGTCTCATTGATGTGTAAGAACTAAAGTTTGCATTTTCCTAATAGATAAAAAGCGGAGTCATCATTGAATTTTTTCCACAATAAAAATTAAACTATTTATCATTAATTTATGGTGAGAAAAACTCACATTTATCCAATAAGATGTTAAAGTTTGTTGATTGAGATCAATTACATCAATGGAGAAGTTATATAAGGAAGTGGTGATTTTCTGCTGCAAAATTTGTTTTTTCATAATAAAATAATGATAATGTTTGGATTTCACTAATTATAAATCTTGTAAATTATATTAAACTCAATAGGGAACTATTGCTTATCAATTATTTTAGTACTAAACTCAAACTAATTTAAATAACACATCCAATATTACATGTAATATGTTATCAGTCTTTTCTCTTAACTAATAAAAGAAGTATTGACCATATTTTCCATGCAAATTTGTAAAGGAAAGGAAATAAATATTAAACTATCATTCTTTTAAATAAAAGAAGTATCAATCTCTTTTATTTAAATTAACCTTCTTTTAAATAAAATAAGCAAAAATTGTAGTACCATCATCTTGTATTAAGTCCCATTTTTTTTTAGTGTCTCGGTTAAGCAAGCTAGACACAATGAAATAAAATACTTCCTCATGCAATCATTGTATAATATTTTAATACAAGATGTTTGTTGGAAAAAAAATTTAAGATGTTCGAAGTCCTAAGATGGGTTTTGTGAGTAATAATTTAACTGAAAATTGTAATTCCTGACAAAGTGAAATATATATTGCGTTTCTTTTGAAGAAAACTTCATATATGAAGAATGGAATATTTATTGACCATAAAACTGATTTTTTGCACTGGTAGAAAAAATGTTGCACGTCCATAAAATAAAATGTTTTCTTTTTAAAAAATGTTAAAAATTATTTTCCCACAATTATTATACTTCTTGAAAAAATGTTTCCTTTCTAAAGAATATCAAAAATAATTTTTTATAGCACATTCATTATTCACTAAAAATTACAATAATCTCTTATCGTTAAACTAATAACAATTATTAAATACTATCCAAAAAAATCAATAATTAAAAGCAATATTTCTCAATAAGAATTTATTGATGAGTAATTATAATTGTTAAAATCGCAAGTCAACTAAATAATTCTACGAGTTTATGATTTTTTTTTAAGTTAAAATAGTTATTGAATTATTTTGGTGTTGACTTACGATAAAATTATGAATATTAATATATAGTTCAATAAATTTATAATTTTATTGGTTTTGTATGATTTTATCGATTTTATATATTTAGATAAATAAGAGAATCGCGCTTTTGATAATTATATATACAATTACAAGTCGTCGATGTTGCCGCTGGGGAGAAACGGAGGAAGCGAAAAAAAAAAAAAAAGAGAAAAGAAAAGAAAAGAAAACCCTAACGGCATTAGATAATCAACGGCGAGGAAAGAAAGAAGAATTAGTGTTGTTTGTTTAGGAAATATGATTGCCATGTGTCGTATTTTTAGCAGATGGGATAGGGCTATGACAGCAAGCCGGAGATAGCGAAGTTTCGTCCTTTATTATTGATTACATTGATTATTAGATAGTGCTGCTAATTGCATGACAAGTAATTACACACTTAGTATTAATTACATGAAGGGGGAATATTCTTTTTTTCTTTTTTCTTTTTTATGTTTTTAACATAGGTGATATCTTTACTAACATATTCCCTATTTATTTGCTTATAAAAAATCTTTTTCTTTAATTATAACGCCATGGCATCCTAATGGACATCACAACTTGTCATATGCTCCTATTAATCAGGAACATGCTAAGGATTTCTATAATCTACCAATAAATCATCAAAACTTATCTTAGATAGTGTTTGGTTGTATAATTTTTATGATATTGAACTTAGTAAAAAATTTTATTCTATATTTGATTTGTAAATTTATCTGATGATTGGACAAAAACTAAGCTGATTGTTTGAACAAAATGCTTAAATTTTGTTACATTTAAACTATGGTACAAAAATGAAATGCATTGGATAAAAAAAATATATTTTGCATTTGCAAAAATATCCCTTTATGTTATAATATTAAATTGATGAATATTATTTTTATTAAATATTATAAAAATTTATTTATTTTATAATATAAATAATTAATTTTTTTATTTAATACTGTATAAATCAAACATGGTACAACGAGCTTGTATTGTTTAGTCTTCCTTATACTTATCATGTCCAATTCTTTTTATCTAATCTAGTCCTTTTAACCAAACGCTATCTTAGGATCATAAACCATGGTAAATCTCAAAAATTTCAAAAGGAGTGAGAACATCTATCTAGTCTCATCACTTGAACTAAAAGTCTAGTTAAGTATCAACATGAGGCAAACCCACTCTCATCACTTGAACCAAAAGTCTAGTCAAGTATCAACATGAGGCAAAAATAAAGCCAAACAACACAAAGGCATCAAATAGCTCCAAGAGTTTTTCTCCTCATCACAATAATAAGTAACTAGAAACTCTCTCAAAATCTCCAAAACACAATAAACTCTAAGAATATCTCAAATGTTGCTCCTAGTACTGTAAATCATCTCTACTCATAGCTCTATTCATAACTCCAATTACTCCTCATAGTCTAGTCATCATAAAAGTAGAGGTAATTTACTCCATCTTCCTCATATACGTCATATAAAAAGGGCTATTCATATATAACATAACCCTCATTACTGAGCCTAAAAAAGAGAAGAATGAGATCAATTCTAGTATGTAATACACAAATACATATGGATGCCAATCTAGTCAATCACATACATTTAATACAAGAAAGTGATAGACAATAGGTTATTATTTTGAGTTTTAGCTCATATACAACAAAGAAGAACTCATGAACCTACTACATGCTATGATCTCTTATAAATACACATAAATAGTATAGATATATAAATCTTTTAATTTATTAGGATATAAATATGGTGTTTGGAATTGCCACTTTTGACCCCACACCTATGATCTAGAATCCAAGGTACCTAAATTTAGTTGCGTTGTCTCAATGTAGGGGTCCATAAGGAAATCTCACAAGAAGATCAACATTTGCCCCTTAGTGATCTGCTACTCCTGATCTCTCAGATGAGCCAAACATAGTCAACAAATTAAGATTTAAAATTGAATCTAAGTTAATCTAGTTATTTAAATACTCTAGCAAGCACATTTAACAAGTACACATCACGTACCTTAACTAATGAGTAAAGAACAACACTAAGCCTATACTGTGATTAAAAGAGTGACCTCAAACACAAGAACCTAGTAACAATATTAACAAGTTTAGTTTAGTTCATTTTCTTATTAACGTTATGCCACTACTCAATAGTGTTACCTCAACTCACTTCTATTCCTTCTTCTAACTCTTTAAGGCCTACTCCAAGTAACAGTCAAAAGCCTTTAACATTTCTAACTCTCATCACTAGTTACTTCAATTTGATTCAATCATCTTAAATAACTCTATCATAACCATCTCCAAAGAATCTCTAAGCTCTTATTGTAATATAGGTTTCTAAGAACAATTACAATTGGATAAGGGGTGAAGATCATATCTTGGCTTAGGAGAGGAATGATAAAACACTTGGAATGAGGATTTGAAGGTTCAAGAAATGAAGTTTCAAAATAGAGTTTAATTCTTTGCGAAACATGTTTGTAGATAAGTAATACTACTTAATATGCTCAAAAATGGTTTTAGAGTACAAAATATACTTTAAGAAATAGGTTAAGACACATGGAAATTGATTTAAGAAATAGGAATGGAAGAATACTTGATTTAATCTTTTGGATTGAACTAGTCACATGGTTCGAGGGGAACTAGTTGGTTGGTCCTTACAAACCTTCTATGGCTAAATATAAGGTACAACCAGCCTTACGGTTGAAACCAGAATAGCAACAAAGCTTTGAATTCACTTTCTAAACCAACTCAAGTCTAACGTTTTCATCAATCCCACTTCAAATAGACTTTGATTACTCATTACCCCATCAATATAACACAATTTTATATCATCCAAACTTCAAATTTTAGACCAAATACCAACTTAAAATCTCAATTTTACCAACAAACTTCAAGAACCAACTCTAATATAAAGAATAACAGAAAAGATGAAAAGCACTTACTTGGAATGTAAGAACACAAGTTGGAAACCTAAGGGCAAGCTAAACTAGGAAGATTTAACTGAAAACTCAAGCACACAAATTTCAATTGAGGTTAAAATCAAGTAAAACACCCTTGAAGTGAGAGTTTTATTATTGAAACAAATTTGGAAAGGAGTTTCTTGTTAATCCTTACCTTAATCTACCTCTTGGAGAGTTCCTTAGTGAGAGCTTGAGGGTTTTAGGATAATGGCTTCTTAGATCAAATAGGGATTAAATTAAATGTGAGGTTTTCACTAAAAATGGGTAAGGTTTAAGGGTAAGCTGGATGGGTTTAAGGGTACATAAGGTTTAAGGATTCTTTTGAAATCACCATGATGTCCTCCACTTTGAAAACATTTTATTTGAAATTTAGTTAGGCATTATATTAGCACTTTACTTGTCGTTACTAGATAATAGATTGTACTTAAACTACAACTTTTTGTCACATAGTGCGTTTTCCTAAATAAAAAAGTAATAAATTTATTCCATTTTAGAAATTAGGAATTTTCTTATGGTAGAATTTTCCAAAATAGGACTAAATTTAAGATTAAGGGCTATTTCAAAAATTAAAGAAAAAGGGTAAAAATGTAAAATGAAATAGTTTTTCTTAAATAAAAATAACATATACATTAAAGGGTTTTTTTTTTCCAAAAAAAAAAAAAGGAATTATGGTTGCCTAATTTTGATTAGTAGGTGTGTAAATTTCTCTAGAGTAGCTACCCTAAAAAAATAAGTTTTCCCCTTAAATTAAAAAATATTAAATAATAATAAATTAAAAAAAAGAGAGAATTATTATGAACTTTATTAACCCCTCCTGGTAATTGTATAGGTTTTAATATAACAAACCTCGAGTTTAGTTTTCTCTGGTTTACAAAAATTTCTTTTCAAATCGAATTTTCTTATACATTAATAGTTAAGTTAGGGTTGTTTCACCTATTTGATCCTAATTTTCCTTTTATTCTAAATTTGGTTGGTGACAAAAATTATTCAGAAAAAGATAAATTCCTTTAGTTTCAATTGGACAATTCATATTGAATCGGTAAGGTTCCATACAAATCTAAAATGAATGAGATCAAAAGGAAAATGGGGCTTAACAGCTATTATTCTCACTAATCTCTTTATCACTTTATTCATTATTTTGTAATATATCGAGTGAAAGTTAGTATAATGCTAAAAGAGCTATTTGCAATTATGTTTTCCCCAAGATATTAAGATGATGCTTGAATGGTCCAACAAAGTGCAAAATAAATGAATATACCTTTAGCGAATCACTTTATATTGTCTCTTACTTAATGTTAAAAGCTAGAATCTGAAGATGAAATTGTCAAATGTTATATATATCAAAACAATGGGTTTGCTGATGTATGTTATAGTTCCATAAGACCAAATAAAACATAGCTTATTAGTGTAGTAACTAGTAAGTATATGGCAAATTGGGATGTGCAACATTAGCACAAACACCTCATTTTTGCTCTTAATATAGTTTTTAAAATTCTTTTAGGGTAATGAAAGGGTCCTAAATTGAAAAATAAAAAAAAGTAGAAAATTCAAAAAAACAAAAAAAAATAGAAAATCTAGAAAAATAAAAGAATAAAAAAATTAGAAAAAAAATTAAAATATAGAAATTGTAGAAAATCTAGAAATAGGAAGGTTAGAAAAATAAAATAAAAATATGATAAAAGAAATTTAGGAAAAGCAAAAAAATATTGAAAATCATAAAGGAAAAAAGAAGGTATTCTTAGGGACACAAAGAGTTAGACATAAATATTTTAAGATAATAAAATAAGGGCTTAGGTGTATCTTTATGTTTGGTTGGTTTAGGCTTGATTTAAAATCTAATATTAATCTAGCTAAACCATTATATTCATTTTATTTGCAAGTAGAAGTAGGGTATGGGCCACTTTGCCCATTGGTTTAGAGCTTAGTCTTGGCAATCTAAGGTTCGACTTTTACACAAGGCACTTTATGCCTTTCATTTTTGTTTAGCCCTACAACATGTGTCAATGAATTGGCCACGTATTTTGTTGAGACATAAGGTAATTTTTATTTAGACCATGATGTTGATGTGGCATTACGTCAGCATTTTTTTCCCTTACTTTCTCTTTCTTTCTCTCTTTTTCTCACACAAAATACGCTTAGGGTGTTCATTTTGGAGCCATTTTTGATTGAGTTTTCTTTGTGATTTCACCAAATTAATGGTGAAATTACGAAGATCACATGAGATATTGTTGAATCTACCCTTTGACATGGGCAAATTCATTCATTTTTTCATTTGAATTGGCCTTAGAAAATCAAAGAAAATTTGTGTGAGATTATTGCACATGAATGAATTGATAAAAGCCAATCGTGCTAGGCAAAAATAGAATGTTCTATGTGATCCTTGAGATATATAGAAGTATTTTCAACTTCTATTTCGTATCAAATCTTGCGTTTTTCCTCCTTTGTAAAGATTCACCGTATTGACCTTTAATGGCTTATATGGCCATTAATGGCATTTTTGAAGCTCGATAAGCTTAAAGGTGTATAAAAAGACCTCCCCCCTTCTCCTTCAATCATTAGGAATCATCACTAAAACACACAAAACTCACACACACAAGCTCTCTCTCTCTCTAGCTCTAAGCTTAAGCACGGTGGTTTTGGAGCCAAACTAATACTATAATGAGCTTAGTTAAACCTCAAGCTTCCAATAGACATTAGTTAAAGCCCTTGTCATAGTCCTTAGTCCCTTTATTTGGACCACCATCGTGAAACTTTAACCCCTTGTCGCGGTTGCCAGTCAAAACACCACCTATAAGCATCCTCACGCAAAAACACCACCACCATTGAGGTCATGGTGGTAAAAAACCAAAAAGCATACCACTCTTTAAGTTTCAACCACTGCAATGTGTACTAAACCACACCTATTGCCATCAACTTAGACGTAACGACCTTGAAATGGCCACCATAAGGTGAGATATTGCCATTGGACCACCTTTTATTAATGAGAACCGCATAAAAGTGGTTTTTCCCCATTGAAAAGGTAGCCAAAACATGCTAGATTGACCTCATAGACACTTGGAGTTGACCCCCTTGCCTAGTCACGTGCTACACACGTGTGACCTGAATCCACGCTCTAAACTTGGCGTGAATACCTTTCGAACCCATACCCTCTAGCCTTAATCTAGGTTCAGTTGAGTTTCCTATTTGTTTTTTCTTTTTCTTTTTATCTATGTTTTATTTACTAAAAAGGAATAAAAAAATATAAATATAATTTTTTTCTTTTAAAATATTTTCTTTTTCTTTCTATTTTGTAAATTCTTTTCAAAAGTTTTTGTTTTCAACTAAAGGTTATATGAATAAGTATTTTAATAGTTAGAAAAATAAAGAAATAAGTAAATAAAGTAGTTTTTATCATTTAAAAAAATTATTTTCCAAAGTAAAAATTTTACTTAACCCTTTTCAAAATTAAGACTCATTTTTAGAATTTTCCAAAAATAAATAGTTAAAAACTTAGAGCTCTTTTTAGAAAATTTTCCTAAGTGAAAAATAAAATAACTAAGACATATAAACTCAACCAATTTTTAGAATTAAAATAAACTAACATACCTAAAGTTTTACAAAAAAACGAGCTATAAAAATCTGATCTCGAATAACAAGTATATAGGTACGCATGGGTAATTATAAGGTGACTGAAAATATGAAAATATTTTATTTTTCCCTTTTTGAATAATTTTTCAATTTCTTTCCTTTGTAAATAATTATAATTTTATTATTTCTTTTACTTGTAAGTATAAACTACTTTTCTTAAATTAGATGAGCAATTTTGAAAAATAAATTTAAATTCAAAAAGTTATAGTGGTGTCTACATTAGGTTTAATAAGGTAGCTCATGAACTCATGAATCTAGTTTCTTAAAAAATTTTCTAAAAGTTTTTAAACACATAGACTAGTGACTAAACTAAAATCGATCTACTTAATTGGTTTCAATGTAATCACATTTCTTGGTTACACCGGGTGGTGACTCTAAAGTTTCTTCAAAAATAAAGAAACTAGGTTTTCTTTAACTTTAGTCGAGTGTTTAGATTAAATGGGCATATGGTTTAGTTTAAATCAAGTTAAGAAAAATAAAAAAATGAAAAATTTAAGCTCGATAGCTTAACGATTCCACTAAGGACCGTCAAGAGGGCTAGTCACTTAAACCTTTCAAATTTAGGATTATTTTTCAAAATAATTTATATTAAGATTTATTTTCTTGTAATTACTTTTTATCGTACATATTTTCACTATCTTTTCTGCTACAGCTAACATTTGGGGTTTCTGTTTGTTTTTTTTTTTAAATTTTTATGTGTGTGGTTTGGGTTGGGTGGAGGGGGGTGGAGGGTGCGGGACGGGGGCTGGTGGGGGGTGTTGGGGTTTAATTAATGCATCATGAATGCATGGTATATATGGTTAGATCCAAGCCGTCTTAAGATAGGAAAATGGGGAGCTATTGTGTAGGTTTTGGGTGCAACGGTGTAGTCATTGGTTAGGATTGATTAGGCTACCCTACTTAAACTTAAATGTAACTAATAAACCATTTTTTTGAAAACATGTGAAGTTACATAGCTTAAGGACTTTTAAAACCCACTTTCATTGCAATTTAAGATCCCTTTTCCGTAATTGGCAAATAGAACATGATGTGGAAACAAAAAAAATTATTAAAAAAGGTCTTGCAACCATGAGGTTTCCTAACTTACTTCCTTGTAATTTGCTCCTTTGTAAATATTTTTCTATATTTTTCCCTTATTTGTAAAATATTGATTGAATCCCTATGTAAATAAGATAATTTTGAAGTAATTTTCTTTCTTTTTTTGTAGAAATGATTAGCTCCTCCTTCATACCAGCCCTATTCAAGGAAGTTCATATCTACAAGCCTTTAGAACCTAGAAGAATACTTGAAGCGTGGTTTCGGTTTTTCAATCTAAACCATCAGAAGGTCATACAAGATAAGATTGGGCTCGTCTTTTCATTACTTAAAGTTCAGATGAATATTACCATAATGTGGGCACTAGTTTATTTATAGGATTAAAAAATGTTAGCCTTTTGTTTTAGCAAACTTTGTTTGAGACCAACAGTCGAAGAATAATCCCATTTGTTAGAAATCTCTTCAATTGGAAAATGGTATGTTCCAAACATTACTGCTGGGATTGCAAATATTTTCAATAAGCTTTAAGGCCTTCACGAATCCAAAATATGCAAAATATGGGCATATCATAATAGAAGAACCATTAGGGTAAATGATCTCTTCACTTGGTTTGCAACCTCATCTAGTTATAATCTAGAGCTCTTTTATACTAATTTTGAAGCTTGGAAGTAACATAGAATCAACGCTTATATCTTGGTAGCCTTTGGGACCATCTTGTTTTCTAATGGAGTATTCCATATATATCATAAAATTGCGGAGATAGTGATCCGGTTCTTAGAAGGAAGGTCCTACATTCTAACTTTGCTTATTGATCAAGCTAGATCTCTTAATCATCTCGAAGATGAAAGAAATGGAGATTCAAAGACCAATATAGCCTTATTCATGGTTTAGTTTATTGGCCATGCATGAAGCCACAAACTTGACTTTTCCCATAGGAAAGGTATCCAAACAATGAATCCCATTGATGAGTTTACTATTGTCATTGAACCCTCTAAAGATGTTGCTACCTATTATTAGGTTAGAGCTTTTCAGAAGTTTTGTGTCGAAGATATCTTATTGGTTGCATGATGGATGGAAACACATAACATTAGAAAGAGGAAGAAGGTGACATCATAGGAAAAAGAGGAATTAGGCTTTAAGGTTGTTTGTAATCAAAGTTTGAATAATGTATCATGAACATCAGAGTTGCAATATTAATAAAATATAGATTTGCTACATTATAGTTAATTTGTCAACTGCCTTCTTTGCATTCACGTGCCTTCATAATGCATTTATGATTTTTCTTTATTTGTAAACATTCATTGTTGGTTTTGTTAATTCAGCAAACATTGTAACTAAAGAGATTAAATTCACTATCCTACTTTCTTTATGATTTATCAAAAGCTCATGCTTCAATAATAGAGAGTGAAGTAAAAATAAATAAATAAAAAAGAAAAAATTTCCAATTGCATTTAGTCTTCGTTAAGTAGGATTCTTAGATTCATGAAAGTCATATCCTTAGGTTTTCAATTGTAAATGTTTGATTTCTTTTGGTCCTTTTATCGGTTCCTTCCCTTTTAACCCTTTTCATTCTCTTGTCAATTCTCACTTATCCATCCTTCTTAATGGTTAGATTTTTCAGTCATTTTCAAGTATCCCATAAAATTTTCCTTTCTATAAAATGTTTCTCTTCTTTAAAATGATGGGATTATACTTCTTATAGGTAACATTTTAAATACCTATAGGGTTTTCGTAATTGACTATAAATATTATTCGTTAGGCTCTCATTCCCTTTAAAATGTTTTTAAGAGATATTTTTTCCCCTTTTTCTCACAACTTATAACCTACGGGAATAAACCTCATCCTTGTATTCCATTACCTAATTTCTTTTTATTTATTTTTGAATAAGTCCTTTTCTCTCTCAAAACAAAGGCTTTAAAAAAAAAAGGAAAAGAAATTGCTAATAGGTATGGTTTCTTATTAGGAGTAATGGCTAATAATGAAAACAATGACAACCTTGGTGGCACCAACCCTACAAAACTAAAGATTCTTTCATTAGAGCAAACTATTGTGAAAGTGGCTAAACAAATGAACTTCATGGTTGATAGCATAGCCTTGCTCAAGGCAACAGTGCTGTCGAGCCTAGATTTTTTTGAGTTTTTATTATTTTCCTTAACTCAATCTATATTAAATCTTGTACCCATTTAATATAAACCATCAACTAGGAATTAAGGAAAACAGGTTTTCTATAAATTTAAAAAGAAATTGGAGTCACCACTTGACTGGGGTAGGGAAAAGGGTTAGATTAAAACCAATTGAATGGATTAATTTTAATTTAAACACTAGACCACGTGAAAAATTTAAACACTAGACCACGTGAAAACCAATTTTGAAAATGGTTTTTTAAAAACGAAATATTTCGAGTCCGATGGCTAACTTATTAAACCTTAATGAATACCACTTTTAATTTTTCAAAATTAATTTTATTTTTCAATTACCCATTTAGCTAATTCTACATTCACAATTAAGGAAAATTAATTAAAAAAAAGTTTATCTACAAAAAGAGAAAATAAAAATAATTTCCTTATTTTAAGTAACCTCATTATTGCGTACGTATCCTTTAATAAGGATCAAGCTTTTTGTAGTTTGTTTTGAAAACATAAATGTGTTGGATTCTTTTAAATTTGGAAAACAATCGGGTTTACATTCTTTTTATCCATTTAATTTTATTTAAGGAAAGCTTTAAAAAAGTGTCCTAATTTGGTATTTAATCTTTGAAAAGAAAATCTAAAAGAAGATCTTTTTTTTTTTTTTGAGAAGGTTTATATATATTTTTAAAGTGAAAAACATACATTTATTAACTTATTTATTTATTTTTCGAAAAAGATGAAACTTTTGAAATCAAAATATTAAAAATTAAAAGAGACCCTAAATTTTGAAAAGGGGTATATTATTTTATTTATTTAAGAAGATATATTTTTCTAAGTGCCATAATGCTTTTTACTACCATTATAAATATATGAGAAACAAAACATAATAATAATACACATACAAAATAAGAAGGAAAGGAGGAAAGGATGCAGACCAAATCATGAGAGTGGGTCGTGAGTTAGATTTAGGCATAGAAATGGATTGGACCGGGTCGGGTCATGTGACCTACACATGCACAGGCTACAAGAAAGGAAGAAAGAGAGAAGGCTTCGATAGTGGTTGATCAGTGAACTCCAAAGTTGTTTCAGGGTATAATTCAAAGGGGTGAGAGTGGATTCATGTTAAGGGTCTAAAACCAAAGCCATAGTAAATGGTAGTAGTTTTGGGGTTTTCTAAAATGGTAGTCGACAGTGGTTATTTGGGCAGCACGACAAGGGGCTATTAGTAGTAAGTAGGTGCTTGGGTTAGGTGTTTTTGGTGGAGAACTTAGTTGTGTGGTTGGTTTAGAGTGAGAACTAGTGGTTGTTAATGTTTTACGTAGTGGTCATGGTTGCTAGGGTTTGGGTAGCTTAGCATTGGCCGTGACTGCTATGAAGCATGGTGGTTTGTGAGAGAGATCAAGTCAAAAAGCTGGGAGCAAAGAGAAGCTTCTTATATGGTTGTTTTTACTTGAAATGCTTTGAGCTTGGATAACCTTGTAGAGAGAGAAAGGGTTACGATCGCCTAGAGAGAGATTATGTTGAGTGTGTGTGTTTAGGATGACTATTGATGCCAGAACAAGTTCTTAAACACCCTATTAATACCTATTAGAGGTCAAGCATGTTTGGAAAGATACGTTAATGGCTGAATCAGCCATGAATGTGCATCTTGGATTTCAAGCTACTAGGAGATTTCAGTGCTCATTTTGACCCTTGAGTTGGATGAATTTGTATAAGTTTTAGAACCGCTTCAAAAATAGGCTATGGACTCTTCAAGATTTCACCATTAATTCGATGAAATCTTATAGAAAAAAGGGCCAACAATTGACTTGCATTGAGTTGACTAAGGAGGAGAAGCAACTAAGAATCCGGCTTTAAATTTGGAAGAAGATTCACACTAGTGTGTGGTCACATGCCATGCACCATAGCTCATGCATGTGGGCAAAAAAATAATGTAGGCACTTTTGTGCCTACATAAGTGAGCTTAGGCTCACAATCAGGGCTTAGCCTTGTTTCGTAAATGGACCAAGTCTTAAACCTGGTCCAATCCCTATCCTTTTTTTTATTTTTTTAAATAAATAAAAATAAATAATAATAATAATAAATATATATATAAAGTCATAAACCTAATTTTATGTCAAAATTAAATCTAAATTGATCAAGTCTCATACACATAAATAATTAAATAAATGAAGTCCTCCATTAAAGATTATATGCACTTGGGTGTTATTTAACCCTAAAAATGAAATCACTCGGTCCATATCACCTAACAACACTAAAAACAGCATACAACCTAAAAAATTTATTTTTCTCCTTTTTTTGTATTTTTTCAATTTTTTTGTTTTCTTTTTTTGTATTTTCCAATTTTTTTTTTTATATTTTTCAATTAAGACCCTTTTCTTTATTCTTAAAATATATTATAGGAGGACAAAATGTGGTGTTTACAAGTGTTAACAAATAAAGAGCACTTAAAGGACCAGCATGGGAAGAAATCTATTCAATTGACAAAAGTCAACCTAGCATCGAATCCCGATTCTTTCAAGGTCAATACAAGACTAGTCAATTCAGGACCAATCAACTTAAGGCCTAATCAAAATAGCCTTAAAGAGTGGGAAAGAAAGTTGACCCAACAAATTGATGATAAAATGAAGACACTTAGAAGTTATGATGAATTTGAGCTGGTTGGCTTCATCGGTTTTTCTACATATGATATTGAGGCCTATCTTGAAAAATTTAAAGTACCAGAGTTTGAGAAATATAATGAGACTAGATGCCCTAAAACTCCACATTAGGCTATATCTACGTAAGATGACTTGTTACATTATAAATGAGCAGCTATTAGTAAAAACATTTCAGGACAACCTCACTAGGTTAGCTTTGTCTTGGTATACTCAATTGGATTAAGGTAAGTTAATACATAAGATAAGTTAGCTCGAGTGTTCGTTGAATAATATAAATTCAATGTAGAGATAGCAACATCTATTTGGGACTTGAGCAATAAGGGGAAAAATGACAATGAGACCTTTAAGGATTATGCCTAAAAACGGAGGGGCATGACATTTAAAATCACCTCTACTTTGTTAGAGAAGCAACTGATTGATGCATTCATCTAAACATTAAATGGGTTGTATTTTAATTGTCTCCTGGGGCAATCAATCGCTAACTTTATAGATGTAGTTTCAGTAGGTAGCCACATAGAAGAGGCAATAAGGATAGCGGCATAGAGGAGGCAATAAGGATAGCCGCATAGAAGGCATCTTACTCCAATCTTGATCCTATAACTCAACTTCTTTATCAATTGAAGGAGGTAGGAATGCTAAGTCATGCACTTCCTTTACCTAAATACAAGTTCTAAAGGCCGGATCCTAGCCCATCATGTGAATATCACGTGTATTCGATGGGTTATTCTACAGAAGAATGAATGATTTAAGACCTCATTAATGTTGGGCTACTTCAAATAAACTTTACCAACCTTAATGGACTAGAGGTTAAGGTAAATATTCCTTCGCAATGTGTTGGGTCATGCATCAATATGATAGGAACATTTAAACGAAAGAGGAGAATGAATGGTAAGAGTTTAAGTCAAGTTGATAAAGGCATATTTTTCATGTTTTAAAGAGCAAATTAAGATAGAATTATTATTGATTTTATAAAAATCATTAAGAAATGGTACTTAATTATTTTCATTTGGACATTTTAGGAATTAGAGCATTCAAGAGTGGAATTACGGATGATTTAGAGGAATTTTAAGCAAATTAACGAAGCCTGGATCAACACATGCAAATTGGAATTAAAGGTAGCTGACTTACAACTTGTACTGTCAGCCTTTGATGGCTACGCCACCAGCTTTTTACTTATACCACCGGCCTTCATGGAAAAGAAACTTCATGCGAGCTAACCCTAATTTTTTTATATAAATAGCTTATGTTTCATTGTTTGGTGGACTTTTTAAAAAACACTTTTTCCTTAGACGTAGCGAGCAGTAAAATAATCTTTAGTTAGTTCTTGAAGAATTCTTCGGGAGAATCACTTTGATCATTAAGAGGAATTTTCTTTTGCTATGGAAACTAAGATTGAAGTTGCAATTGAAGATTATTTTTTTTCCAATACAAAATTGGTGACATCTATTTCAATTATTCTTATACAATTCTGTGAATTACTTATACTTTCAATTATGAATTTCCTTGCAATTTCAATTAGTATTTGTGTTTTTGCTTTTAAATCCATGACTGGCTAAATTTATTTGTGGGAATTGATGAAACCCTAAATAGTTAAGATGATGATTGTGTTCATGTTATAGGATTAAGAGATATATAGATTATTCATGATTGCAATTTCTATGATTTCAATTATAATTGTTCAATTGATTATAATTGTTAGAAACCCTAATGATATGGAAGTTGATATAGGGTTTGTTAGAAATTCTTAGTTGATTTGATTAATCAATGTGGAAGCAGAGTTAATTGAATTAATTAAAAATTATCTAGAGATTAATGCGATGTTTAGCGATATTTACTAAGATATTAGGGATAATTGATTTAGGACATTAGACAATCATAGTATCGGGAGATATATGATTATAATTTAAAGTCCATTGTTAATTGGAAGATACAGAAGCTGATTAATTAATTAGGGGTTTAAATCCTTAAGTTTTAAGGTATAATAATTTCATTTAAATGATTATATAGCAATTAATCTATATAACATGATAACAATTTGATTTACGTAATGTAGGATGGATTTTGTTTTCCTATAATTCTTAATTGATTGCTTAATTTTAGATTTTTCATAGTTATTTTCTTTTCAATAGTTTTAGAGTAATTATTAGATTAATTAATTTAATTTTGATTGCTTGAATATTGATAAGAACTAGTATAGGATTAGTAATTTCTTAGTCCTCAAGAGATCAGCAACCTTACTTTCTTTATATTACTTGATTTCGACCTAGTATACTTGTTGGAGTATTCACAATATATATATATATAGTTTAAGCGAATCAGGAAATCAAGACACTTCAATAGAAACCAGAGAATGGGAGCTAATTATTAAGGATGTCTAAATACTTTGTGATTTGCAATGTAAGAAATTTTCTAAATAAAAGTCCTTCACTTCTTGAATATATCTTAGTAAAATTTTCTATTATTAGGGCAAATGAATGCATATTTTCAGTATCTCATTTTGAAAGTTTAGAATAAAAAAAGGTAAACCGAATTCCAAACCCCCAACCCTAAAATATACTTTGAGAGTTGAATGACATTATAGTAAGGCTATTGGACTCAATCCTTAATGGATGTCCATTTTGAATTTAATACGTAAATTAAAATGAAGTTAGACAATCATTTCAAATATCCTAAATACAAAATATCCTTTGTTAATCCTTTTGAGTCTATTTTAGCAATGTTTTTTTTTTAACTTAAACACTATCAAGAATTATCCCACATTGGGGCAATGTGGAGGTAATCAGGAGAAAAAGATAAAATTAACTCATGCTTGCCTTAGTAACATCAAATTCAAGAATAATTTTCATTATTGATAATTTGTTTCCTCTTAGATGAAGAAGAGTCAATAAGGCTCATACACTTTTCTAGACAACTTAAGCCCATTGATTTAAGTTTAAAAGCCCATTCACGAGTCCTAATAAGGGAAATGATCGCTTATAAGGCCAAAGAAAAAAAAAATAGAGAGAACAAAAAAAAAGGAAGAAAGAAAGAAAGGCCTAAAATAAAACAAAAGTAATCTTAAAATGCTAAAGGCCCTCTTAACTCATCAAAGAAGCCAAAATGAATACCATCCCCAGTTGACCAAGAAGGCTTAAGCTTGAACCTAGCACATACATCTCTAATTGCAAACATAAGAGTTTCCATAAGCTCTTTTGATCAGAGGGAACAATTTATCTTAGATAATAATTATTTTTGAAACTAGGGCAAGTACGTTTCTAGTTTTTTCTTTAGGGTTCTTGACTTGTAAACCTATGTTGAGCAAATAATTTTTTCAAAACAAACCTTTTCATTAATACCTTGTGAAACCATTGACCAAAAGCCTAAAATTGCATTTTGAATAAAAAAAAAACCTAACAAATTAATTAAGACATATCACTTGCAAAATAGACCATAATATCTAGAATTATAGTCAAGAGTGAAAATTTTGAACCTAGAGAATATCAAGAAGTTCTTTTGAACTAAACTAATCAATTATGAGATATTGTTCCTATGACTAAAAAATATTTGAAAGGTCTTCAAGAAGAGTTTCTACCCTTGTGATCATCCTAGGTGACATTAAAAGATCACTTGCCTTGAGATTGAAAGCTAGTGCCTTGAAGGAAAAAGAACAACAACCTAAGGAAAAGAGGATTTGCTAAAGACAAGGTCGTGAGATGATTTGAGCAAGGTAAAAAAAAAAAAAGCAAGTTGTTACAAGCCCGCACTCATTGGAACTTATGAAAAATCCATACTTGTTAGCAAAATAAAAAATAATAATAAATAAATAAAAAGAGAGAAGAAGAGAAAGAGAAGAGAAGAGAAGAGAAAAGGACAAGTTTTTCTTTAAGTTGACATTGTACTAATTTTATCACTTTCAAGCGTTTTTCCAGCATAAGTCCTATGCTTGTTTGTAAAATTTTTTCTTCCCATTCGATCCTAGTGGCCATTTTCATCAGTTTTGAGAGTTTCACCTGAATTCAAGTAAAGGGACCTAATCCCTAATGTCTAATCCAATATCTCTTTTTGTCAACTTAGAAGGTCTAACCCTTGGTAATCAAATTAAGGGACTATAGCGACTCAGTCTCTCTTAAATCAACCCTTGAAGTCAATTTTGTGCATCCCAAGAAAAGTGCATAGTTAAGTAAGTTTTTCTTGAGAAATCTAATTGAATTAAAATTCATCAGTCCAAGATGGTGGTAAAACTTTGAAGTTCAATCCAAAATGTCGATAAAATTTTGAGATCCATCAATGCAAGATAGTGATAAAACTTTCAAGTCCATCAATTTTAAGATGATAATAAAACTTTTAAAACGCATCAATCTAAGATGGTGAACAAGAAACCCCGTCAATTCAAGATGGTGATAAACTTTTAAGATCCATCAATCCAAGATGATAATAGAACTTTTAAAACCCATCAAACCAAAATGGTGATTTAAAATTTTTAGACCCATCAATCTAAGATAGTGATAAATTTTCAAGATCCATCAATTCAAGATGGTAACAAAGTTTTTTTTATCGACCAATTCAAGATGGTGATAGATTGATGCTCACTTTCTCTTTATCTAGCCGTCTAAGATAGTGTTAAATTTAATGAATTTAAAAACCATCCACCTAAGGTGTTTATTTAAAGATTTGTTGAAATGTAATGAAATTTGTTTTCTTGAAGTATTTATATCCATCCAAGGCAACTATTACCATCTTTTTGTTCATTTAAGACGGTATCTTTAGGGTTTAGCCTATTTTTAGGGCATACCGATTTCTTTTCCATTTGAATCTCTCCCTTAAGGAGCAAATTCTTTTCCCCCTCTTCACAAAATTTCTAGTGGATCAAGTTTAGAATAACCAGCTAACTAAAGCACTTTTTAGTATTATTTATTACATGAGCAAAAATGGTGTCTCTTTTATTTTTATAGTAAAGTTTTCTCAAACTTTATCATAAAAAAAAATAGTTGTAGACACTTTATTTTTATCTTCCTATAATTTTTAAAATTCTTTTAAGGTAATAATATGGTCCTATATTAAAAAACACAAAAAAGTAGAAAATTAAAAAAAAAACACAAAAAATTAGAAAATTTAGAAAAATAAAATAAATAAATAAATAATTAGAGAATATATAAAAAAAAAAAGAAAAATGTAAAAATTTAGAAACTTTAGAAACTCCAAAAATAGGATGGTCAAGAAAATACAATAAAAAGATGATAAAAAAAATTTAGGAAATACACAAAAATATTGCAAATGACAAAAAAAAAAAAAAAAGAAGAAGGTATTTTTAGGAACACAAAGAGTTGGAAATAAATATTTTAAGGTAATAAAATAAGGGCTCGGGTGTCTCCTCCTATTTAGTTGGCTTAGGCTTAATTAAAAATCTAATATTAGCCCATCAAATCCTTATATGCATTTTATTTGCAAATAGAAGTAGGAAATTGGCCACTTAGGCGTATTAGTTTAGAGCTTGGTCTTAACAAGGGTAATTAGTTAGAGGTCTTAGGATTGACTCTTACACTAGGCACTTTATGCCATTTATTTTTGTTTAGCCCCAAAACATGTGTCAATTAACCATTGGGCCACATGTCTTGCAAAGACATGTCGCAGTTTTTATTTGGACCACGTGGGCACCACATCGACATCTTTTTCCCATGCTTTCCCTTTCTCTCTCTCCTTTTCTCACACAAAACACACCTAGAGTGTTCATTTTGGAGCCATTTTTGATCGAGTTTTTTTCGTGATTTCACCAAATTAATGGTGAAATCATGAAGATCACATGACATATTATTGAATCCACCCTTTAACATGGCCAAATTATTTCATCTTTTCATCTGAATTAGCTTCTAAAAATCGAAGAAAATTCATGTACAAGATTCTAGTACATGAATGAATTGGTGAAATCCAATCCTGTAAGGCAAATATAGAATGTTTTGTATGATCCTTGAGATATATGGAAGTATTTTCAACTTCTATTCTGTATCAAATCTCGTGTTTTTCCTCGTCTATAAGGATTCACTATGATGATCTTCAATGGCTAATATGGCTATTAATGGCACTTTTCAAGCTCGACGAGCTTAGAAGTGTATTAAAGTACCTCCCCCATTCTCCTTCAATAATTAGGAATCATTACCAAAACACACAAAACTCATGCATGTGAGTTCTCTCTCTTTACAGTTGCATCATTTGTTCTCTAGCTCTAAGCTTGAGCATGGTAGTTTTTGAGCCAAACCAATACCACAACAAACTTAGTTGAACCTTAAGCTTCCAATAGACACTAATTGGAGCCCTTGCCATGGCCTTTAGCCCCTCCATTCGAACCATCATCGTGAAACCTTAACCCTTTGTAGCAACCATCATTCGAAACACTACCTACGAGCACCCCTATGCAAAAACACCACCATGGCTAAGCTCATAGTAGTTAAAAACCTTGAGGCACACCACTCTTCAAGTTTTAGCTACCTTCACCATGTGCATTACACCACCACTTGCCTAAACTCAAGTACCTTGAAATGGCCACCTTAAGGTGAGGCACCACCATTAAACCACCTTTTGTCAATGAGAACTAGACAAAAGTGGTTTTTCCCCATTGAAAAGGTGGCCAAAACACGTTGGAATGACCTCATAGCAGCCCGAAGCCAATCCCCGTCTCCAGTTACGTGCTATACATGTGTGACTCGGATCTATGTTCCAAAACCAACTTAAATATTTGTTCAAGTTAGTCAAGTTTTCCTTTTTCTTTTTTCTTTTTTTTTTTCTTATCTGTATTTTATTGACTAAAGAAAGAATAATACAATAAAAAAAATATAAATATAAAAAAGAAAAATAATAATAATTCCTTCCATTTTCTTTCTTTTAAAACATTTTCTTTTTCTTTCTATTCGTAAATTATTTTCAAAATTTTTTATTTTCAACTGAAGTTTATATAAATAATGTATTTTAATACTTAATAAATGAATAAATAAGTAAATAAAGTAGTTTTATCATTTAGAAAAATTATTTTCCAAATTAAAAAATTTTAATTAACCCTTTGCAAAATTATGACTCTTTCTTAGAATTTTCCAAAAATAAATAGTTGAAAACTTGCTACCCCTTTTAGAAATTTTTTTCAAGTGAAATAAAATTGCTAAAAGACGTAAGCTAGGTTAATTTTTAGAATTAAAATAAAATAACACACCTAAATTTTTAATAAAAACGCATTATAAAAGTTTGATCCTAAATAACAGGTATATAGGCACTATAAGTAATTATATGGCGACTCAAAATGTGAAAAATTTTTATTTTTGCCTTTTTGAATAATTTTTTTATTTCTTTCCTTTGTAAATAATCATAATTTTATCGTTTCTTTTACTTGTAAATATAAACTAGTTTTCTTAAATTGGATGGGTAATTTTGAAAAATTAAATTAAATTCAGAAGATTATAGTGCTATCCGCATAAGGTTTAAAAGAGTAGCCATTGAACTCGTGAATTTGGTTTTTTCAATTTTTTTTTAAATTTTATACATGTAGGCTAGTGGTTAAATTAGAACTGGTCTACCTAATTAGTTCTAATTAATCACCTTTTCCTGTTACACCTAGTAACGACTCTAAAGTTTGTTAAAAAATAAAGAAACCAGGTTTTCTTTAATTTTAGTCAAGAGTTTAAATAAATGGGTATAGGGTTTCGTTTAAATCAAGTTGAAAAAAAAAAAAAGAAGAAGAAAATTTAGGCCCAACAACTAGAATATAGATGTAATGAACTTTTAAATATATAGGGGATTTTGCACATTGTGGGATTGTATTTGGTAAACAAAATGATTAGGCAATAGTTGTAAGATATGTGACTGCTAACAATGTATGAGACTTGGCTAACATATGATTTACATCTAATTATATATTTTGGTGTTGTCAAATTTAGGTTGACCCTCTCAATCCAACCTAGTTTAACCTAACCCCTCCTTAAAACCAGCCCAAGTCACCCTTTTGACCCTTATCGATGGTGACCATCAATTCAACCAATTGATTTCATTAGTTTAACCTAATTTCTATAAGAACCCACTAGGTTTTTTCTACATTAAAATATGTTATTTTATCTTGTATTTTTTAGAAAATATATCAATTTGTTAAAAAAAATAAATGCGGATCAAAGAAAAATAAAAAACAAACTATAAAAAACTCTTAATTTTCAATTCTCAATTATGTAGGTAATTTTTATTACTTTGTACATAATTATACATAATATTATAATATTTTTATTGACCCCGTTTTGACCCTAGTTCGACCTTGGTTAACCCTCTCGACCCTTAACCCCTTCTTAATCCTAAGTCAACCTTTCAATTGGGATTTGATAACATTGATATATTCAATCTTATAGGTAAGCCCATTTGTTGGAAGTTTAAGCCCATTTTCTAAAGGTTTATGGTTTAATCCTTAGTCGTTATATCTACGAGTGAGGCTAAGTATATGGTGGTAATAGAGGCTGCCAAAGAAGTGTTAAGGTTGATAAAATTGGTTGGAGGGTTAGGTGTTTAGAAAGGTAGGGTTTGTGTATATTTGTGATAGTTTACCTAGGTAGGAATGTCATGCAAGGACAAAATACATCGATGTAAGGTTTTAAGGAATTAAGGAATTAATTTTGTTAGGTGAGATGCTATTTGAAAAGGTTGATATAGATGAGAATGAGTAGACATATTGACTAAGTCAGTTAATACAAGGATGTCCACCAAGGTAGACCTTGAATCTAATGAGATGGTCTTGAGTGAACTAATCCATTACTTTTGTAGGGTTTTAGGTGGGAAGAGGATGCATGAGTAATGCCTACGTGGTATGTATCTATCAAAGGTTAGAAATTTGAAGTCAAGAGAAAACTTAATCTACAAGCAAGTTTAGGGTATGTGCTAGTCAACAAAGGGCTTAAATTGATTAATCGGTATGTAACGCAATTGGTAGCATATGATTGGCCAATTGGTTGGTAGACTAGTAAAGGTATAGGATGCTGATCTATCATGTTTTTTATTTTGCCTATTTTGAAAGTTTGAAGCCCTATATTTATTTGGATTCTATATATAAACTTGTAGTAGGGTATGAAAAAGAGAGGTCATTCTTATACCAATACATTACTATTCTTGATGTTGTAAACTTGTTACTCCATTCCCATAATGTTTTTCTTCCTAAATAATTTGTGATTCCCAAAAGATCTTTGTTTTGTCTATGTCTCTTTCTCTTCCTCTTTTCTTACTTTTGTTTGATTGCATTTAGTTGGAGTAAGTTTCTACCTTTCCATGAGTTTGTAGAACAAGTTGCAAAGATATTATAGTACTTGTTGAGAATCTACAATAGTGACAAATAGCTTTCTTTATTGGTGGAAGTAGCCTAGATATTATCTCATTATTAGGTCCTTGCCTTTTCCTTTTGTTAGGTAAGATTGGAAGTCTTTGGTTCATCCATTACCTCCTTTTAGAGGGAAGTGGTAATAACTTCCCTTCTTATATACGATGTCTCCCTTTGAGCATCGATAGTAGTTGTTGTCACACTTTAGATTAATTCAGCTTATCATATAGTTAATTTAAGCCTTTTCCCATTCAAATGGATATACCTAACTAACAATCTTTTAGTATAAAGTGTTTTGCATAGGCATACAACACACAAAAAATTTAGATGTGGTGTCACACATTTACCTGTAGTGATGCAGACTAATTAGACTTATAATGTACGTAGCATTTGGATCATCAAAAGTAGAAGCAAAAGGATCAATTAGAAGCAAGAAGTAGTCATAAGTGGGCTAGAAGTAGAAGTAGTTTGAAGGATTAGAAACAAGAAGCCACTAGAAACTGGTTAGAATAAGAAGTTAGATAGAAGTTAGCACCAAAACCATACTTAGAAGTAAATAGGGTTTGAGACTAGAAGTGCGACTCTGATTTTGGAGCTTGTAGATAAATCAATTTTGAAGGGCCGTAACTTTCTTATAAGAAATTATGAAACTTGTAGTATATCAATACAAACTAATTTAAGTCTAATATGACATGATGTAAACTGCTCCATTGTTTGCCACCACTTTTAAAGTAAAATTTATGCATTTTTATATGATACCAAGTTGTCATAGATTTCCAATACTTTAGGCAAGTTTATCTTGATTTATTATATTTCCTGTTTTTCTTGATTCCCAATTTATTGTACTAGAATCTTAGGCCTATAAATAGTCATAGTTGTGATGGAGATTACGAATTAATACTAGTTTATTTCTTCTCTCATTTGTTCTTTCACGCTACACACTAAGTCATATTGTCAAATGTACTTGATTTATTCAATGAAATTAACTATAATAATAATAACAATAATGATGATGATGATGATGAAAACAAAGCAATACTTTAGATTGGGTGGTAGTTACCATATGCATGAAATGTCAATTACTAAAGAGGTGAGGTCGGATTCAAAGTCAAATCAACTATACAACTAAACACCTGTCAACTCTGTAGACAACAAGGTGGCCAAACCACTCCAATGGAATTCCCATAAGCATTAGTGCAAGATGAATTCACTTGTCGTCCATTGTTTGCATTTGTTAGTTGTATTGATTCCAATAACAATTCCGTACATGCAACTGCGCTGCTACAATTCAGATTTATAGCCACATCAGTGCTCGAAGTACCAAACATTGCAATATAAGCCACTTTGCTTATATGCACTCCCGTTTGCTTCATCAAATGGATAATGAGAAAGAAAACATTCAATCAATTTCACTTACACAGATGGTAAAAACTGTTTAATGAGGACGGCCAAGAGGAAGAAAAAGAGTTCGATAGGTAGCTATGCCCTTACATGCACGTGAAACAGCGTAAAATCCGCCTTGGCCACTTTTACCACTGTTCAGAAAGCATTCGATATAAGCAGAACTATTAATTGTTGATTAATAATTATAAAACCCGCATCCCATCTACCGGTTTCAACTTTTAGATCAATTAGTTATTGAGTTAAATCAGAGGAGGACATCAAGAGTTTTCAAAATCCCCGCACCCTCATTTCATCCCTATGTAATTAATTAGTTGATTTGATGAGTTTTAGACAAGAGTTGAGTAGCAAATATAGAATGCTATACCAAATCCAAAAACTTAGATTTATTGGTTGAAGAGTTAAAACTTATTTTAAATGTCCGTGAACTTTGGGGAAAGTGAATGGAAGGTGGTAAAAGCTGCATACAGAGATTTTAGATGGTTCATGCTCATGTAATGTAATGGCAAAATTTTCAAGTACAACTAAATGGAAATTGTCGTAATTACCTTTTCTCCACAGGCATCTCTGATGAAGCAACAGCTTTGATCAATGATTATGGGATTTTTCTCCGCGTTGAATAGGATATTTGGGAACGTAACTCTTTGAATGTACCCTTTTCCTACCTTTTCTAAATTGAAACAAGAACTATTTCAAGACTGAAAGGGGAGAGCAGATAGTTTAATGTTATCTAAGGTGGATAAGATTTAACGCATTACCTGCCATGCTTTGATCCTAGCCCCATTAGTGGTACGGTTGAAGAAAACATTACTTACAGAAATATCTTCCACTTGCACGAAGTTTCCGGATCGGCCTAAACTTCCTTTGCGGTATATTGTACGCAAGGAAACAGCATGGTGAAGAAATTGATAACTGCAATTCTTGAGAGATGACTAGCAGAACCTCAATCAACAAAATTGATACAGCAAACGATCTCAAATTAGAAATTTTCATTGCTAAGCCAGTCTGCTTGGCAAACAAACACACAATTCTCCTTCATCTCATTGCAGCAATGCAAAAGATTCTTGCATAGATCATGGTCTATACTATAGACATGTGATAGCATAGTGCCTGTACTGTGCTCCGTGCAGTCACCAGGTCTAGGCAAGAAAAATTCCAGCTGTACAATTATGAGTCCCCATTTTTCAGTTGGTATTACAACTTTTCATGTTCTATTACCATATATAGACGAAAGCAACAATTATCAGTGCTGCAACCAAATCGATTTTGTACTTGGTAACAAGTTGAGTAGCTCGAACACAAACTGAAAAATTATATAGCTGCTGAAAGTTTTAACGACCTGAATCTTGGAAAAAGTATGTGAAGCGTTCTGTTAAGCATTCATCTTTGGGAGAACCAGACAAGTAGAATCTCAAAGAAATGGATTCGTTATGGCCAAATAATGAAATTAGATCTTGGTCCATGGAGTCGCAAGAATGGAAGAACGTCCAACCTTCTGCTATCTTCTTTGACCTTCTTGTATGGTAGTATTCAGTAATTAACGCTAGCAGCAATAAACGATGAGAGAAAAGAAAGAGTCCCAACTCCTAAGTAAAATTAGCTCATGCAATTGCGAACCAATATACCTTATACCGTGTCCAGGACTGCAAAGCACAGTGGAAATGGATATACAGTCATCGCCTGATGATCACCGAACATTGTGTCAAAATATTGGATAGAGAAAGTAAAATGGACTGTCAAGGCCATCGCTTAAGTTACCAGATCTAATGACAGCATTGGTGATGGACAAACCGCGAGGGGATTGAATGTGAATGCCGTGTGTGTTAGGGCTGTCCCCGGGAGATTGAATCAAAAAATTGTCAATGTTGAAGGCGTGGCAGCTGCTTATATACACGAGTCTGGGAGCTGTTTATGAAGTTAATATTTGTTACAGTGCTCGCTTCACATGAAAAGAATTTCACAGCCTGAAAATGAATGTACCAGATTGCCTTAAATGTTCTGCCAGAAAATGTAATTCTCCTTGCAGCCTTCCTAAGATTACAGACTTACAGTTGGTGCCAATGAAGTGCAACCTTCTTGAAATAGCAAATTGTTATATTTTAATTAAACTGCACAATCAACTCATCGAAATGATACAGATACACACGCGGTTTTCTATTAACATTCCATCAATGATTGTAAGTCCATAAATATGAAACCACACTGGTCTAAACGGCCTAAGCATATCTGCTGATCATGGTCCTAATATTTTTCATATCATGAGAGAAAGTTGTAAGTTCAAATCCTTCTGAACTCGTTTCACCTCAATTTAATTGAATGGTACACTTGTGAGCTTCGATCAAATTTTCAGCTCATGAGCAGGGGGAGTGTCGACCAAAACATAAAATTCATACAGGATTTAAAAAGACTTAAAGCTTCTAGATAAGCCGATTGTAATAATGCTAATGTAATTTTCCGCTGCCCCAAACAGGAATTAGTTTGCATATGTACTCGACATAGTTTGTTCATACCAAGTCTGGGTGGTATCGACATGACTGATCCCACCATCCCGAGCCACCGCCGTCAATTGTGCCCCAACCAGTGACATGAAGCCGATTCACGCTACTAAATGTGAGCCATCGGCTTGCATCAGGTCCTTCCCATGCTTTGGGAGAGCTCGGAGCGACTATTGTGCCTCCTATCTATTGGAAGAAATAAAACGAATCGAAATCCACAAAAGCGAGTATAGTCATACAACACGGAATTTAAGAATTGCGGAACTCAAATCGTGCAAGCACAACTTCACCATGCCAACAACTGATGATACTTTTCCTCACCATAAACGTGATGTTCTTCGCTCTGCATGGGCCATTGAATGTTATCTGGTAGACCAAGAATGTTTTGTTGTTAGGAAGTACAATGACTGTGTTTGCAGCTGGGGTGGCACATGTAGCTTTCCAAGCATTAACAAAGGCCTGCGATGTTTTCAAATGGTCTTAAACACAAAATTTTGGGTAACAAGAGGAAGAAAACGGATTATTCAAAGCAGGCTAGGCGAACAACTTCATTACTTCTGTATCATCTGTAACAGCATCACCAACAGCACCATAATCTCCAACATTAAAACTTGTGGAGCTTTTGTGGTCACCAAGTGCATAACAAATCGTACTGGAAATAAGAAGTGCAGGAATCACAATCAGCTCTGAGACACCCTGTTAATTATTCAATATCATATGAATGTTTCCTAATTCAGCACAAACATATATAACAAGACACCAAAAACATGATTCATGTTAGTTTCCAAAATCCTTGTAGGCTCTCTTACCATGATTTTCAAGAGGTGAACCCCGTGGTTTCTCTAAAAACTTAAAATCCATCTTCTTTTCTGTTTCTTTTCCCCATGAAGGATTCTTGTCCCAATAAGAAAAGTAAAGATGCAGTGCCTCCATGTTTTGATTATATAAATTTTGGCATGATATCATGTTAAGCAATTCATGCTACTAAAGTCAGACTCTAGTAAGGTAAGGGTATCGAATCTCTGATTTATGCAGAGAGAGATAAAAACAAATAATCCAAGAGATAACTCAACCTTCATTTACTTTACAAGTACTAATAATTGAAGATATATTCACAATATAAAGGAACATGTATATGAACTAAGAGACTGAAAATTGTTAGAAATAGTAATTAATCATTAATAATAGCAAAGATGAGCATATGAAACTGCAAGATGAAAGATAATAAAAGGAAGGAATTTAAGCCAAAACGAAACATTATGGAAATGCATAATTAAACTAAGATGGACTGAAACAATAATAATTTATGTCAAATTGTTACTCTCAGAATGACCAAACAAGACCAATAGAGTGGATGTTGAAAGCGAACCTAGGTGGAAATATGCACAGACTGGTTTAGCTTTAGGAGGACACAGAATATAATTTCACTTTTCAAGAAAAGCTCTCGTGACTAGATGGATTTTAGCTTCTCAGTTCACATCACGTTGTTTAGTACGAACCTATTGCATGAGCAGGCTGCTTTTTTTTTTTTTTTTCTCTCTACCATCTCCTCCTCTTCCTCCTCCAACTATACATATTACATATTACAACTGTTGAAGGAGGGCGTAACCATAACTGGTCCGTCCATTAGGAGATAGAGTGTCCATAGTATTAAAGTACAATGAGCTTCGAAGTGTTACTTTTTGGGTTCCTTGTCGGTTTGATTAAATTTAAATTAAAGTTGGAACTTGGGCGAATACAATAAAGCTTGATATGAACATAAGGTTTAATTGAGTTCGCGAGCTTATGGAATCAAATGAGTTCGAGCTCAAATTTGACTTGAGCTCTAACTTGGTTTGATAAATATTTAAGTACATCAAGTTCAAACTTGTAACTGAGAATTTGAATAAATCCCATGCCAAATTTAAGTAGCTTGTTGTTTCATTTACATCCTAAAACATGACTTCCATTTGTAAGGAGTCTTATTAATGGGTACACAAGCACTCTATGGTGGTTTTGATAAAAAACTTTGTTATATATTCCAATATTGATGACACCTTTTATGACAAATTAAGTATATAAAAAGGATAAAATGATTGTTTATTTATGTAATATTTTAGCAAGTGCTTATGCACCTACTAATGTTTTCCATAAAAATAAGATACGGGTCTAGAGGCCATGTTGTGTATGTTTTAAAAAGTCCAACTTTTTAGTATCTTTTTTTGCATCAATTCAAATTATGTTTTTGTTGAGAATAAAATATTAAAAAGATAGAAATATAAATTAAAAGAACTTTAAAGTTGAACTTATTTACACTTTACTTTGTTAATTTTTTTTAAAATAAATAAAAATTAACTTTTTCTTTTTCCAATGCATAAAATATATTTGTTAAACCTTTTCTATTAAATGTACATGAGTTTTCATTTTCTAGTTCTCTCATTCCAATAATAATTTTCATCATAATTATGAAATGAAAACAAATAATTTATAGATAAAATAGTTTTTCTAAATATTAGATTTCAAATAGATACAAATCAAATATAAAATACAAGAGATACATACCAATAAATGACAATCCTAATATTGCAAAATTTAATGTTCAAACTTAGCTTATAATTTGAACTTGAACTTGAGTTAATGTGTCATTTAACAATCTTGACTTGATTAAACTCAATTAAAATCTCTTTATTTTAATAGCAAAATTTTCTTCTAGCAAAACAATAGATTTTTATACGATAATATTAGCAATATAGCGTTACCATAATGTTAGCTAAGGTAGCCTATTATAGAAGTTTATTAAGTTATGTTCTATAGCAGGTAACTTGTTATAGCAAAATAGCCTAACTTATTGTTTAGATAACATATTAGCCTATTTTAATAAGATAGATAGTGTGTATTATATTTTAGTAAATTAATAGTTTAGATTAACCAGTGTTATAGTAATTCATTTTTGCTAGCATTATTGTAGAAATCCCTAAAAAAAATTTATAAAAACTCAATTCAAAATCAACTTATACATCTTGTTTGGATGATCTTTTTCTTGTTGATATTTTATCTATATCTCATTTGGATCTGTTTTATATCTGATTTGTATTTATTTGAAGTTTGGTGCTTGGAAATTTTTTATCTATATATTATCTGTTTCTGTTTCATAATTATAATAAATGTGGTGATTAGAGTATCAAAATTAGAAAATGAAAATTTACGTACTTTTAAAAGAAAAGATTTGAAAAAAATATATATTTTATGCATTAAAAGTGATTATTTTAATAGGATAATTAATTTTATAAGAGAGGTATATGAGGAATTATATTTCCATCTTTCTAGTATCTTAATCTTACCAAATACAAGATTCAAGTAAATAGTAAATAGATACCAATAAATGGAAAAAAAATATAAATCTAACAGAGCCATAAACTTAACTCAACAAACTACTTTAGTAGTTTGAATTCAAACTTCATTCAATTACAATTGAACCAAACTTATACATATATTGAAGGAAATGGATTCTCTAAAGTTCCTTAATCCCTAAAGTTACAAATCAATGGTTATTATTACCTAAATTTTTTAAATATTGTGTGACTTCATTGTGGTATCATCGTTTTTAAGAAATATATATAATAGCAACCACTTATTTGTAATTTTAGGAACTAAGGAACTTTAGAGGATACAAATTCATAGCATCATTGTTCTGAATGTATTCATTGATTGTGATGTGTATACCTTTACACTTTTTTAATTAAGATTAAAAGTATGAATAAGTTAAACTTATCTGTGACTATTCCTATTCGGTTATTTGGATCCTTTAAAGTTATTTTCCTAAATTTATCTTTTTAAAATATAGACACGTGTAATCAATGGTTAGTATTATAAAAAAAAAAAAAAAAAGATAACATGATGATATCGTTTAATATTTCAAAATTCAAGATAATTTCAACTATTGAATTTTTAACTTTATGTAAAATACTTTAGAGGATCTATATAGTTTTCTTGGTTACTAATTTTAAGGGCAATTATTTTGTTATTTCAAATTTAAAAATTTTATCGTTTAAAAATCATATTACATTACTTTCATTTTAACTAATAAAATATGAGAAAAGAGTTAAAATTGAAGTTATTTTTACATTAATGAGAAAATGTATTATAGACTGGATGGATCTTTTCATGATTGAATATGATTTTCTTTTAGTCATTTCTTCCATGTATATTATGTACTATTTTATTATGTAAGCATTTTGTTATTTATCTATATATATCTTTTACTTATATTGCATATCTATTTATACTAGTCGATAACACACTTGCGAGGTGTATGTAAAAAATAAATAAACTATAAAATAGAATTCATAATATGCTAAATAATTGAATCAAACTATATGTATGCTAATGATTTAAAAAAAAAATGAAAAAACATAGATAATATGAAAAGTCCCTTATGACTATATGTTGAAAAATTGGAGTTAATTAATCTTCTAGTCCCTTAATAATAATATAGAATACGTTATAATAAAATAGATGACATCAGATAATATTCAATAGTTATAAATATGGAAACAAATATATGTATGACTCTATGTAAGAAAATGGAAGCCAAATAGTCTCTTATTCCCTTGATGATAATAATAGAAGATATGTATTAAGACTACATTATTTTTTAGTAGCTTTTATGTAATTATGTGAACAATGTACTAAATTTACTCTCTTTTTTTAAATATATTTATAAGCATTTGAATTTTTCATGCAAACATGCACATAATGCGTGTGTATAGTGAAACAAAAACTTTAGATCTGTGGCATATAATATTTAAACTATTGCTAATTTAAAAAATAAAGTGTAGATAATTTAATAAAGAGAGTTATATTGAGGAAGTTTTATTACTCTATAGAAAAAATTTCAAATGATCTTTTATCCAATTATAAAACTTACTTAAGATGTCTTTGTATTTTTTAAATTTATTATGAAATTTATCACACTCCTATATTGGAGATAAAGTTTCTTTAATCTGGTTTACCAAATACCTAAATATATCCCATAAAAAATTTATTCAGATGCATCATACATCCAATGCAAATGCAATCACCAAGTATGAAATACATATTATGTATGAATCCCAACAAAAAGAAAAAAAAAAAAGTAAAAAATGGATTTAGGCAGTAAAACAGTAATGAAGTAAAGGAAGTACACACACATTTGATATACTAAATAAAGTATCATACTCATTAAACAAATATTATTAATACAAAAAACTTTCGATAAATATAAATAGTACACTATGATGAATATACTATAATTATGGTATTTGTCGAAATATGCTTTAAGGGTAGTGTTGCCAGATGCAATGCTAAACTTAGAGTTGCAGGTTATAGTTAGAGTTCCTCTTACACAACAAAAATAATAATAAAATAAAATTCCCTCTACATGCAATTCAAATTATGATGATTCAAAAATTAAAACAGGCACAAATGTATATGTTTTTGCATACCAAGTTGAAGTAACACAACATGAAAAAAAAAAAAACTTTGTGTGATGTGATGAAGGTTGTAACTAGAGTTTCTATTACAATACCAAGAAATTAGAATTATGAAGGAAAACAAACTCATCACATTCATTAAAGAAATAGTGTTAATATAAAATTTTTTTACATAAGAAATAGTCCACTTTGGATATACTATGTTTCTAGTGTTCTTCGTGACACATACTGAAGGTGGCTGTGATGCGATGGAGGCTATGATTAGAGTTTCGGTTATAAAGTAGAAAATTATAAATTACAAAAGAAGGTAAACACATCACATTCATTAAAAAAATAGTATTGATACATGGAGCATACATATGAACGTAGTACACTCGATATCTACTATAATGTTCATCTAGATACACTTGGAAGGCAGCATCAACGAGCTCAATGCTGGAGTTGGAGTTTGGGAAGGAGGTTGTGACTTTAGTTCATGTTACAAAACAGAAAAATTTGAATTCTCCTAACACAAAATGGAAATCATGACATTGTAGAAGCTTGATTTACAAACATAATTTTGCGAATGTGGATATACATACCAAAGAACATGGATTGATGAAGCAATGGTTCATTTTCCTAGAGGAGTGACTATTTTTCGTTAATGTGACTTAATTTATTATAGGTTTAGAGAGTTGAACAGATAATAGTCAAATATAACTTATTTGTTTAATATTAATATAATATATAATAATGGATAAGAGTATAATATAGAATAGATAAAGTAGAATAAATAACAATAGTTAATGTTAAATTGTTATACATGGAAATAAATATATATATGGCTATATATTAAAAAATTGGACTCGAATAGTCTCTTAGTCCCTTAATAACAATATAAATAGATATGTTTTTTACTTTTATTGCTTGGCATCAAGCAATCAACAAGAAATTATAGAGGGTTGTCATATTTGGTATAAAAAATATTGGTCACAATTAATTTTTTAAAGGTTTATACAAAATTCTATATGAGCCACAAACTTTAAAGGATGCAAATAAATCGTAATAGTTTCTTTAAAAAGAGATTAATCTATTTGTTAAGTTTATGTTGATCTCTAGATAATACAGCTATAATATTTGATTCTACCAACAACAAAATAGAGGACTAAAATAATTGAGAGAATGGCACTCCAGATATTAATTTCAAAAGTTAGAGATAGTAAAGGGAAATAATGCATCTTTTTATTCCTTTTTTCCTATTTCCTTCTCTTAAACATTTCTTCTCTTGCACTAATGGACATGATCCTTCCTAAAAGGTTTTGAAGTTTGTATTTATAAAAGGGAAAACGGTATATTTTATACCATTTTCTTCTTTCTTTTCCTTACTAATGCTTTCCCTTCTTCTCCTTAAACGAAAAATAAACAGACTCTATCTTTCAAATGCAAGAAGGATCAAGAAATAAAGGTAAGTATGTTCTTAAACTTGGTTTCTTTGAGAATTTGTATTTGTAGATGTGTCTAACGTGAGTTTTGGTGAATAACAAAGGTTTATGTATTCTTGAAGAGTAGGAAGGTTTTCTAGTTGTTTAAGTAACAAATCTTTGTAAAATTTGGAAGTAACATGTATCGTGCTGTAGCGGGTGCTAGAAATTCACCACATCAATGCACAATCAATTCACAAATTCACACACACAATACATAGAACATTCACATACAAGAGGAATTCTTGATATTTTCTCATAACCTTTATAATATACGAAATTGTGATATATAGCTATAATCTTCCCTATGGATGGAATATTCTAGTGGTTGTATCCATGTAACACCTCACCAATGTAGTTACTAGTGGCATGTGTATGAAATCTAAATTTAGCAATAAACTGAAATTATAAATTCAACTAAGGCAGGTGGCACTATTATCATAGGCTTATTATTTTATTGGGTTGAGTTCTTTACAATTAAGGGCTGGTGGGTTAGATAAGCTAAGGACGAGGCAATGGTTAGCTAAGTTAATGCCCTAGCTCGACTACCCTGAGCTGAAGGAGTTAGTAGAGACATTAGATGAAGACTAGTGCTTCAAGAGATTAAGGAGAAAGTGGAAGAAGACGACGAGGTAGGGGAGTATTACGAGCCTAAGGAAAGAAACGTGCAAGCCCCTAGAGTCAAAGGATTGAGAATATGTATTCCGAGTCTTTCTAGAAGTGGTGATGCCAAAGACTACCTAGATTAGGTAGATAAGATTGAAAAGCAGTTTGAATGTTATGATGTACTTGATAATGCAAAGGTTAGATTTGCTATACTAGAGTTCATTGGTTATGCTACTTTATGGTAGAAGAACTTGTAAGCTAATCGAAGAAGGGAAGGAGAATGAGAGATTAGGAGTTAGGATGAAATGAAGAGAGTTATGCGGAGAAGGTTTGTGCTGAGCTATTACCTACAGGATGCCTTTAAAAGATTGTAAGAGCTCAGATAAGAAGGATCAAATGTAGACACTTATGTTAAGGAATTTCAAATATTAATGATTCGATGTGAAGTTGTAGAGCTAGAGGACCAAACTGTATCTTGGTTCATCGGTAGATTGAAGTATGAGATTGGGGATGTCCTAGGAACCCTAGATATTAGAACGCTTGATGACGCGATCCAAGCTGCTTAGAGAATATAAAGGCACCAAACATGAATATTCTAATTGCCAGTCAGTCGATCAGGTGTCACGCTCTGAAGCGGTAGAGTCGTAACAGCCCCCGCTGTGTAAACCATCCTAAGATAGAAGTTGGCCTTACAACCGCTATCTTAGACCTGATCTACACAAGGCATTCACGACTAACCCGCTTTGAAGGAAACAATTTGTAATTTAAATAAGTCATTTATCTAAGAAAGTGAGGAAATATATATATATATATATATATTATAATACAGTTATTGCAATTAAGGTTTACAATATTTCTCCGTNAGAATCGGGCTGGAAATTGGACTCACCGATTTGGGTGGCTCCGGCCACCGCCGGCCGCCGTGGCCTTGTCGGCTGGCTTGGGCACTGCCACCACCGTGTGGTGGTGGTGGCCGTTTACCTCTAGCTGCTAGTCTGGTGGAGGTTCCCTTTAAAATCCCTAACTGCACAGTTTTTCTTATTTTTTTTCTAAATCGAATTTTTCTCTCAATTTTCAACTCTCTCTAATTTTCTCTGATTTGTATTTGTCTAAATGAGCTTTTGAATTTTTATTGCTATTTATAGACGATTTTTGTAATTATTATGCATTAATTTGACAAGACTTTGGCCAATTTCCTTAATTTTTGGCTTTTAGGTTTTCTAAATTTTATTGGCTAATTTTTATTTTGCAGCTTTGGACCTGCCACGACCTGATCTTGATTAATCTTATCCTCTTCTGATTTTTTCTTATTTTTCCATAATTATTTTATAATTTTCTTTAATTATTTACTTAGTTTTTGGCCAATTTAGGTAATTTCGCGTATTTTTATCTACACGTAAATACATGTGGGGTACATGTGAACATTTCTAATTATTATTTTGGTCATTCTAAAATTTTTAGTATACATATAATCTATCTCTAATAATTTATTAGTTATTAAATTACACTTTTTGTCTTTTCAGTAATTAGCAATTATTATGCTTAAAATTTGAAAATTTTATAGTCTCCCATTTTACTACTTATTTTCTTAAATTTAAGTTTACAGGGTCATTTTTACTAATATTTCTCTTAATAGTTTATAATTTGGGTTTGATCGGATCTTTTAACCGATCGCCCTAAACATTGGGTTCTAAGTTCAATCCTACGGTTACTTATCTTAACTTTGAGGCTTACATCAGGTAGTAGTCAAATTGTTTTGAGTAATCCTATGCAAACGGAACCAAGTAAGGTTATTGAGACCTAACCCATTCTGGCTACTTGAGTTGAGGAGAAGAAACCCCTAAGGAAGTTTTAGAAGGGCCAGAGTTCAAAGAGGAAGACAAGTGAGATCAAGTGTTTCAAATGCCAAGGATTTGGACACATGACGCTTAGTGTCTGAACAGGCGAGCAATAGTGATCTGAAGCGAGGTACCGACTGTTGAAGTCGATAATACTGATGAAGAAGTAGAGGAGTTGAAAGAGGATTGATAGACCAAACTATCTAAGGAGGAAGTTATCTACAGTGGGGAAGACAACTTTATGTTAACCACTCTAGCATTGAGAAGAACGATGAACGTCAATCCTATACCCAAAGATGAACAAAGGGAAAATCTTTTCCACATTAGATGTAAGGTGAATGAATCATTGTATGCACTTATCATTAATAATGAGAGTTGTACTAATGTAGCCTTTGCATTTATGGTCCAGTAGTTGAAATTGTTGTCTAAATCCCACTCGAGGCCTTACAAGCTTCATTAACTAAGTGAAAAGAGAGCCTTACAGGTGAACAAGCAAGTATTTGTGCCAATCTACATTGGCAAGTATCGAGACAAAGTACTGTGTGATGTGTTGGCTATGAGTGTGTCCCACATTTTACTCAGATGACCGTAGATATTTGATCGAATTGTTATATACAATGGAAGGAGGAATACATGTCCTATGGAGCATAAAGGTAAGAGGATGAAATTGAGTCTGATGGTTGCCAAGCAGTAAAGGTCATACATTCCCAGCTTAGACGAACCCTAAAGAAAGAGGCTATGTTGATGACTTGACTAGAATTGCAAAGGGAGATGAAGTTAGAAGTTCTGACCTACTTACTTGTCCGAAGAATTCTGGAGATGAGATCTAAGGAGGAGTTGCCTGTTGAGGTGAAAACCTTACTAAAGGAATTATCTGATTTATTTCCAGAGGAACTGTTGAAAGGTCTACCCCTAATCAAAGGCATTGAGCATGCGATCAACCTATAGCCAAGAGCCATACTCCTGAACAAGCCTGCTTATAGGCTTAATCCTGAACAAGCCACTGAACTGTAGAAGTAAGTAGATGAGCTAATGGAGAAGGGGTACGTGTGTAAGTCCATTAGTTCTTGTACCGTTTTGACCTTATTAGTACCAAAGAAGGATGATTCTTAGAGGATGTGTATAGATAGCCAAGCTATTAATTGAATCACCGTCAAGTACAGGTATCCTATACTCAGGCTTAATGACATGCTACATGAGTTAAGTAGAGCAAAGGTGCTCTCTAAGATTGGCCTCAAGTCTAGATAACATCAGATCCAAATGCGTAAAGGTAATAAGTGGAAGACCGCATTCAAGACACAACATGGTTTATATGAACGGTTTATAATGCCATTTGGACTATCTAACGCATTGAATACGTTTATGCACCTAATGAATCATGTGCTTTGAGAATTTATAGGGAGATTTGTCGTAGTTTATTTTGATGATATTTTAGTGTACAGCCTCAACTTGGAGATTCACAAAGAGCATCTCCGAACAGTCTTTGCAAAACTCTAAGCTAAATAGCTTTATGCCAATTTGAAGAAGTGCTACTTTTACCGACTCAAGATGACCTTCTTAGGGTTTGTTGTGAGCAGAGGTGGCGTTTGAGTCGATGGTGAGAAGATAAGAGTGATCATAGAATGGCTTATGATGACCTATTTTGCCGATGTGAAAAGTTTCCATGGCTTAGTTTCATTCTATCGTAGATTCATAAAGAATTTCAGTATGATTGTGGCCCTATTCATCGAACTCTCAAAGAAGAATATTGAATTCAAATGGCGAGAGAAGGAACAAAGGAGTTTTGAGAAAGTAAAAGAGAGGCTAATTACAATCCCTATCTTAGCTCTGCTGAGTTTTGACAAGGTGTTTAAAGTAGAGTATGATGCATTCGAACTTGGCATAGGTGTTATATTGATGTAAGAAGGCCGATCTCTTGCCTACTTCAGTGAGAAACTTTGAGGAGCTACACTCAACTATTCTATCTATGATAAGGAGTTTTACTCCTTAATCTGAGTCCTAACAGTATGGCAACACTATCTGTTGCCCAAGGAATTTATGATCTACAGTGATAATGAATCCTTGAGATATCTAATGAGCCAATTGAAGTTGTCTCAGAGACAAGCCAAATAGGTTAAGTTTATGAAGGGTTTTTCTTATGTCATAAAATATAATAATGGAAGGAACAATGTACTGGCTGATGCCCTATCGAAACGACACACCCTCCTAACCATATTGTAAATAAGGCTACTTAGTTTTTCAACCATAAAGGGTTTATATGCTGAGGACCTACACTTTGGTCCTATTTATGCTTGATGTAAGGAAAGATGGACATTGGATGATTATCATAGGGAAGACGGACACCTATTTAGGAAGAGGAGGCTTTATATCCTAACCTGTTCCATGAGAGAATTGCTAGTGCGCGAGGTGCATGGAAGAGGATTGATAGGATATTTTGGTCAATGTCGAACCCATGAAGTACTGTTTGTGAGATTCTTTTGACTGAGAATGATGAGAGACGTGCAATCCATGCTGAAACAGTGTACGACCTGTAGGAAGGCAAAGAGTCAAGCTGAGCAAGGACATTATCTACCCTTACCTATCTTAACCAAACCATGGTCCAAGCTAAGTATAAACTTCATGTTAAGATTGCTAAGGATGTCTCGAAGGAAGGACTCCATTATGGTGGTTGTAGATCGATTTAGCCAGATGGCATATTTTGTGCCCTGTTCCAAAAATAACGATGTTTTGATTATCCCTTTTCTTTTCTTACAGGAGGTGATCAAGCTTCACGGCGTGCCTAGAACTATTGTTTTGGACCAAGACCCTAAGTTCATGAGCTACTTTTGGAGGATGATATGGAGGCAGTTCGGAACCAAGCTATTGTATAGCGCATCCTGCCATCCATAGATCGATGGACTGAAGTTGTCAATAGGACTGTAGGAACTTTGCTGCGGGTTGCTGCTAGATGAAACATAACTAACTGGGACTTGTACCTATCAATCATTGAGTTCGCCTACAATAAGACCACCCATAGTGTAACTAGCATTTCTCCATTCAAGGTAGCTTATGGGTTTAACCCAGAGCTCCCGATAGACTAAGCACCTTAGCTAATGCTTGATGATGACCGGCCAGCCATTAAAAGAGTTAAGGCCATTCGAGCCACGCACCAAAAGGTTGTAGAACAATTGAGCCGAGCTAATACTAAGCTCGAGAAGCAAAGTTGAGGTCTGAAGAAGAAAGAGTTTCAACCAGGTGATTTAGTCTGGATACATCTCAGTAAGAAACGATTCCTAAACTTGAGGAAGAACAAGTTATCTCCCAAAGTTGACAAACCTTTCAAAGTGCTTGAAAAGATCAATCTTAATGCCTATAGGATTGAATTATCCGTTGGATATAGAGTTTCAAACTTCTTCAACATTGCTAATCTCTAACCTTACACTCACGAGGACGAGTTATACGGAGTTGAACCAAATTTGATCCCAAATCTTAAACAACTCAGAAGGGATGATAGAGATCAAGGATCGATCACATGATGTTGAGCCCGAGGACTTTCTCAAGTGGTTCATCAAGTTGTCCGAGGTGAGTTAAGCGTCGAAGGGACGGGTTATTCACATTTCATTTGATGGTCAGAGGCGAATACTTTGCTCTCCACACCATTTAAGATGCTACCGAAGTGACTAGCCGACATGCCGAACCAAACTCGCCGTTGTATACCATTCTAAGCACTAAATCTGAATACAGCCATCTTCACAGTGCCGAGGTTGAGCTGAGAATTGTCAAGAATTGACCATTCGAGGCTGATCCGTATATGAGTCATCCTTCGAGCCAACCTTTGTCCAACCCAGCAATTTAAGTGCTGAATTGCTGACGCTGACTAGACTTGATCAGGGACCTACCCCTATTCGGCCTGCAGTGTTATTAATACTATAGATTAAGTGATACGTGTACACATTGTCCTTTCTAACATCTGTACTATCCTTTCTGACAAAGGATGTATCTTTTGTACGATTTCATATTTCCCCTGTAAATTATTCTCATTTTTTTTAGTAAGTAAGGATCTATTTTTGTAATTTTCTGTAATTTAGGACTTATCCTAATTGGGTATTATAAATACTTACATAATGTAATAGCCGTAAAAAAAAAAAAAATCAAATATACAAAAAGAATACACTAAACTTTTTGTTTCCTCTTGAACTAAGTGTTCTTCTACATACTCTTAAGCTACATTTATCTAGTCTATTAAGCGTGGACTAGTTGTGAGTGACATCTAACCATACTTGTACATCATATTGAGTGTAACCTGAGCTTGTGTGAGGCGTTGGTGTGTCATATTCATCGTTAGTGTACGTGAACCCCTACTCAACCTTCGACTTTCATTTACTTTTCAGGTCATCTTGCGATTTGGACTCACCCCTTAGTTTTCATGTGATACTAGGTTTGTATGTTCATCCACAAATCCATATCAATGTTGGTCTACACCAATTCCTTCAACTTTGTGGCTGGGTCCTTGTAAGCCTTCCTTCTAAATCTTTTTTAGCGTAAGTTTAGACAGTTCTTCCTACCTAAGCTATTGGGTATTGTTTTAGGAGTAATGGTGGTACCATTTAAGAATAATCCTATCTAAGTGCATAGAAACCAACCGAACCTTCTATTCTTCCAAAGTCTCATCAAGATCAAAGTACTTTTCAACCTTGTATATCTAATCCTTGACTCCTTCTCCATCAAATGTGGGAAACTTAACCCTTAGTATATGGGTTTGTAGGGGTAAATGTGTTGGAGTTTGTAAAATGTTAGCTAACCTTAGCTCCTTTTTTGTCATAGGTGTTTTGCCTACATTGGATGTTGCTGATTTGAAGGGAATCAAATTAGCTGGTAATTGAGCTTGAAGCTCCGTAACAGATATATTCATCTTATCCAGGCAATCTTGTAATCTTTGCATGTTCTTAGTAATGGGCTTTAGGCTTTTAGTAATGGCTGCCTTTAGTTTCTCGTCCAAACTAGGTTCAATGTTTGCCATGGTACACCACCAAGCTCTGATACCAGTTGTAGTAGGCGTTAGAAATTCACCACGTCAATGCACAATCAATTCACAAATTCACACACACAACACATAAAACATTTACATACAAGAGGAATTCTTGATATTTTCTCATAACCTTTGCTGTACACGAAATTGTGATATATAGTTGTAATACTCCCTATAGACGGAATATTCTAGTGGTTATGTGCATGTGACACCTGACCAATGTAGTTACTAGTGGCATGTGCATGAAATCTAAGAATTCTAATTTAGCAATAAATTAAAAATATAAATTCGGCTAAGGCAAGTGGCACTGTTATCATAGGCATATCATTTTATTGGGTTGAGTTGTTTACAATTAAAGGTGGATGGGCTTTGGCTCAATCTAAACACATTTAACTCCTTTTTAATCAGTAGGGAACTTTGAAAACTTTTGTTTTTTTCTTCTCCTCACTTTGTTGATGTGTTAGAAGATATTCTATATGTTATTAAATATAATTTTGTATTGAAAAACTTTTTATAATAGTACATTGATATGAATTTTATATAAGTTTGTGATCATTATATACATATTATTTAATATAGAATATTTTCTTAACTTTTATTATTAGAGTTTTATATTACATGAAACTCGTGCATTGTATGGATACGAAATTAGCAATATATAATTTTGAAAGTATTTTGTTATTTTATTACTTTTAATCTTACATTTTCATGTCCTTATGATTTTTGAAATGCCATTAAGTTAATAGTGATTATTAATAAAATATGACTCTTCACTTAATCATCATTTTTATATTTCTATTCTTTTTTAAGATACTTTTATCTTTTATTAATAATTTTCTTTGTTGATTTGTTATTCATAATTTTTCTTTTCTTAAGAGGCATATCTGTTTATATGCAAAAGGTATTTATAGAAGAGTTGTAACTTTTATATAAATATAAATAAAATAATACAACTCTTGATAATTGATATATCATACTGTTTTTTCAGGAATTGAAGAATTATAAATTTTTTAAATATTATAAAATTTTGTGTAACTATCAATAATGGTATAAATTACAATATATAAAATATATTTATATAATTAAATTGTGTTCATACAATCTTTTAAATATGAAATTATTAATAGATAAATTAAGATATTTTTTTATATAAATTATTATTTTAATAAAATGCATGTGCCAGGCTTTAAGCAGTTTGGATTAGGTTTGTTAGGACTGTATTTTTGGTTTTTTTTTTTAAATAAATTAAAATATCATTTCCTTTACCAGTAAAAGCACGTAATCCGTATCATTCATTTTCACGGCTATTACAAAATAATTGCAAGTCTCTCTCTCTCTTTGTTTTTTTTTTTTAAACTAATTATTTTTTTAATCCTCATTTCTCAGCTTTCGGTTACCTTAGAGGGTCCAAATTCCGTTATTAATCTACCGAATCCCATTCTCTCTTCACAGCACAGCTCCACCGTCCACTCCACGTTAGTCTCTCTCTCTCTCTCTCTCTCTCTCTCTCTCCCCCCAGTCTCGGTGCCCGTACAGATCCGATCGTAATTTCCCGGAAAATGCACAACTTTGCTGGAAAATTCAGAAACCTGAAAATCTCTTAAATTCTCATTTCAAAATGCCAAACGCCTGGAAAAGATACAAACCCCCAAAACTTCTTTCCCCAAAGCTCCTCATTCTACTCTTCTCCTCTTCCCTAATCCTTCTATTCCTCATATTCCTTTCTCTCCGCACCTCAAACCCTAATCCTAACCCTAACTTTACAACAGTCAAGACCGAATCCCAACTCTTCCACTCATCAATCATCACACCTTTCAATTGCTTCGATTCACCTCAAGCTCACCCAGTTATTGCCAACATAGTTGAAGGACTCAAATTCCCTTTCCTTTATTCACTATCCGATTTCGGGTCACTCCCCGAAAAGCCTCATAAGAACATCGTTAGGTTGCTTAAAGGTAAGGCTTTTAGGAAGCCTGATATATCTGTGACTATTCAGGAGATTTTGGAGAAGTTAAGGAGTGATGGGAAGGATCAAAATGGGGGTGTTGTTGTTGACGTTGGTGCTAATGTCGGGATGGCGAGCTTTGCAGCCGCGGTAATGGGGTTCAAAGTTTTGGCCTTTGAGCCTGTTTTTGAGAATTTGCAGAGGATTTGTGATGGGATTTGGATGAATAGAGTTGGGGAGTTGGTGACGGTCTTCGGAGCTGTGGCATCGGATCGGACAGGAAATATAACCTTTCATAAGGTAAAAAAAGGATTAAAGTTAGTTTTGTATGACTTATCAATAACTTCTTGTGGTTTTTGCTGTTGCCCTTCAATGCCTGGTTTTGTTGTACTAAAATCATTGGTTCTCCAATGCATCATTATATGAAGTGAGCTTGAAGTTATAAGCATAAATTGAAATGTATGATTTTGCAAAATGAATTCTTGTGCATTTGTCTTAGTTTATATATCTTCTTGCTTAGTGTAGTGTAGTCTTGTAGCTGTCTAGCTTTTCTAGGAAGCAGGATTTCTCGGAAAGGGTACTTAAAATGAAACCAATATCAGGTTTAGCTAAAATATATAATTTTGTTAACCCGTTTTGAGGCATTGACAGAGCTCTGGCTTACTATTTCACATTGGGAATTCACATCAGGCACGAGCCTGAGAGTCATTAGATTAGATAAACCTGATATGTAAGAGGACATGCTGTCTTGGGTTCAATTCCATTATCTTTCAGCAGCACCAGGCTATGTTGTTTTTGGCTCAGATCATACATTGCTAGAGACATGTTTGGTCCAGTGGACAGGTTGGAGTAACCAATTTAACAATTCAAATCTGCGATTTCTATCATGAACGTACATGTAATCTTGTTTCATTCATCATGTGAGGCCTAGCTTCTGCTAGAAAAAAAGGAGAGTAGTTGCTACTTGCTAGTTTTACTTTTACATCTTTTTGGAAGCTGCTGTTACAACTTGTGAATCGTACATATGGACAACAGACGCTGATATGAAGGAATTGGTTATAGTATCTATAGATACCTCGAGCTAGCTGACTTCAATTTGCTAATCATATTTAGAACTTTGTCAATTGACTGATGATTGCAGTAGTGCCAGGATTGTTTACTTTCCAACTTACAGACAAAATGCTTTCTGATGACATCCCCTACCTAACTGAAATGTCGGATGGGTCATTTTAAATAAAAATTCCTTCTTTCCATTTGCCGGATTTTTTCGCCTTTGTTGTCATTGCGAAAGCATAATAATAGAGTTGTTTGTTGCTCTTCTATGTACTTGGCCCATGTGCTCAATCGGGCACTTAAACCCCAAGTAAAAAAAAATGTTTCGTAAGACCCTATTTTATCAGTGTCCTTCGATAAAATGATTAAAAAACAATGAAGCACTTTTTTATTATTTTTTAAGGGGACCGAAAAGCACTTTCTTTCTTTTGTTTTGGGGAAGGTCTAACCTCAATTTTAAAGATAATGAGGCTAAGATATAAGGATGCATCTGCAATTTACCCTTTTTCTTGTTCAACTAATTAATTAATTATGAAATTAATTAGTTTTATCTTTTAAACTTGAGTGTGTTTTTGTTTTTATCCTGCTTCTCAGCTTTCGCTGTACTTATCTTGTTCGCGTCTCTTTGTAATTTCAGTTAGTTGGTCGGCTTGACAACAGTGCAGTGTCAGCTACAGGTGCAAAGTTGGCATTCAAATCCAATGAAGAAATAGAAGTACAAATCAAATCGGTTCCGCTTGACAAAGTGATTCCAGATTCAGTGCCCGTACTTCTGATAAAAATTGATGTTCAAGGATGGGAATACCATGTTTTAAAAGGGGCTTCGAGGTTGTTGTCAAGAAAGGCTGGTGAAGCGCCGTACTTAATCTATGAAGAGGATGAACGGTTGTTGCAAGCAAGCAACAGCAGTGCAAAGGAGATCAGAGAATTCCTTCGTAGTGTGGGTTATGAGCATTGCTCACAGCACGGCACAGATGCACATTGCACAAAGAGTTGATAATCATAATCTTGTAACCCGAGGACATTACTTTTCCATTGCCGGAATCAGAAACCATGGAGCAGGCTGGCTTCTGGAGTCACGCATGTGAGTGCTGCTCCATAATGAGCTATCAGAGTAGTCCTATGATATCAAGTGATTGCCACACCATGAAGAAGAAAGCGTGCTGCACTTAACATGCTTCCAGCTGGAATTTCAGGGGAGATTTTCATAGGTGTAATTTCTATTTTTCCTATTGGTATTATTTTCTGATTGAAATTTTGTAGAGAACAAAATTTGCTTGAGCATTGGATCACTTCACATCTATCCATATTAAAAGATCAGAAATGTCTAAACATGTATGAATACGGCCACTCTTTTGTATTATGTATTATTGGGGAGTGGAGACCATTGCAACTACAGCCTGCATAACCTAATAGGAATATATATAAATATAGGTATCGTCAATGTGTAGATCTTCTATAATCTTCTCATTGCAAAGAACCAGAATGGACATGAAGAGAGACGAAGATGGTGGAGGTTTCCCGGAATGCATAACAGGAAGGGAAAAAGGGTGCGAGTATGAAATCCAGGAAAATTTTCAGATTGTATGTTTGCTTTGAAATTTAGATAGGTACAAGGACCTGAAAGTTAATGTGTTTCTGACAGATATCGATCAGGTTCTCTGTATTCTGCTCTCAAAATCATTCTCATGGACATATATTACACATACTGGTTATATCTGTGCATCTGCCACTAAACAAATAGGACTACGTAGTTCATTCAAGCCATGCTAAAGAAGCTATAGGATAAGATTTTACATTAGTTGCATCACCAGTATGGAAACTTGCATTGATCCATCATTTTTAATAACAAAACTAATTCTTCTGAACTTGGTGCAAAGCAATTTACCCTACCTGCAAATCAAGAGCATCAATATTAGAAGCGGAAAGAGCATGTTTTATGTTAGAATGGGACTATAATATTGTAGGAACCATATTTTGAAGAATGGTGAAGAAAGGTCACAGAGATAGGAAACTTATAATGCTGAAGAAACGCATTGAAATGCAGCACCCAGGCGCAACAATAGCACTGGATTAGCCAGGTTCTAAACTTTAAATTATATCGAAGGAAATCTTTCCTTGATACCTTTATTTGCATATTGCATTCTCCATGAGATTATACGGCTTCTACAGTTTAACTTTCCATATTTGTTGCTTTGGATTATTTTGGCCCACTGGTTTTTGAAGGACCAGCTCTCTCTACCATAACATCGTAGAGTTGCTTTCCGTTCTGATCGTAAAAAGAACGTAGTAAGTCTACGACTCTGAAATTCTACCAACTTATGAAGCTTTCCAGACTGTTAAACACAGACAAGTAGAGCTATCTGTTATATCCTCTGTGGTACTTACAAAAATTACTGGAAAGAAGTGTACTTGGCCTTCGGGCTTTGTTTGTGTCTCCTTGAAGTATACTAGAATAGGAAAGTTAGGCCACCAGAGTTCCCAATTCACAAATGTGGAGTATCTGCGGCAAATCAGGCAAAAGTTAGTCGCTTCCTCTAGCTCATGGAAGCCATGGGCAAGCAAAACACTTACTTCCAACGGTTTTTCCCTCCGACAAAGACATTCTCACCGGATTCCTGAAGTTGCTCGCCTATTTTTACCTCCTGAAATCATACCGTTAGTGACCCTATACACTTGTTATAGTTGATATGTAAATAAGCATACTTCATACTGAACTGTGGAAGTTGAGGCAGACTCAGCATGAAATCCCAAAAAGTTAGTCTTGATTTTTTTAGTTATTTGTCACAAAAGCTCCTAGGTTCATGCCACTAAAGAGTGATCTATTGTTTGTATGAATCGTGCACTTGATGCAAAGAGGGTGATGAAGAAGTTGGAACTCCCAAAATGAGATAAATAAATCTGCAGTACATGTGCCTAGCAGCCCTTGACTGTGCCAGGTTAATGTCTATTTAGGCAAGGAACTCTGCTGTATATATTGAAAATCCGATTAGTTTGTTCAAGGTCTTTCCCCCACCCACCACCTCACCAATCCGACCACCATGCCAACCCACCCCCACCCTCAGCCCCCTCTCCTTCCCCCAACCACCAAACCCACTTTTTTTGCCAGTAGACAGGTTTATTCAACTTGAGCATTGAATATAGAGAAAAAGGAACACAAATAAATCCTGTCATGGTGTACTAGTGGAGTAGTTTCATGAACATACCAGAGCCTCATCATCAAACACAAAGCGCACTCTTGTTGTCTGGAGAATGGAAAGAATTACTGGTTAGCATCTTCAAGGGTAAAAGAAATCACAAGCAAAGATAGTGCAGAACTAATGTTGATCATACATGGGCGATCAAGCAGAAAGCCAAACACGGGATACTCAGTGATTGTAAGAAGGCAATGTAAACAATGATTATCAAGTAGAACTACTTTGTGAAGTCCTTCAGCTATAACTTTATACCTGAACTAACAGGAGTAATCCAAGTAGACCAATAGGCGCTGCAGGTAAAAGATTATTTGAATAGGCCAATCCACCAGCTAAACCTGAAAATGCACTAGTTGGAAGTGCCAGGAAATTTAGTATATGTACATGGCAAACCACCTTCGGAAAACAACCCTTGAGGGCTTATATGAACTATCCCGCTATTAATACATGCATTCACATATCTCAGGAAGAATATGACAAGGATCTTTTATAGTCGAGTTAACCGTGGACAAGCACCGCAAGAACTAACAAGTATACGACACCTACCAAGTAGAACAATTGGTATTCGGTAGTCAGGATCTGGAGTAACAATCTCTCTTTTAGTGACCTTCTTCCTCCCTAGCTGCCAAAACATGCACCAGAAGAATCTGAATGCACAGTTCAACCTAAGTAGAATTTAGAAACACCCTCTAAGCAAGAAAATTAAATTTAGCATCTCAAAATTCTCCGCTTCCCATCTTCAACATATTAAGCAAGAGATATGGCCGTACGGCCATATTCAGAGGTTCCTGCAGGACATAATTTCGATTGTCCAATTGCCCACTTTGCCGGGCTTCAATCAATGTCTCGGCCGCACATAGCAAGGGCACAAGAAATATACCCAAAACTACTAATGTAATCAATCCACTATGATTTCATACATCAAATCCTAACACTGTCAAGGAATGTGACATCAAAAAAAAAAAAAAAAAGAAGAAGAAGAATCATTAAGATAAAGAAGAACGAACCACAGATGCAATTATAAGACGGCTGCCATCGATGTTCCTACTTTCCCATCTCATAAACCTGTTCTTGGGAAAAACCGTGCCATACAGAGAGCTCTTCAAGCTCTTTACATGAAAGCCACCAACTTCATTATCTGGTTTTAGCGATACCACCAAAAAGAAAAAGAAACGAAATGGTTTCAGCTCTCTAAAATCAAATTAAGGTAATTCCTGCACCCACAAAATTTTCTATGCTACTAAAATATCATCATGGAGATAGCATTTCAATGGAAACAACACACTAATTCAAGAACAGGCCATATCAAGAAAAATAAAGAGATTTTTTTTTTTTTATATAATACACTAATAATTAGTTTACAAGACTGCATAATTATTTAAGAAAAAATTACAAAACATGCAAATGAAACATGAAAATTTTCAACATAAAATCCTTCAGAAATTCATATAAGTTCATCAGTAAAAGAACCCTTACCTTTTGCTGTGAGAGAGATAGAGGAGGACAAGAGAGAGAGTGCCATTTTTACTCCGTTATCTTTCCTCAAGAGTCTCAGTTTCATTTGCAAGAACAAAGAGACATCCTGCTACAAGCTGAAATTACCCAAAACCCCTCCTCCGTAGCCATCCATTTTATGACTCTGGAGGGCATTTAGGTAATAGGATAGACTTTTGTCGTACGGGTGAGAAAGTACCTATGCTATGCCTTATCTAGTTTTAAGTACCGTTGCTGTGGCCATCACCACCAACTGAAAACAAAACAAATGCACGCACGCAGACTCTCAAACCCAAACACCCATTAGAGTCATAAACTCAAAGTTTCAATCTTTTTAAACCAAAATTGAGAATTTCCATTGCCTTTTTACATGGCAAATTCTCTATGTTTTCCTCCTACTTGCTCATTTACAGCTCCAAATAGACCAGGTACTTGCTTCACATATCAATCTTTCATATATTTTTATTTCCTTTTTCCTTCAAGTTTGAATCTTTTTAAACATTTGTATATGATTATATGTATGTGTATTGAGCACCCGTTACTCTTTCTAATCTCTGCAGGTACTGTAATAGGGAATTCAAATGCAGGAAGGGTACTTAGGATAAATGAAGTTTTCCACAATGCTAAAAGTGCAAAATTTCAGTCTTTGGAGGTTAAGGTATGTGTCTTAGCCTATTTGTTATGTCTATTGCCGTTATAGTTATAAACAATCAGAGATAGAATTCCACGTTCGTGTTCGATGTTCCATCCGTGTCCCGCTAATCATGTGACAGATGTTTATCGCAGGCCTGTCAACATGCGATTGGTCTTAGATAGACAGGACGCGAACTGGACATAAGAAACTGTTGTCCACTATTAGATTACATACAGGGGTGTGTGAATCCTACTTTTGTATGGAGGCCTCTGTTCGGGCAAGTTATAAGACGGTCGTGGTGCTACCTTAACACGTATCATGACTTCGAACCATTACGCCATTGTCTCTTCCCTATTTAACTGAAGCGTCCACTTAATGAGTTTTAGTCAAATCCCAGTCACAAGTGATGGAAAGTTTTGAGTAATATATATAGTATAGCCCATATCATGTCTACAAGTAATGCTAACCTTAACAATAAGGCCATTTGTAATGTCTTATCCATACATAAGTATTGTGTCAAAACCTGTGTTATATACTGTTTTGATTCCAATAGTGTCTTACTACTTATTGTATCTGCGCTAGTGTTGAAAGATGTACAAGATTGATTAGACATCGCAAATGTGTCTTATTTGGATTTGGCATGTCGTGTCAGCTTTAGGTTTTCTATGATTGTATTTCAAGTTGTGTTAGAAGTTTGCATTTTTGTGTAGAAAACTATATTGAAGGGGAAGTTTAGAGCATCCGATTGTGAATGCCTATATGTGGGGATATTGATGCTCTAGATGATTTATATAAGCTCGGCATGATAGGAGAGTATTATGTGTGAGCAGAATCTTATTTTGTGTTGATGGAAAATTATACACCTTTGGGAAGTTGGTTTTTGGCAATGCAGTAATGGTTTTTAGTCATTTCCGTTAGGTTTGGAAAATTATGATATGGAGTCTGGTGGCTGAAAGAAGCATGGAAACTTCTGCAATGTGTAAACTGAATCATTGAATTTCTAGTGGAACGACCAGACAAGCTTTGTCTTACTAATTTGATCTTTTAATCAAGTTGATTCCTTTCTTTTTCTTTTCAGGCAGTGGAAAATAATAAAGACACTAAACCAAACAGCATCGTTTGTGCTGATTGTGATGGAAATGGTATGCTAAAGATCAATCAATATGTATATCCTCTGATTTTTCATTTTTATCTTGATCAGCAGTACTGTCATCCATACAATGCAGTACATCGTTTGTTGCTACTATTTTGCGATAGATATATATCATGAAACTATACAGCATCTGAGGTATCTACTCTGTGAAGTTCCATTCATTAGATTCTATCTTTATATGAATGAATGGAAGATGTTACATTTTAAAAATTTCTTTCAGGTGCTGTGCAGTGCTCCCAATGTCAAGGGACTGGAGTAAATTCTGTGGATCATTTTAATGGACAATTCAAAGCTGGTGGATTATGTTGGCTTTGCAGGTATAATCAATTGCATTCTCTCCTTAGGGGTTATCTTCTCTTATTCACAGTTTTGGCTCCATGGAGAAGAAAGATTTAGCATGTTCTTCCGTCTTATCTAGATTTGTCAACATTTTGAATTTTAGTTGGATGGTGTTCTTGATGGTTATTGGGCTTTGGATACTAAGAAGTACAAGCTATTGTAGGCCATCCAAGACATTATTCAAATAAGGCTGCCCAAAACACAAACTACCTACATGTGAGATTGCTAGAGTGCTCTTTCAGATTACATAAGACAGTTCAGTGCACCCATGTCAATCTTCTATCATTTCCACAATATTCTGACCATCCACAATCTTTAAAACAATTATCCTTTGCATAAGTTTCACTATGTTTGTTTGGGAGCTGTTCATTATTTTATATAATTAGACTAAGAAACAAGCTACTGCACATTATACTTGCTTTAATCACATGGCACCCTCTTCAGAACTTGTCAGTTGTTTTTCGCTAGGAAGTTCCTTCTTTCCAGTGCGATCAGCCGGCTGAATAACGATATACAACAATTGATCTAGCTGAAAGGATGCATTTTTAATTCACGGTCTCATGATAAAAAGTCTTTTAACTACTAGCTTGCATGTTTTCTTCGTTCATAATTCAAAATTATGTTTTGTTAATTTCTCATGCAGAGGTAAGAGGGATATTCTATGTGGAAATTGCAATGGGGCTGGTTTTGTGGGTGGATTCATGAGCACATTTGATGATTAGAGTTTTGGAAGAAGTGGGGATGTTCCTCCTCTATAATCTATTTTTGACACAATTTTCTTGGCTTGATAAAACATTGTATTGTTAGTATTTGTTTACCAGGTCCCTTGTGGAAAAATTGAGAACGACTAGCTGATCTTTTCCTTTTTCTTCCAAGTTCCTTGTTGATTTTGTTGTTGGATATTGTAAATGGAGGGATATAACTGGAGTAGTCACATGCGTGCTGTATGGGTGATACATTACATGTGGCTTCAAAGAAGTAGAGTGAGGTTGTCACTTAAAAGGGCGATTAGGTGAGAATGAGGTAGGAAGGAGAAACAAATAATCTCAGTATCTAAAATACACAAATGACAAATAAGGCAACCTTAAAAGGTCTCAGGCGTTCACTTTGTTACTTGAGTGAATAAAATCAATTCTTTGTTCAAATTGCTTGATTTTAGAGAGCAGAGGTTTTATAAAGCACTCTTATTTTTCTATTCTCTCTAAGAGTTCTAAATAAGAAAGAAAAGTTGAGTATTTATAAACTCTTGGGCCTAATGGCATCTATCGGATCATTTAGGGGATCTATAGATGAGATGAAGCTTACTTAATTTATGATTATCTTGAATGAGCTAGTTATGGGCTCAATGTTAGTAGGTGCATGAGTTTATCGGAAAAGTGCAAGTCGAATGTAAAGTGGTGTTTCTAGTGGTAGACTGGTGAGTAACTCGTAAAAACTTGCCCTTGAGAGGGGAGCAACATTCAGAAATGACTGTTAATATCTCGTAGGCTGAGGAGCAAAAGGAGGAACTTGCCTAAAGAGAGGATCACGTCTGATTAGCTAGTTAGTGACGTAATAACTGATCAAAGTGATGATCAGTAGCTGATCTGATAGGATGATTAGCCATACTTGGATTGAGATATGGCCTAGACTCCTACGGGAGGTAGTAGTGGAGAATTTTTTGTAATAGGCGAAAGCTTGATGAAGTAATGCCGCGTGGAGGTAGAAGGTCCATAGGTCATGAACTTCTTTTCCTAAGGAAGAAGTAATGATGGTATAGGGCGATTTTTATTTCGAGTTTACTAAATCAATTTTTTCTAAATTATCTTAATTATGGACTAAGCTTTTAAGACTATTATTTATCTTAAAGACTCAAGCTAGATAAATAGTGATTTTAGCCCCATATTAATATAATAATTTTTTAACCATTTATATATATATATATATATATATGTATGTATGTATGTATATATAAAATGTTGTTTAAAAGAAATTTTAGTTTTGACTATATAAAATGTTGTGGAAAGATTAATTCTGTTGTTGGATATACATGGTTCTTATTATTGATAACATATTTTAGAAAAAAACCAATCGTACGGAAAATTGAAAATTTTTTAATTTGTTTTTATTGATATATTAACAAGTTTTGAGATATATAGAAAGAGCTGCAAAAAAAGAAAAAAAAAAAAAGTGATCGATAGTGTATGTAAGGGTTTTTATGCGTACATATTAAGCTTTGCTCTTGGTCAAGTTAGGGGTATAAATTAATTGTCTCAAGATTGGATACCAGATTCAATTTCAACTCTATCTTTAAAGTTCGGGCTTAAGCCTACCTCTGTCAACCTTAAAAATTTGCACTCGCAGTCACGGTATTGAATTGATTTTTGACTAGTTGGCAACCTAGACCGAACTATAAGTATGTTTTTGCCTATAAAGTTATATACAAAATTGAAATTCCAAATTAGATTGACTTACCGCATTATGTCGAGACTGGAAAAGAACTCTAGAGCTATTAGGTCAAGGGAAAGACGGCATTTTGTTGCATCAAATGCGAAGAGATCTGAATCAGTATTTTCTCAGGTGTTCTTGAGTAATTCAAAAAGGGACTTAATCATCAACTTGGAATACAGGGTATTAAAAGTATATACTCTTCGCGCCAGGTAGGGGTCGAACCTACGACCTTCTGCTTAGGAAACAGACGCTCTATCCACTGAGCTACAGGCGCTAGTTGATTTGTGTCTCTAACAGACCTAAAATAACTAGAAACAATAATTTGTGGATTTTGCCACCACTCCACTACATAATTAGTTTTCATAAGAAAAAAAAGTTGAATGAATTTAAATTTCAGGGATTTCCAAAAAATGTATTAATATTATTATTCTACGGACGAAAAAGGTTAAATTCCACCGCTTTCACTCCGGCCAAAGAGTCGGCAAAATAAAATAAATGAATTTCCTTAGATGTTCTATATCTAAGTTCAGATTTATATGATATATATATGTATATCTATATTTGCATTGTATTATAACTATAGAGAACTCTGACTGATGTTATGGAGGATTTACTAAGGACTTAACTTTGCCATGATGTTATAACGAAGCGTGCTGAAATAAACACTGATTCTTTCTTGACAGTAGAACCACCCTCGAATTCATCGTATAATTGTAAGTGGAAGCTTGCTAATATTTTTTATGCTTGCAACGACATCGTGCACCAGCTTGAGGAAGTTCATCTTGCCAATCAGTCAAGACAGAGTAATCAAGGTTGTAGACTTTTATGGCACGTATTATCCATGGTGGCACTGATGCTAGGCTACAGGCTTTTGTTCCTCCATTTGGAGTTTAGCCATTTTTGTCGCAGGACAAAGGATCTTTAGTACGATCCGAGTTAGCAGGAACTATATAATGTCATTTCTATGTTTGCTAATTAACGTAATTTACTCTTGTTAAAGTATATAAAATCCCCACTTTCACAAGGAAATTAAAAAAAGAAAAAATATTGAAAACTCTTTCCTTTAAGAGCCTTTTCATTTTATTAGTAAAGTTTTTAAAGAAAGCTCTCAGTAAAAAAACTCTTAATAACAGTTATTTTTAAATAAAATAGCCAAGATTAATTGCTATTAAGTAATGAATGGCTGCGATTAACCATTGTCAAGTAAGTAATAAATGGCATTATAGATATGGGAACTTCTACGATCTCATACATACTTTTTATAGGATCAATATCGCTTTTCATCACTCTATTAGTTTAATATTCGTTAGATTTGAACGATTAGAATTATAATCAATTCAATGGTCTATATTTTAAGGATATTAAATCAAATGTGGAATGAAGAACGGATCTAGTCTCTTAAAAAACATGCACGGGACTGTAAAGATATTGTTAAAAATCTTCATAACCAGGGGTTTAATATAAAAACCCTAAGTTAAGAAAGGCCATATAGATGTTTAGGATCCTTTTAAAGGATGTATTCCCTTGTCAGATAGGGTTCAAATCTTAGAAGCCAGTGCAAACCCCACCCAATTGCATTTTCACAACAATATGGCCATTATAATTTATAAACGAACGCTAAATCTTAATAAAATTAAAAAAAAAATAAATAAATTAGGAAATGTACCAGTCTATGGAACAGATGAAGGGATACGGATTCCTTCAATCAGTGCTGTTCAAATCCAAAATACAGGCAATGAGGGTCAAAAGAGATCCTGCTCCTCAGAGTAGAAGACCATTTCTCAGGGGAAGTTGAATCAGGAAATCATTGGTGATGAATTTTTATTGCAACAAGCTTTAGCTTGTCAAGTTCACGATCTTGTTACTTACACAATGATATAGCTACGACAGAGCAATTCTAGATCATGACAATATCAACCGAAGAATTTCTCCTGATTTCTTGAATGACTTCTCAGTTTCGTCCAAGCAATGATTCTTCTCTTCTCTTGTCCAGCCCTGAAGACCACAACACCATAATAAGTATTATGTAAAATCACAATCTGGATTAGGTTGCACTCAAATTACAGTGAAAATGAAGAAAGGATGAGGAGTTTGTATCTAATGAAGTTTTTGCACACAATAAAGGTGGAAATAGCAATAGAAAATTACTTCAGCAACTTTATTTAGCTTTTCTCTAACATTCTGTAAAAGCTCGGAAAGTTCACCATCCCACTTATAAAAGTCCAACCCTTTGTTGTCAAGTATCTTCTCAGCAACCTGAAAAAAGGAGCATATACAAACACACATGAAACTTAGCAATAATTGGTAGCATTTAAGGATAGAATTCCGACACAGATGAAACAAGAGACAAAAAAGGAAGTTGATTCTTCAGTTGGCAGAGCTCTGGTGTTCCTCTCAATGCAATTCCTAAGCTCTTGCATGCTCCCAGTTCCAAGAAAGAACTTAGCTTCTACTATGAAAAACATGCCTAAATAGGACATAAGATCTACTGCTGGGTCTTAACATAAAATCATTGACAGAGGACCTGGATAGATATTTTCAGATTTTGCTGACAAATGAAGATATACATATCTATCATACAAATGCACTGCATCAGGGAGGAGCATTGTGTAAATACGTAATATGTCCATCTTCATTCGAAGGGAGCTACAGGTATGTATATGCTCTTGTGCATGCTCCTTTGTTAGAACTAATTTGGGGCATTATAGGTGAGATTGTTGCAGCAAGTGTATAGGAACAAAGGAAGATAATATAACATGTTATTTGAGTTTCTCAAACTCTTCTGTCTCCTCACAGTGAAGGTTTTGATTCTAAGTATTGCAGTCTTATTTTCTTGGGCATCTAAGCATTAGTTATAATAATAATTAAAAAAAAGAAAGAAAAAATCTGAAAACTATGCATTTTCATAGTATATCACACATCTAAAGCACAAAAGAAAGCATAGATGGATGTTACCAGAATATCATGTTTTACCTTTTTCCCAATCATCCGTCCCCCAGCACTGTGGGCAAAATATACATTGTAAAAGTGGCAAATAAATGCTTGAGGATCCTTCTCTGATAGTTCTTCAAGGTAACTTGCATAGGTAACGCCAGGTGAAGAAGGCTCTGGAATGCTGTGACCTTGCTCTTTAAACCATTCTAGATCTTTTGCTAGTTTTTCAGACCGCTCTAAACCCGTATTTTTAAATTCAGCATCTAGGATGAAGCCAAGTAGGAACTTAAATGTCATACAACGCATACAGAGGAGACAAAAATGCACACAATAAGAATATAGAGAAGCTCAGACTATTGCGAAGCATTCATTCTGACAAGACAACTTAACCAGAGAAAAGGGGGAAAAAACACGCACTCTAAAATGGCAATAAGGATGTATAAGTACAGCTTCATCTAAAGCAGGATAATAAAGATCTTATCAAGGTACCTTTCCATCATATATATTGACATGTGAATTTTTAGATTCCATCCTCACAACAGCTACATTCAATGACACCTCACAACACCTATTTTTCTCCCTGCATTCAATGACATGCCCATCTACATTGGGGAAGAAAAGGTCCTATTATTTTCTTCAACAGCACCGCACTGGGAAACCCATACACATAGCTCGAGCCAGATGCCCTTTGGATGACCTGTTATCAGACCCATGGTTTACACTAGGTAATCCACTCAGGTTAGGCCAGCCAAATTTGCATGGTCTCTACATTTCTAACAGATTCTATAAGGTGGGTGTGTCGACCTTGTCAATGTCTTTGGTAAACTGTTTTATGTATGCATAAATTTGATGAATGGACTAGTAATATTCAATACATCCCAGTGTTATAGCATATCAAGCAATAAGCCAATAGCTACAAAGTACTGGTAGACCAAGGACATTATGAAGGAGCTTCCATAAGAAAATGAAAATTTCAGCTGCCCAATTTCATCTGATAAAAGAGAAGATAAGTCCTTTATCAACCACATAGGGCTATGCCCTTTGGAATCTAGAGTTCAATTGCTTTGCCTTGACCACATCAATAAGCAAAAAGTTTCCATGGTTTACTTAAGATAACCTGACGTGCTACCCTGAATAAAAATATACTGACTAGTATTGTTCTGACGCATCTAAACAGTCTAGCACACAGGCGATAACTTCCAAGTACTGATATCATACTACGCTCCAGCACTCGATCCTAAAAGGGACGGTTAATGAAATTTTGAATTCTGAATACAATACAAACCAACAAACTTGCCTAGAATGAATATAGTCTTAATATCCTCAATTTATATCTCCACCCATGTCTCCACCTATCAGATTTTGCCATGGAAGAATAAAAAGGCCAAAAATGGGGGATAAAATAATCATATATGCCAACATCTGATGAAGGAAACACGGACACTCACAGCACTCAGATAGGAAACTTCATCCATCTACAATCATCAGCTCACCAATGAAAATTCCCTATAAGCCGCCCCTCTGCTACGCGAAAATAGGTGCCCAAGCACAGGAATACCCTTACCAGGTGAATACGATTTATCAAGTGTTTGACGTGAATGCACCTATCTATTTATCCGGATAAATAGAAATGCACTACAAGATCAGCTAACCATCTTAAAAATAAAAATAAAACTTCAAACATGAATAGCCCAAATTAATCTCAACAAGTAAAATAACATGTCAATTCAATCCAATCAAACAAACAAAAACTTACAGAAAGGAAAAGCAGCTTTATCAACAATCCCTTCAAGCGTATCATATACCAATTTACTATCCACAAGAAACCTCAAATAACCCTCCACACTGGGTTCCCATTTAGCCACAGGTCTTTCCTCAGGCTCTTTAGTTTCCTTCTCTCCTTCTTTTGCTTGCTCTTTTGTATGCAACTTCATTGCCACAAACCTCATCTCCTCCACAAAACCTTTAGCCTCACCAGGATACCTTTTCTTAGGCTTCTCAGCAGCAGTTGTTGCAGAAGCCACGACAAGTGCTGTTCCTCTAAAGGGCGATTTCACGAGTCTGTATGAAGCAGAAGGAAGCCGAACCTGATGAACCCAAACTTTAGGAATAAAACTTGAACTGAAACTAGGGCCTTTTGGGGGTAAATTCACATGGGCATGGCCAAAAACTGATCTTGACTGTGGAATTGAACTTACAGATGCCATCCTTGATCAAACTAATAACTGGGTATGTGTGTTTATAAGTTTCTTGATAATTCTAGAGGGAGAGAGTGACAGCGACAGAGTTTAAAAAAGCAGGTGGGTATGGGAAGGAATTTAGTAGTCTTGAAGATAAAGCCAGAAATAAATAAAGAAGAAAGCACCAGTGACCGCAGTACCAAAATTGGTCCTTTATACTTAGGAAAATGTGCTATGCTGTCTTCGTATTTATGGGCCTCTGAGGATTTGAGATTGTCTCTCTGGCTCCAAGGAACGAGGGTCGGTTATACGTAATTTATTGCAGGAACAAGAGGGCGATTTTCTGTGAATGCAAATATAGGTGATGGTGTGTTTGAGAGAAAACCATTTATTATTACATGGATCATGTTAATAATATTTAAACATCTAATAATAAAAATACATATTTTCTATAAAAATATTAATTATATTTGGATATATTAAAGTTTTATTAATATTTACAGACAATTCGTAAATTTACGTGTGTATTGGAATTAATAAATCAGTTTTTAGTTCTCGTTACTCACAACTTTTGAATCCTGTTTGTGGCTTCTAATGGAGACCGTGCCGTGGAAGTGTGTGCGACTGTTTCTTGCACAGTTCCCCCAAAACTATTTACCCTTTCTGTGTTTTGTTTCTATTCGCGCTGCGTAGCCAAACGAAACTCCTTCATTATGAGATATTACGAGAGTTCCATCGGTTCATCAAATGTATAGGACATGAACGTGGAATTATTTAAAACAACAATAGTAATAATATTAAGGCCCACTACGGTGCTACGTGAACATGGGTTACAACAGTTAAAATTGATTACTCACGCAATTTAATAGCTCAACCATTATTAATATTAAGAGTGAGATAACATATGGATAACATTGATGTGCTTTCGAGTTTATTAATATTTTATGTGTTTACTGAAGAGAAAAATAACGGTGAGAGATTGACAGGGATTAGGAAAATTAATGGGGGTGGGAGATGGGAAGAGAAATTGAATAAAGTGCAAACTTTACTTATATTATAGAACATTTATAATTTTAATAAGTTAGTATTGGTTTTTCCTATGTAATTTTTAATCGAAGGCTTAAATGGTAATTTTAAATGAAACAGTTACTTAAAATTACTTTAACTTAACATATAGACATGACACATAAAAATTGATGTGATTTTTAAGAAAAATCTTAAATGTCCCAAGCTGAATAAAATGAATTAATAAAAATAAATATATCTAAATAACATAAACTTTTGGTACGATAAAAGATAATTTTTCATTTTAAAACAACATTCTTTCCACCATATACCATGGTATATAGTATAGTTATTAGTGATAACTAAGTCAAACTCATAGGAAAATTAGGCTAATTACTTAATTATAACTTGCTATTCTAATCTAAATCAATTGAAAGGAGTTTTGAATTAAAATAGCTATAAATAAATTAAATGATGGTACAATTGATTTGGAGGCAAGTTGGATTGCATGATTTTATCCTTTTAAGGTCTTTTGCAATCCATGTACTCAATGGTGATTATGTGACTTTTAACCAAACTCAATAGAGCTCAACCGTAGTCATAGATGATGAAATCTTCTTTATAGCAAAAACATCCAATTAAGGTAGTTTTGCTATGGCACCGATTAAATATCTAACTCCTATTACTAACTAAGTATTTTAATTAGAAAGATGGATTTGTGTATGGTCAACTAACACAATTCACACTTTCAATCACTTAAAGTGTTTGAGTTATATTTTTGGCTAGAATTCCATCATCAAGTATGGATTGAAAAAAAATACTCTAAGTTACTCAAAATGTAAATATCCAATTTTTATCCCTTATAGTTCTAAGTTTTTCTTAATAGGGTCCTAATTAAAAATAAAAAAATAAAAAAAAATTAATTAAAAAATAATAAAAATACAAAAAAAAATTGAAAAGAGAAAAAATTATAGAGATTTTTAGAAAATAAATTGTTTTAGTATCAATTGATTTAATTTTGCTCCGGTTCAAATTATTTTAGAGAGTTACGTGATTTAAGCACGATTTAATTGTACTAAGTATCAAGCCATGAGCTAACGGCCTAACAGATAAGCATTAGAGTACTGATATTGAGTTAGCTTGAGATTATGGGTTTCAATTTCGCTAAGCACTATGTGCCTTATTTTTCTATTTTTCATTTTTTTTTTACAAAAAAGCGAGTTGAGTTTACGGATTCATGTTTAATCAAATCTAAGCTGATCGGATTTGAGTCATTATAAAAGATTTAAATTTAGTTTAATTTTTGTTAAATTGGATTTGAATCGATATAAATAATTCAGATCTAATTTGATTTTTGAAATCAATATAAGAGATTCGATTCTATACAATTCGTTTTGAGCTATAGAGATACGTGGCATATACAATTACATACTCCAAAATAGTATTGAAAATTTTTTCGTCCTACACATTCATGATTGGCTATCCACTAAAATTCACAAAACAACACTTTGTGCTATGAACATCTAGTACTTCACATTCTTCACTCCATAGACTGAGCCAAGCACATTTGTTCTCCCCCACACCGAGCCTTAGCAACAGCAGGCCACGAACCATGCCTAAATCTCCAATTGCACATGGCCTTACAAAATCTTAATCCACAACCAATCCTACACACATGAATAAACATAGCCCCCCACACGTCCAAGCAAATCTACGCATGGTTGAATGCATGTCCTTGACCAAATCCGCACCATTGATACATTGACCCCTCAACCTGACCACACACCAATCTGCCGAAGTCCAATTCCATGGATTTGATCACTACGTCGTACGTCCTTGACTTGAACCACCCTACTGACACATTGACCTCCAAATTGACCGCACGCCTACATCTCTACACAATTGGATCTGATCACCACGCCGCTCCACACAAATACACGAACATTCGCCTGAAGATAGCACGCGAGCGCGCCACTGACCATCAACGGCCTACATTCCTACACATAAGTCTACTGCTCACAACACTCCAAGCTTTATACCCAAACATTGAAAATGACAACATAGCAATTCACTGGCATGCATTCATTGTCGATAATCTGCACTGCAATTCTAATTGCACGATACATGTTGACATGATCTGCGTAACTCACGACCAGCCTCGCCTGACTTCACAACAGCAGTTCTCTATCCAGGAGTAGCAAGATAGTGAGTTCCTGACACCAAACGGCAGCAACAGTCTCACACCTACGCTTCTATGTCGAACAGTGGCTTTAGTTGCGATTCCAGGCCGCGTGACATCACCCCCCACTGTGTCAGCCCCTGTACGAATTGCTCACGTGCATGGACATGCTTGCGTCGCAGTCACCCCCACCGACGATAAGCCACACATAGATTCTCTACCGACCAGCATACACACTATCACATAGTGAATAGTCAAGTAAGGTTCAGTTTCTTCTAATTTTATTTTATTTTATTATATTATTATTGTTTTATTATTATATTATTAGTTAACATAATATATAATATAGGAATATGTTAGTTTAGGAGTTTTAGTATTAGTTTTTATATATTAAGTGTATTATATGGAATTATTTTATTTAGGTAGATAGATGTGTATATTAGTTTAGGGATTTCTTTTTTTTGTTAAGATTAGTCTTTTTATTTTTGGGTTTCCTCATATAAAAAACTATTTTTTCTTTCTTTTTTTTAGCTTAGTTGTTTTTTAGTATTATGATTTTAAGATCTCCTCACTTAGAAAATTTATTTTTGAAATAAAAATCAATAATAAAAAAACCTTTAAGAAAAAATATAAGACTTTTAGAGAGTTTTTATAAAATAAAAGACTTAGAGAGTTAGGACTCTTTTAGATTTTATTTGGATAAATTGAATCGGTTAAACACGTAAATCCGATTAGTTTTTAAAATTAAAATTAATCAATACATTAAAGTTTTCGAAAGAACTACGATCATCTGATCTCAACTAGTGAATACGTAGTCACCTTTAGAGTGATAATAAAATTTGTAGAAATTTGGGTTTTTTTTTTTGTTTTTATTTTTTCTTAAAAACATTTAAAAAAAAAAGATAATTTAGAAGATTGATAGCTCTTTAAAACATTTAATAGATTAGCTCCCGAATTCAGAACTCTTTGATTTTTTATTCAAATTAAAATTAAAGATCGATAACTAAATCGTAATCAATCCACTCAATTGATTACGATTTCTTTTCTTTTTCCTAACTTCGGTCGGGTGGCTACTCCAAAAGTTTTTTTAAAAGAATTAATATTTCCTAATTTCTTTAGTCGAAGATTAATATTAAATGGGTTAGGGTTTAGTATTAATCAGAAATTGTGAAAACAAATTTAGAAAAGAAAAACCGAATTTCAAGCTTGATAGAAACAAATGCATAAATTCAATTAAGGTACTTAAGATAATCTTATGTTCATTGCTAATGATCAATTGTGAATAACTTAAGCTAAAACTTCATATATTTAGACACACATATATTCATACAATGATTATGCACATCAAAACATCACAATACCACAATATATAAAATGTTTAGCACCTGATAAATGCAATAAGAACTAAGCTAGTTAGACTTAGATCTAGATATGGATAAGGTTAAGGGTTAAGAGGTTGAAAGGTTGAACTAGGATTGGATCAGTTGAACTAAGGTCATTAAATTTTCTAAATATAATTTATATTTAAGTATATTTATATAAATATTGAATTAAATTAAGTCATATACTCAAATAAATCAAAACTTGATTCTCTCCACATCATTTTAAATGGAAACAGGAAATACAATCCAATAAATTACATGTCTAAATAAACCCATCAACTTAGAATAAGCACAAATGAATGAATTATATATTTGATCAATGGTTTAATCAATCATCAACTTATCATCATCATTACTTAATTCTAGGTCTTATGAATCATTCCTTGTATCTCCAATGACAATGTATGATTTGTGATAAGGTTTTGGTTTTTCACCCTTACTTTTTCAAATTTACAATATTGAATATTAAGAGATATGTTTAACTTTAGAATTTTCTAATCAAAATATTGCGCTTTAGGTATATCTAGTAAGTATTGATATGAATTTAAATTCTTTTTCAAAATTTCAAAAGAAAAGGTAAAATTATGTGCATTATGACCGATTCAACTGTCTAAGTCAAAGTCTAACTATTTGAATTGACCAAGTTTGGATACGTCTTCACAAACATAAGTTCTTGCGATCAAATTGACTACCTTATGTCGCAGGTCACAATGAGATCAATTGAACTAAGCCTTTAAAGTAGATCTAGCTATATTGATAAAATACACTTGAAATACATGAATAACATCACATTAAGCATATACAAGTTTAGAGAAAAGCCTAATAGAGATTATGAAAACCCTTAACTTCAAATCCATAAGATAGGTGCCCTTGTCAACTTGACTCTCCAAAGGGCATAAACTATTTTAATGTAGCTGAAACTAATGAAATCTCACCTAACTTAATCATTTTTAATTAATCTTTCTAAATAAAGAGAATTTTGGAAAATATAAAGAATGAGCATCTTACTTGTATTATAGAAACTATAGCTTTTATAGAATACTTGCTATTACTTAAACAATGGGTTAGTTGCCCTTTATATGGTGTACGCCTGCCAAACTTTACAGGGCTACTATCTAAGGGCACCATCTAATATTTAGATGATAAGATAAAGACTAATTAATCATCCCTTTGTTGTTCAATTGAAGGAAATGGCGCCTAATTTGGTGATGTTCTGTAGCTACAATCCGGTTAGTACTTAGTTTCTTGTTTAGATGATATGCATTGCCTATAGTAAGATATTAGGACGATACTGAGCTATCACTCAAATGTCCAGTAATTCCTTGCACATAATAAACATAAGTTAACACTTTTCAATACAATTTCGATTCTTTTTCATATTCTTCATATGGTCTATCCATTTTACTTGCATTTATCTCATTGTGAATAACTTTTTGCACTTTTTTCTTAATATAATTGTGTGTTTGTGTAACTTTTAGATAAGTAATAGTATGTCATTTTGTGCATTAACAATCACCACAACTTAAAAGGTTTTGCTTTCCTCATGAAATTTTTTAAATCATTTTAAAGCTTAAGTTCATTGAGGAGAATAAACAAAACTCTTAATGCACTACACATAAAGCCTCAAAATCGAGGACCTTACATACTGCCATATATCCCTAGTCATTAATGACATGTCAAGCGTAACATCCGACTAAAAACTTTAAATAATATTATAAAAGTCTCCAAATAATCCTATATAATTAAATCTTCAAATAATGCTAAAATAACATCTAAATAAGAAATATTAATGCTCAATCAATTAATGTTACCACATAAAACTAAACAATTTTATCAATTAGTTTCTTAGAATATTCTTCAATACCATACATAGTTCTCACTCTTCCTATCCCCGAGGTAATAATAATTAACTTGATAAATAATTGAAGTTAAATAGTACAACTGTAGGTCTTACATTTGAAAATATAATAAAGTGAGCCGAAGTCTAGCATGCAACACACAACCACATATACGTGATCAAACAATGCATAATCACATGCGTAGAAATGCAAAGTGAGTAATTCACACAATTCATTCATCTATATTTGCTTTTAAGTCAATCACACAAACACATAGTAGTGGTTCTCATAACTCGATCACATCACAATTCGTAGCGTAACCTAGTGTTTGGGCATGTCTTTTTGAGCCCCTCTATAAACTAATGTTGGGTATGCCTCTTTAGACCCTTCTACAATACCTAGATCTACTCTAAATCATTTCCAAGCGAGACTCCATTAAGGACAATGCGTTATAAGGATCATTGGGGTTGCCCCTTAGAGATTTGCTACTTCGAGCCCCTAGGATGAGCTAAACACAAGTAACAAAAAGATATATAAATCAGATATACATTTAAATCATTTTAATATTTGCTATCCCAATACTTACATACAACAAGCAAGTATCATGTATTTGAATATATGGAATCTGTTATCAATGAATCAAGCCTAGCTTTAAATCTTAGAAATAATAGATACTTATTAAACTTCTTTAAATATTGAATAAATGATTTTTCCTAGTTAAAACTTACTTTTAGACAATTTAAATCTCCTTAAATTCACTTAATAGTACATTAAAGGGGGTTACTTTAGATGTAACAAAGGAATAAAATAAAAAGAAGAGGAATAACTCAACTTGTTGGAGCAAAGCCTATGATACGGTTGTGTCATTTTGGCCTTGTAACTTACTAAGTTATACTTCACTATTATAAGGGACACGATCGTATCTTTTGGTTATATAAATTTTTAGTCTACTAGCCCACATTGCCTACTGTAAGGGATACGACTAAGGATATGGTCGTGTAACTTTTTGGTCAAAACCTTTTTTTTTTTCTCCTCTTTTGCCTAAAACCTTTGTAAACCTATTTTATCTTCTAATATCTCAACACATGAATCAAAACACCCTTAAATTATTAAAAACAGTTTGATTCATCAATAAAAACCTCATTAGCAATGTATCACAAATTCCACATCTCTAAACCCTTAATTTAAATTCAATACTTCATCAAGATCAAACTTTTCCATTACTTTTATTACTTTAACCACCAAATCATCACCATAATCTTCTTAAATAGAAAGATTATAAGAAAAATCTATTATGTAAGGGATACTTTACCTTGATTTTTGACAATTCTTTCAAGTTTCTTCATTTTTCTACAACTAATTAACACATAACCTTAAAATATCAATGCATATCACTTAGATTTAATTAAAACCTAAATTCTATAATTGACTCTTCACTTACCATTGGAAGTCTCCAAAGATTGTATAAGCCTTGTGATTTCTTTTTTTAGACGAGTTACATTATCAAAAGAAATTTAAAATCAATCTAACTTTTTTCTCTAAAAATCAATAAGAATTAATATTCTTGATGTACCTTGAGCATTTCTTGAGTTTATAGTGGAAGAGTCCTATTCAATAACGCCAAGAAGTCTAAAAGAGTTTTTAGAAAATAATGTAATATATATTATGCACTAGTTAAGTAGGGAAATTTTTGTGCTTTTAACATTATCTTTCATTAAATCATTGCTTATGACTTGGATACCTGTTACTTTTAACATAGTCATTTTTTAATTATTTTTATGACTTTATTCTCTTATATGTCCCTTCACACCCACCACACCATCCCTCCCCCTCCCCCTCCCCTCTTTTTTTTGGGGTATTACACTACCGTAGTCTCTTAAGCCCATCAAATGTGTAGATACATGGTTTTTGCTCTCCTCAGTAGTTATAGTTTTTTGTTTCTTTTAAATAGGGTCCTAATTGAAAAAAAAAAAAGAAAAAAAAAATAACTAAAATTGACAAATGATGAAAATATAAAGAAATCAGAAAAGAAAAATTATAAAAGATTATTTTAGATTTTTAGAAAGTAAATTATTTTAGGGTCAATTAGTTTAGTTTTAACTTAGTTTAAATAATTTTTTTTTGAGTCGCTTATTTTAAGTACAATTTAATTGTATTGAATATCAAGGCACATGCCAATAGTCTAATAGATAAGTATTGGAACAATGACACTGGGTTAGCTTGTGGTCAAGGGTTCGAATCTCGTTAGACACTTATGTGTTTTTTATTTTTTTGATCTTTTTCGGAATCATATCTAATCAAATCTTTTTCATTCGGATTTAAATCGTTAGAGAATACTTGAATCTAGTTTGATTTTACTAAATTAGATTTGAAATAATATAAATAATACGGATGTAGTTTAATTTTTATCAAATCAAATACAATAGATACGATTTGGTTTGGGTTTATAAATATACATACATACCAAAACGAAGGGGGAGTTTTTTTTTTTTTTCAGCTTCAACCCACCCCAATCCTTCATCGTGACACATACACACCATTGTCTAAATTATATACACGACTAAGCCACCATCCTTTGACATTCTACTATCACTCACGGCCTGCAACAAACACCGAACCACAACAGCACACATGAATAAGTTCTTCACCTCGTTCTCCAAATGTTCAACAACAAATAGAACACTTGATCTAAAATCCGTCCACGGCAACGCTAACTCCAACACATTAGTTCCAGTACGGTAGTAGTCCCCACACAAGCCTCAATTGCATAGCCACGGCAACTGCAGCTAAACATCCAGTTCTTATAACGGTACACTTCTTCATCATAGTTCATCGTCCATCAATACATCTCAAATTTCCCTCTACAACAATAGCTGATTAGCATGCCTTAGACTCTACCACAACTTTCGACGCTGATAGCAGTGACTAAACCTAACACCCACGGCTAGCAAACCTCTAACACCGCTGACTTCTTGACCAACATCACTGCACCGTCCTCTGTCCTTGCATAAATGTGCATGAGTTCACTATCTGCACGTCCAAGCCACATGCCCTTGTCACGAACGCTTCTCGCTGCACAAGTCAAAATCCGATCAACAAGTCCACCAAATTGAATTCTACGACTACAACTCTCCAACAACGTTGCTCTATACATAGTTGTGTGTGACGACCACCGCTGCCCCATCCATCGTTACCTCGTCCATGCCAAGTCCTATCTAAGCCATGCGATCAGCGATTGAACCAACATCCAAGCAGCAATAGGCAATTCCTCCATAGAGCAATCGGGTTTGGTTCTTCCTTTTTATTTGTTTCTTTATTTAGTTATTATTATTATTATTATGTTACTATATCGTTAGTTGGTCAGTCAAAGTTTATAACATATATATTAGTTTAGTTGTTTTTAGTATTAAATTTTTTAGAATTCTCCACATTACGACATTATTTTTTAGTATTAGTTTTCTTGTAGATATCAAGTATATTATATGATATGATTTCATTTAAGTAGGTAATTGTTTAATAATTGGAGATGAAGATATATATTAGCTAGGGTGTTCCCTTTAACTTTAGTTTTCCCGCACATTAAGTATTGGTTTAAGAGTAGTAATATAGATATGTACCTATATATATATGTATATATTGGTTTTGAAATTTTTAGGATTAGGTTTTTTTAGAAATCTTCACATAGGAATTTTTTTTTAGAAATAAAGATTAATAAAAGATCTTTAAGAACTGGGACGTTTTAAATCTTATCTACAAATAAAAATGCTCAAGAGTTAAGGCCCTTTAGATTTTTTTTTAATAAACTGAATAAATTAAAAACATAAATTTGATTAGTTTTCAAAATTAAAATCAATCAATACACTAGAAGTTTTTGGAAAGAATTATGATCGTCTGATCCCGGCTAGCGGATATATAGGCACCTTTGGGGCGATAATAAAAATTGTAGAAACTTAGGTTCTTTTTCTTTCGGTTTTTATTTTTTCTTAATAATATTATAATTAGAAGAATAATCCTAATTCCATTAAATAGATAGTGGTACCTGTTAGGGTTTAATAGGTTAGCCTTTGCATTTGGAATCTTCTAGTTTTTCATTTAAATTGAAATCAAAGACCGATAGCCAAATCTTAGTCAATCCACCTAATTGATTATAATTTTTTTTCTTTTCCTGGCTTCGGTTGGGTAGCAACTCTAAAAATTTTTCTAAATAAAAAAATCAGAATTTCCCAATTTCTTTAGTCGAAGGTTAATATTAAACGGGTTAAGGTTTAATATTAATCGAAAATGTGGAAATCAATTTTAAATAGAAATCGGAAAATTGGACTCGACAAAATGTACCAAATCACCTTAATCAACAAGCAAAATATCTACTTCTCTATTTGTACTTTACTGATTGCAACATAAAATGGAAATGTAATACCATCATACATTGTTCCTTTTAATTGGTCAATTAAGTGCACAAATCACTTAAATAATATCCAAGCTGAATGGAGTTTAATTATCTTATTTAGGCCATGTTTGTGAAATCCAAAATTTAATATAATATCTTTAATGTAAGAGAGAGTCATAAACACTATATTTGCTTGAATAATATGTATATACAAGCAATCATAACCTTATATGTTTTTCCAAGATTTTAATTTTCTAACTTTTTGCTTCAACACTTGTAGTTGTCAAATCTTAAATTCGTAGTTTGTCTTTCACATTAATATTCATTTGCTCTAAATGCAGTCTAAAATTCGCTACTTGGATCTAAGTTTTATTTATTTATTTTGTTTTTAGTATAGGTTTATTAGATCAAGTTTTCTTTTTTATTTTATTTTTATGTTTCCTTTTTAATTTTAACAAAGGATACGGTAAGATCATGTCCTTTATACTGCTAATGGTTATAAAAGTCCCTTAATCTTATAATGAATGATACATGTGATTTAATAATATTTATTTTATTTGTAGTTTCTTCTTTTCTTTTTTATGATAGTGAAAAAAGAGCAACATACAAAATCTTTACAAAAACACAATAGCAATTATAAGTATAGTTGTCAAAATTGTGATTCTAATGTTCATTTGAATACATAGAATTGGTAAAATTATATAAAACTGGTAAAATTATAAGCTTGTAAAATTGTACATTTAAGTTCATAATATTATCAAAAGTTTGCACATAAATTATTTTACATCTATTTTAATTAAAAAAAATCATAAAATCATAAACTTATGGAATCACATTGATCATTTGAGATTTTAAGAACTATGATTTTAAGTATAATAACTTTTAGGTAGTGTTTGGTTATAAGAACTAAACTAGACAAACATAATTGGACAACATAAGTTGTAACAACTTGGGAACCTGGTGGACGCCATAACCTATTGCATGTCCCTGCTATTTAAGAACACGTTAAGGCTTTAGATCTACCAAAAGTCTATCTTAACCTATCAATCTATCAATCTGTACAATAAGATTAATTCTCTAAATACAACCACATGAACTACGCGCAGACAAATCATCTCTATGATAATATTCTCCAAAAACAATTCTTCTAACTTATACAAACAAAATCCTAAGAACAAATTTAATCCATATAGTATCATTTAGCTCCACCAATCATCTATCAGTCAACAACGTAGAGTTATAAATGCCTCTCATACTTAACCTACTAATAGCAATAGTTTTGATCGCGATATAAGCGATAGACTTTCTCTTAATACCTGTAGTTGTAGAAAATGAAAGGAGCTGAAGCTACAGTATGGAATGCACAAGCACATTTGGATGCTAGACTAAGTCATGTACATGCAAATAATGCAACTTATATTAGGTATAACAATAAGTAATCGATTAATTATCTTGAATTTAGGCCAGCAACTAATAAAAGGGTATTTATGACCTTGTTATACCATAATCTTTATCTACATACATAGTTAGATATATAATATAAGTTTTCCTTTAATTCTTTTATACTTAGTAATCAGAGTCTAGAGTCCTTGAAGCCTAGTTTTCTAACTGTGTCATTCCATATATGAGTTTATTATGGAAACCTCACATATGATTAGTAGTTGCCTCCTAAGGATCTGCCATTATGGCCCTTAAGATGAATGGGTCAAGTACAATCAGTAAACAATTCAATTAGGCCGAATATAAATTAGTTCAATTAGTCTACTATAGACCTAGCAAGCACCATGTACCTAGAAAGTCAAATCCAAACCAATTACAAAACACAAATCAACTATGAAACCTAAATATAATAACTTGACAATTAGAACAATAAACTTTTCTTAATTTTTCACTCTAATCAATCTAATTCAAATATCTTAAGTAACCAAAATCTTCTTTGGATAACACTTCTTAAAGGCTCCTTAAACTCCTATCTTCCTCAAGGATTCTAAAGGTGACTATATGGCTAAATAAGAGGGTATAAATCAAACCTTGACTTAGGAAAGGAATGATTAAAGTACTTGGAATGGGGATTTGGCGGTTTAAGAATGAAAGTTTCAAATAGAGTTTCATTCTTTGTAAAACATGTTTGTTAAAAAGTTATAATACTTATGATGCACAAAAATGGTTTTAGAGTTTAAAATATGCTTCAAAAAATAGGCTAGAAAATAAGGAAATTAATTTGAGAAATAGGAATGGAAGAAAACTTGGTTAAACCTTCTAGTGTAAACTAGTCACATGGTTCAAGGAAAACAGTTAGCTGGTCTTTACCAGCCTTCTATAGCCAGAAAATAGGTTATAATAAGCTCCACGGTTCCACTGGAACTAACCTTACAATTTATGCTAGGATAGCAATAAAACTTCAAATTCGCTTCCTAAACCAACTCAAATCCAAAATTTCTTCAATCTTACTTCAAATACACTTTGGTTACTCATTAACCCATCATCATAACACATTTTTACACCATCCAAATTATAAGTTTTAGATCAAACACTAACTTAAAATCCCAATTCCACTAACAAACTTTAAGAAAACAACTGTAAACTAAAGAATAAGAGAAAAGATGAAGGACACTCACTTGAAATGTAAGAATACGGGGTGGAAATCCAAGAGCAAGCTAAACCTAAAAGATCGAACTAAAAATTCAAGCACATAAATTTGGATTTCAAGAGGTTAGTTAAGTAAACTTATTGAAATGGATGATTTTTAAGGAAGTAAGCTAAGAAACAAAGTCTCAAGACTTAGTCTTACCTTAAAACTAATTTTTCACAAAATTTCCTTTAAAGAATGGAGGTTTAAGTTCCTTGTATAGTTAGGGTTTATAGAGGGTCTAGAGAAGAGAAGAAAAAAAAAAGGGTGTTAGAGTGGCTAATGAGTAATAGGGCTTTAGAATGGGATAACATCAACTAAAATGAGTAGGGTTTAAGAGAGTTTTGTGGTTTAAATGACCCTTATGCCCTTACTTTTGATGCATTTTCTTTTGAATTATCTTAAGCATTACATTTTAACCCCCTTAAAAATAATTTTGTCCTTGAAAGTCACCCAATTCTTAAAATGATTGTGATAATCTTCTCCTCATTTCTTTTTTATGCTTCTAATCTACCTTTCGATCATGCCATAGAATCATAACAAATAGTAGCAACATGATTAGCATATAACGTCTCTAACGCAATTTTTAGTCGCTTAAAGATCAAAACATATCCCACTAATAAAAGACATCAATCATTGATCCATATGAGCTCATAAGCAAGCCTATAACTCTAAGGTGATTAACGAATTTGACAATGTCTATATTAATTATCAAAAGAATTCCATCTCCTAAAAGAAAACAATTTCTCATATTAGATCAAAACTCTAAATCCAACTATAATTCAATTCATCATGTAGTAATAAAATTGAATATGAAACTGTTGAGTCTGATTTTTCAGTTTTCTTTTATTTAAAATTAATTTCTAATTTCCTGATTAATACTAAACCCTAACCTATTTAATATTAATCCTTGACTAAAGAAATTAAGAAATTTCGGTTTTTTTTTATTTAAAAATAATTCTTGGAGTCGCCACTCGACCGGAGTCGGGAAAAAGGAAAGAAACCATAATCAATTGGGTGGATTGATTACGATTTAGCTACCGGTCTTTGATTTCAATTTTAATGAAGAACCAGAAGATTCCGAATTCAGGGGCTAACCTATTAAACCCTAACAGGTACCATTATCTATTTATCGAAGTTAGGATTATTCTTCTAATTATGATATTTAAAAATAAATAAATAAAAATCAAAAGAAAAAGAACCTAAGTTTCTACATATTTTATCATCGCCCCGAAGGTGCCTATGTACCTACTAGCCGAGATTAGACGATTGTAGTTTTTTTAAAAAAACTTTAGTATGTTAATTTATTTTAATTTTTGAAAACCAACCGAGTTTACATTATTATCAATTTAGTTTTTTTTTTTAAAAAAGATTATAAAGGGCCTTAATTCTCAAATGCTTTTATTTAAAAAAAAAAACTCTCTAAAAATCCCATTTTTTTAAAAAAATTATTATTATTTTGTATTAATAAAAAAAGTAACTTTCTATGTGAGGAATTAAAAAAAAAAAAAAAAACTTAATACTAAGAACAACTAAACTAATATATATAAATATATGTGTCATATATTATAAACTTAACTAGCTAACTAATCAAAATAATAATAACTAACTGAACAAAAAAACAAATAAAATAAATAAATATAATAACATAATATATATATATATATATATTTAATCAGCAATCGAACCTAAACTTGGTTTGTTCAACTGAAGCAGTGTAGGGGAGTTAGTCGTGGACACGCAGCGCTGATCAGCGTTGTTGATCGTACGGTCGTCAGTGAGCTGTAATTGGAGTTTCTATAATGAAGTGTACACGTGTCGATTGTAGCTGATTGATGGGTAGGACGTGGCAAGGGCTGCTACAGTGACGATGGGCACGGCTCATGATTGTGGCTTACTGTTAGCGAACAATGATGATCATAGTCAACTAGTCGTGCTGCAGATCAAGGGACTGTGGTATTGGAGATGGTGCATTGGGGCTTGAGGCTGCTTTGGGTTTGTTGCAAGCGAAGCTTGAGGCATGTAATCGTAAAATCAAGTGAGTGTAGGCTGTGTGACAATGATTCTAGCATGTGTTTTTAGGCATAAGCGTGTCTACTGCTTGTATAGGCTGTGCGTCAGTGCTTGACCGATGAGGATGAAAGAGGGCTATACATGTGTTGGGGATTGTAGTCAGCTGTGCATACTACTGTATGTTCTTCAAGGGCATTTGGTTATGGGTTGCGCAGATTGTTATTGTGTATCGTGATCAAGCGAAGGGCAGTTTATGTTTCAATCCGATTAGGCAGTGGAGTTTGGATTGGTTAGATTTGAGGGGGATGTAGTAGTATGTATTGCATATGGGACTTAGGCATACGAGGACGTAGGAAGAAGATGATGCTGTGATTATGAATAGTATGCAAGCAATGAGGGAGATTTGTGTTGAGCGGAGACGTATCGTGTATTGGACTATGTAGGCAGTAGTGTTTTGAGGATGGTCATGAAAGTAGACTGTAGCACTTTTTTTTTTTTTTTCTTTTTGAATGTGTGTGTGTATTTATATAAGCTGAACAAAATCATATCAAATCATATCTATTGTATCTAATTAAATAATTAAACTAGATCCGAATTAATTCAAATCTGATTTAATAAAATCAAACTAGATTCAAATGATTTTAATTAGATATGAATCTCGTTTATTTCTCTCGCTCTTGTAAAATATAGAAAAACAAAAGACATAGATGCTTGGCGAGACTTGAACCTAAAACCTCAAATTAAATCCATTTCAATGCTTTAATGCTTATCCGTTAGGCCGTTGGCCTGTGCCTTGATTTTTAGTACAATTGAATTGCACTTAAACGACCCGGTTCCCTAAATTAATTATTTGTACTAAAATAAAACTAAAACTAAAACTATTTATTCTTAATCTACAAAAATTTTTTATAATTTTTCCTCTTATTATTTTTTTGGTATTTTCATCTTTTTTATTTTTTTTTATCTTTTATTATTATTATTTTTTATTTTTTGAATTAAGACCCTTTTGTAAAATAAAATAAAATTATAGAGGGGCAAAAATTAGGTGTTTATAGCTTCCCCTCTTTGTGGTGAAGTTTGAGCAAAAGTTTGCCACAAAGACAAAAGAGACACTGTTTTTGCCTTAGGACGACTCTATCCTAAGGATAAGTCACTTGACGAGGGTTAGTTTGAAACGAAGAATAGCAAGGGGTAGTACCCTTGTGGGTTGATAAGAATCCTTAAAAAGAATAATGAGAACTTGGTCCTGCCTCCTATGGGTTGACTAACTAAGGCGGTCAAAGCGCCTTTTAAGTTGGCTAAGACCTAAAAATGAGGAACTTGGTCATGCCCTAATGAGCTGACTAACTAAGGCGGTCAAAGTGCCTTTTGAGTTAGCTAAGACCTAAAAATGAGGAACTTGGTCGTACCTTAATGAGCTGACTAACCAAGGTGGTTAAAGCGCCCTTTGAGCTGGCTAAGACCTAAAAATGAGGAAACTTGGTTGTGCCCTGATGAGCTGACTAACCAAAGCGGTCAAAGCGCCCTTTAAGCTGGCTAAGACCTAAAAATAAGGAAAACTTGGTCGTGCTCTAATGAGCTGACTAACCAAGGTGGTCAAGGTGCCCTTTGAGTTGGCTAAGACCTAAAAACGAAGAACTTAGTCGTGCCTTAATGAGCTGACTAACCAAGGCAGTCAAAGCGCCCTTTGAGCTAGCTAAAACCTAAAAATGAGGAAACTTGGTTGTACCTTGATGAGTTGACTAACCAAGGCGGCTAAAGCGCCCTTTGAGTTGGCTAAGACCTAAAAAATAAGGAAACTTGATCGTACCCTAATGAGCTGACTAACCAAGGTGGTCAAAGTGCCCTTTAAGCTAGCTAAGACCTAAAGATAAAGAAAACTTAGTTGTGCCCTAATGAGCTGACTAACTAAGGCGGTCAAAGCGCCCTTTGAGCTGGCTAAAACCTAAAAATGAGGAAACTTGGTCGTGCCCTGATGAGTTGACTAATCAAGGCGGTCAAAGCGCCCTTTAAGCTAGCTAAGACCTAAAGATAAGAAAAACTTGGTTGTACCCTAATAAGTTAACTAACCAAGGCGGTCGAAGCACCCTTTGAGCTAGCTAAGACCTAAAAATAAGAAAAACTTGGTAGTACCCTAATGAGCTGACTACCCAAGGTGGTCAAAGCGCCCTTTGAGCTGGCTAAGACCTAAAGATAAGGAAACTTGTAATTGGGATAACGTTCCCTGAGCTTGCTAAATCCCTTGAAGAAATTTTAAGTCGGGTAATGTTTTGTGAGTTAGACGACTGGGAGTCTAAGGAACTTTGGATTGGGACCATGCTCTACGAGCTAATTGACTTGCTAAGAAATTGTTTTCGGAAAACAAGCTATCATCCTTAGGGGGAAACCAATTGTCAATGCAATGTTTTATCAGGCTTAGAAACACTTACTTGATTTTAATGATAGCTCCTAAGTAATCCAATGTCTTATTGAGCAGTTCGATTAAAACCAACGATTCTGACCCTTACTATTGTCCTTTCTTGTTCTTACTCTTCTTCTGTCTCTTTCTAACCCCTTTTTTCTTTTTTCTTCTTCTTTTTTTTTTTTGTGTGAAAGCAACTTAAACCTGAAACGAATGTAAAACATATTCATTTCTCGAACCAAGAGGTCCTGTGTTGAATTTCCAGTCCAAACATTGGCTTTTCGTGTAAACATCCGTTCTCAAGTGAGTTTCTACTTATACGCCATACGTTATTCTTTCCGAACATGGCTCTATACTGAAAAATAGGAAACAAGTCTCCCTTCCTTGGGGGTTTAACCACGATAAAGTATTAAAAGAATTTTGATCAATAGTCATCGCTTCAAGTTAAGTGTTTATTTCTCTTGTGCTTCTTGTGTGTAAGATTTATTTAGTTAGAGGATGGAGCAAGAAGTGGGATCTTTTAGTGGAATAAGAAATGGGCTAAGGATATTATCCAATGCTAACGACTACTAGGAATACCAACTTTGCATGTAGAAAATGAAAATGAGACCACAATAATAGTAAGATTGTTTGCAAGAATATCATTGATGTTCAAGGATAGTACATCTTCAATGCGTTCGTGTTTACTAGGTCCTTCAAGTCTGGACCATCCATTTGAGACAAGATAATAGCTCCCCAAGGCAATACTTTCTTCATAATGTAAGGCCTTTTATAGTTTGGGGCAAACTTCCCTCTCGAATCAGTTGTGTTAGGCAACGTCTTCCTCAGTACCATATCTCCTTGCTCAAAACTTCGAGGTCGTACTTTTTTGTTGAAAGCCCTAGCCATTCGTTACTGATAGTAAATGTTGTGGCACAAAGCTGCCAGCCTCTTTTCATCAATTAGGTTTAACTGCTCAACACGCTTCTTTACCTAATCAGCCTCATCTAACTGAGTTTCTGACAATATTCTGAGAGACGAAATCTTGACCTCTACTGGTAGTACAGCCTCCATTCCATATACCAACGAGTAGGGGGTTGCCCCTATTGATGTTCTGATAGAAGTTCGATAGGCCATGAGTGCAAATGGTAAAATCTCATGCCAATCTCAATACGTAATGGCCATCTTCTCAATAATTCTTTTGATGTTCTTATTGGCTGCTTCCACGGCTCCATTCATTTAGGGCCGATAAGGAGTAGAATTTCTATGAATGATCCTAAAGTGTCGGCATATCTCGGACATCAATTTATTATTCAGATTCATACTATTGTTAGTAATAATTGTCTCTAGCGTACCATACCGAGCCAGTATGTCTCTTCTGATGAACTTGACCACTACTCCCTTCGTCACACTAAAGTAGGATGAGGCTTCAAACCACTTAGTGAAATAATCAATAGCTACCAATATAAATCGGTGCCCATTAGATGCCTTTAGAGTGATCGGGCTAATGATATCTATTCCCTATATCTAAGAAGGCCATGGTGCTGATAGTGTATGTAATTCTTGAGGTGAAGCATTTATTTTGTTTGCATAGATCTGGCACAAATGGTAGTGTCTAACATGTCCAATACAATCTGCTTTTATAGTTAACCAGTAATATCCCATCCTCATGATTTTCTTGGCAAGCATATAGCCATTCATGTAGGGGCTACATACTCCTTCGTACACTTCTTTCATTAGCATCTCTGTCTCTTTCCCATCTACACAACGTAAAAGCGTACCGTCAAACGATCGTCGGTACAACGTAGAATCACTCATTAAGTACTGAGCCGCTAATCCTCTAATTAATTTTTTGTCCTTCCTCTTTGCTCCTTCGAGGTACGTACCATATTGTAAAAACATTTTGATATCATGATACCAAGGCTTTTCGTCACATGAACTTTCCATTGCCAAACAAAAAGCGGGCTTTTCTTCAATTTCAATTTTAAGTGGCTAAATCTCCATTCCTCTCGATATCTGGATCATTGATGCTAAAGTAGCAAGAGCATCAGCGAATTGGTTTTGAACCCTTGGTACGTACACGAATGTAATCTTTTCGAACTTGGTTATCAACTCGGCTAGGTGTTGGCGGCAAGGTATTAATTTGGGGTCTTTCGTCTTATATTCACCCCGAGCTTGGCTTGTAATTCCCGTATCTCTTTAAACAATGCGATTTTGAGTCCTAAAATACACGCTTCGTATTTTGTAATATTATTGGTACATGGGAAAGCCAATCTTACGGCCATTAGAAATTGTGTACCTTCAGGCAATACCATAATTGCCCCTACTCTACATCCGGACGCGTTAGCTGCTTCGTCAAAGAACATTTTTCACCCTAAAGATTTTTTGACTACTTCACAATCAGAAACTTTTCCCGCTACCAGGATACTTTCATCGGGAAACTCAACCTGTGCTTCTTGAGGAGTCTTCTCAGAAGGATTCCCCGTTAATTGATTCACCAAAGCTTACCCCTTGACTGAACTTTGGCTCACATACTTAATGTCAAATTCTGTCAGCAACATCTGCCACTTTGAAACTCTACCAATGAGAGTCGGTTTTTTAGCCAAGTATTTCAAAGGATCGTGTTGTGTTATCAACTCAATTTGATAATAAAGTGTATATTGTTTGAGCAGATGCATGACCCAGACCAATGCACAACAGGTTCTTTCGGCTTCTGAGTATTTCTGCTCCCCTTCTGTGAACTTCTTGCTTAGATAGTAAATGACTCACTCTTTCCCTTCTTCATCCTTTTGGCTAAGCACGGATCCCATGGATTCGGGCATTATGGTCAAGTATAAAAAAAATGGCTTTCTAGGTTTAGGAGCTATTAACACCGGAGGTTTCATGAGGTATTCTTTGATTTTCGTGAAAGCCTCTTCGCATTCTTCTTTAATAGCTTAAAAAGAGGGCGACATTTATCTGTTAACTGTGATATGAATCGGGCTATGTAATTTAAACGCCCCAGCAATCCTCGTACTTCCTTAAGTTTTTGTGGAGGAGGCATGTCAATAATGGCTTTAGCTTTATCGGGATCGACTTTGATACCTCTTTGGCTGACTATGAACCTTAACAGTTTTCCTGACGTCACACCAAAGGTACATTTCTCCAGATTCAACTTCAAGTGGTACTTCTTTAGTCTATCAAACAGCTTCCTCAGGTTTTCTAAGTGATCTTCCTCCTCTTTAGATTTCACAATCATATCATCAACATACACTTCTATTTCTTTATGCATCATATCATGAAAAATTGCAACCATGGTCCTCTGATATGTTGCACCGGCATTCTTAAGCCTAAACGGCATCACCTTATAGCAAAACGTTCCCTAAGTTGTAATGAAAGTCATCTTTGTCTTATCTTCTTTGGACATCCCGATCTGATTATATCCCGAAAAACCATCCATAAAAGAGAATAGATGATTTCCGGCCACATTATCCACTAAGACATCAATGTGAGGCAATGGAAAATTGTCTTTACGCATTGCCTGGTTGAGATCTTGAAAGTCTACACACACTTTGACTTTTCCATTCTTCTTAATTACTGGAACAATATTAGCTACCCATTCCGGGTAATCTGACACTTCAATGAATCCAACCTCCAGTAGTTTCTTTACTTCTTCTTTAATTTTCAACAAGACGTCAGGTTAAAATCTCCTCAATTTTTGCTTTTTTGGTTTGGCATCTTCGTGTGTGGGTAAACGATGGACTACAATCAACAGGTCTAACCCAGACATATCTTCATATGACCAAGTGAACACGTCTTGATATTCGGCTAATAACGCAATCATTTCTGTTTTTTGTTTCTCTTTTAAACTTGCCCCAATTTTTAGATTCTTAGGATTTTTTTCGTTCCTTACATTAATTGTCTCAATCGGTTCATCAATAGTGATTCTACCTAGTTCATGTTTTTTCCATCCTCTTGTATATTACTGTGGTCATCGACATCGCTCCCGACGACTAACCCAGTAGGGTTGGAAGCGATATCAATATTCTCATTTTTTATCTGCACGAGGTATTCCTGGTTTTTGCTTGGTTTATTGGATTTGAATGAGAATGTATAAAGAAAAGTGTATGTAAGCAAAAGATAACTAAAACGCAATATAGGAAAGAAACAAACTAAGATTTCATTGAATAAATGGAAGTGTGTCTCAAATGAGATAAAGGCCTAACTAATTTTGAATGAAAGGTTCGACGATACATTTGAAACGATGACTATTGAAAATAAAAATTCAGAAAATATTAACTATGGGTCACCCCTTTACCTTAGGGAAGATCTGTTGCTATTCGCCGGGATGGAGAACCAGTTATTCAAATGATGCTGGAACTTGTGTAGCGAGTTTGTTGATCCTTCTTTGCCAGATTCCCGGGCTTGAGTCTTTTTCCGTATGAATGTCTCAGCTAACGGTGGAAAGGTCATCGAGGCATGGTATAATCTGTTACCTCTTTTGCCCCTCGCTTGTTTCTTTTAGAATTCTTTTGCCGAAGTAGGTTTGTAGCTAAGGCCGTAGGTGCTAATCTAGCCTTCCTTGAATTCTATTCTTCTATCGCCTTCTTTGTCGGGACCGGTAATCATGTTCACTTCTTTAAACATTTGCAAACCCAACTCTTCTTATCCCTCGCTTCCTTTGTAGGATATAGCCGTCTCTTTGTAGATTTCATAATCTTGATCTCCCATAATTGTAATCACCTGGCCATTTGAGATAAGCTCGAGGGTATGGCCCCTGTTGCATTAATCTAAGGTCTTCCTAAGAGTAGATTGAAAGATCTTGGAATGTCCATGACTTGGAATCGAATAGTAAAGTGCTGAGGACTAATACTTACGGATAAATCAATCTCTCCTATAATCTCTCTTATAAAACCATCAAAGGCTCTAACTGTTGTGGAAGAGGCTTAATTGCAGACATATCAATGCCCAGCAAATCCAAGGTGGCGAGTGGGCAGACGTTCAACGATGACCTATTGTCAATGAGTACCCTGGTGATAATTATGTCGTTACTCCTTACCATGATAAAGAGTGGCTTTGTATGTTTGTTCCCTTCCTCACCTAATTCTTCAATTGAAAAAGAAATCTAATCCATTGCAAGGACAGAATTAATAATCAGTCCCATCTTCTCAGTTGGAATTTCCCAAGGGACCTTCACCTCATTTAAAGTGCGAAACAAAGCCTCCCTATGTGGTTCAGATGCGATTAACAAGCTCATCAACGATATTTGTGCAAGAGTCTTATGGAGTTGATCTATGATCTTATACTCACTCGACTTGATCATTTTGGTAAAGGCTGATAGCCCCTTAATGCGTTCGGCCGCCGTCTTATCATTTGATTCTCCTAATATGACCTTCCTCTCATGTTCCTCTGTCGGGTGATAAATGTTTCCCGATTGAGTAATGCCCCCTACCAGAGGACCTGGTTTTTCCTGATTTACCAGGTGATAGTTAAATGGAGCAGCCTTGTAATTTTTTGGTGGCAACAGTATGTGGAATGTGTACCTCTTCACTTCTGGAGTCTGGTTGCTAGTATAAAACTCAAAAACCTTAGGCTTCTTATCTAAATCAATGACGTTGATAGCACAGTCATCAAAAATCATACCAATCATTGGCCCATGGTTGGGTAAGGGATTATTGTTAATGTTAGGAACTGGGGCTTCCATAAATCTAACTGCACTGTCCCTTTATCTATTAAGTCCTGAATCTTGTTCCTCCGTCTCCAGCACGCATTAGTCGAATGCCCCACTTGTCCACAGTGGTATTCACACTTTACTGTAGGGTCAAAGATTCTTGGTCGGTATCAATCACTAGGAAGTTCGTATCGTATCAAATTATCCCTTCGTAACTTCTCGAAGACTTGACTTAAAGGGACTGGTATCTTGGTAAATTGTCTATAAGTCCTGTTAGTTTGAAACTGGTCTCTGAACTGTTGCTGAGCAGAAGGTGGATTTGCCCTAAAAGCGACTTGAGTGTTTGGTCTGGCATTTAAATTTACCATACCAACCGTAGATTCTTTAGGCTTGTTGCCAGCTAGTCTAAGACCACATGATGACACTGGTGGTCTTTTGTCTGCTGTCTCTTGCAACTTACTGGAAGAGACGGCACTTTCAATCCTGTACCCTGCTGCTATTACTTCAGCAAAACTAGACGAGGCCTGCCCGATGAGATGGGAGAAGTAGGGCCTCTCCAAGGTGTTAATGAAAGCTAATGTGAGCTCCTTCTCGGTCGTAGGGGTAGAGATTCTTGCAGCTAAGGACCTCCATCTTTGAGCATACTCTTTGAACGATTCATTATTCTTCTTTTGTAAGGTAACCAAGTCCATCATAGTTGGGCCTACTTCTATGTTAAATTTATATTGTTCATAAAATGCTCTAGCAAGTTTCTCCCATGTATTTATCTAATTCAAATCAAGTTGGGCATACCAAGTCAGGGCCGGTCCAGTCAGACTATCTTGGAATGTCTGTACCATGAGTGAATCATATTGAACATATTTACCCATCTTCCTGACATATAACTTGGTGTGGAGCTTGGGGCAACCTGTCCTGTTATACTTTTCAAATTTTGGTACCTTAAACTTCTCAAGGTATGATCCCATGTCATATACGGAAAACTCCGTGATCCCTGCTTATTCAAATCCATCATACCCTATAAGTGCCTTCATCTTCTCAATTATCTATTGTGTTAATTTCTTTTCCAGTTCTTTCAAGCCGTTCGTACTAGGCCCTTGGTCAATAGGTCTTGGGGTCGCATATGTATTAGGTTTGAAGGTCGGGTTGTCTTTCGGATAAACTCCTTCTGATTTGAATGGGTCTTTTTGATATTCATGCTCTGCTTTAGGAGTTTGTGTATTCTTCCCATAACGGGTCTTGGAGCTTTCTTCATTTGTCGGTGCTATAGCTCTCAGCAAAGTAATGCTGTCTGCTAGGAAGCTCATTTGTTCTGCCATCTTCTCCATAGCCCTTTCTATGGAACAGAACCTTAGCTTGGAGGGATCATTGATCTCAGGATCTTTGTCATTTCCTTGGGTAATGGCCATCCTGGTCTGGGAACGTGTTCTAATTGGACTTCTCTGAAAGACTTGACGTTTGGGAGCTATCTTGAAATTTTACTTGATTTGTAAGATCAACTCAACAAAGGGTTAGTACATGTTACATTTTCCTAAGACAGAGTTGTTAATCGTATAGATACAAGATGCATGTCACACGAGTGCAATGAAAAATTAAAAATTGGGAAGAAACCTTTGATGTGGCAAAACCTAACTAATTTTTGTAATTGTGAAGCTTTACACCTCTTATTCTGTTCATAAAAAAGAATTCTAAAGAAAAAAATAAAAAAAAACCTAAAATCTAAAATCTATTCTCCTAGTGGCTAGTAGGCTTATCCTGCATCTTTCTCCTCTTTCGGATCTTGATAGCTTGCTCTTCTTTGCCCTTAGTCCCCTTCAGTTGTGCTTCTAATGCCTTTATCTTCTGATGATATTCCTCGCAACGGTTTTCTAACTCCTGCTCTCTTTTACTCATTCTCTCAGGTTCAGCTTCATCTTGAACTTCCCCCTTCTCTTTGTTGTTTTCCATATCTTTCAGCCCTTTTAGCTGGTGATAAAGAAATCCTCTGGTTGTCTAGCTCCTGGCTACTATCCCCTTAGTAGTAGGGGTGGTCTTTCTTGTGCACCAAAGAGCTCGGATGCTCAGGAGCTTAGCTACTTTGTCAGCCATCATCATGCCAGGGTTATGGAAGTCCAACGAAACAGCTTCTAATGATGGTCTGGGGATCATGTGCTTAATAAGTCTATTGGCTAAGACGTATCTGGTGCAGAGGTTGAAGCTGATCATAAGGACCGCCTTGAAGTCTTCATACCCTCTCATCATTTCCTTGCTTGCAAACCACCTGGGTGTCAATAACAACTCTTTCGCTTTCATACTTTGAAAGTATTGGACCTAGTAGCGGCTAGCTATATTTTCTGGCAGCTCAATTCTTTCTCCAAAAGATTTGATAAGGTCGTATTGCTAAGTATACCTGGCTCGATTGAAATCAAGTTAGTAACTTCTTATGTGGCTAATGAACTAGACTACCAGTAGGAATATATTAGTTTTTAGATCCCCTCATTTCTTTTTCTTGAGATGGTTTAGTGACCAAATCTACTCGGGCAGAAGGGTCTGGACATATGATTTCCCTTCAAGGAAATGGGTTACGAGTTCAGCAATTCTGAAGTGGACTTGGTGTCTATCATCAAGGAACAAGATAGTATTAAAGACTACCAATATAAAGGCGTTAACCCGGTACTGGTGCCATGCTTCTAAATTTGCACAAAAAACCTCGCATTTTTCTCTATACTTCAATTCAGTAGAAAACCAGTCCATGACATCTTCTAATCGAATGGTCTTTCCTTGATTTAGAACTCGGTTTATTTCGGTTTTTCTAATTCCCAACAATTTGCTGAAGATCTTTGGTGTTACAGCTTCCAAGTCTGGGACATAGATATCATCAGTGATTGTAGGAGCCCACAACAATTGGGAGTATTCTTCTAAAGTTGGGCTTAGTTGATGTAGGCCCATACAGAAACAGGTGGATTCGGGTTCCCATAGGTGGACTAAGGCTCGCACTAGGGTAATGTTCACGGGGATTTTCTGTAGAGAGGATGGGCCCAATCCTATTCTTGATAAACTCCTGCTTATCTAGACTGAAGAGTCAAAACCATGTTTAAAGAAGTTTTTGTGGCTAATGTGGTAGGTGGACATGAATGTCTTCAAAAGGCCCTTGACTTGATCTAGCCATGACTAATCAAAATCAAATCAAAATTACAATTACAACGTAATATAAACTTTACATAAAAATTATTATAAATTATTTATAAGGAAATATTACAACTACAATCATAACTTCACAACTGCCTTTATCCATTTAGGTCTGCCACATCATAGGTTCTTAAAAATTTTTTTGAAAAAAAAAAGTTTCTGTGTAATGCAAAAAGGGTGGGTTCTAAAGGTACTTAAGTTTTGCAACCATTACGTTTTTCAAGGCAACGATTTTGTGGTTACATTTGAACTTGAGTGGGATAGCCTGATCGGCTCCAGAAGGTGGTTACCCCACAATATCCGAAGCTTACACAATGGCTTTCCTCCTAAGGTGCTAAGATGGCCTGGTTCTGACCATATCTACTATGCATTTATGATGCAGAAACACAGAATAAAAGTAAAACCCCCCAAAATTACCTCCTTAAATAAACTGATACAGCAAAAAAAAAAAAAAATGTTAGTAAAAAACAAATAAATAAAATAAACAAATACATAAAATAACATATCTAAGTTCTTTTTTTATTACTTTTATTATTTCATCTTTTTTTTTTGAAAAATAATCCTATTTTTGGCAACTTTTAATGGTTAGCCCTCTAGCGCTCCCTAGTGGAGTTGCCAAACTATCGAGCCTGATTTTTCGGTTTTCTTTTATTTAAAATTAATTTCCCATTTCTTGATTAATACTAAACCTTGACCCATTTAATATTAATCCTCGACTAAAGAAATTAAGAAATTCTGGTTTTTTTTTATTTGAAAATAATTCTTAGAGTCGCTAACCAGCCAGAGTCAGGAAAAAGGAAAAAAACCATAATCAATTGGGTGGATTGATTATGATTTAGCTACCGGTCTTTTATTTCAATTTTAATGAAGAACCAGAGGGTTTCGAATTTGGGAGCTAACCTATTAAACCCTAATGGGTACCACTATTTATTTACCGAAATTAAGATTATTCTTCTAATTATGATATATAAAAATAAATAAATAAAAATCAAAAGAAAAAGAACCTAAGTTTCTATATATTTTATTGTCATCCCGAAGGTGCCTACGTACCCGCTAGCTGGGATCAGACGATCATAGTTCTTTTAAAAAAAACTTTAGTATGTAATTTATTTTAATTTTTGAAAACCAACCGAGTTTACGTTATTATCAATTTAGTTTTTTTAAAAAAGATCATAAAGGGCCCTAATTCTTGAATGCTTTTATTTAAAAAAAAAAACTCTCTAAAAATCCCCTTTTTTAAAAAAAAATTATTATTAATTTTTATAAATAAAAAAAAGTAACTTTCTATGTGAGGAATTCTAAAAAAAAAAACTTAATACTAAAAACAACTAAACTAATATATATAAATATATGTGTCATTTGTTATAAACTTAACTAGCTAACTAATCAAAATAATAATAACTAAGTGAACAAAAAATAAATAAATAAATAAATATAATAACATAACATATATATATTTAATCAACAACCGAACCTAAACTTGGTTTGTTCAGCTGAAGCAGTGTAGGGGAGTCAGTTGTGGACACGCAGCGCTGATCAGCGTTGTTGATCGTGTGGTTATCTGTGAGCTATAATTGGAGTTTCTATAGTGAAGTGTACGCGTGTTGATTGCGGCTGATCGATGGGCAGGACGTAGTAAGGGCTACTATAGTGACGGTGGGCTCGACTCGTGATCGTGGCTTGCTGTTGGTGAATAGTGACGATCATAGTCAGCTAGCTGTGCTGCAGATCAAGGGACTGTGGTATTGGAGATGGTGCGTTAGGGCTTGAGGCTGCTTTGGGTTTGTTGCAAGCGAAGCTTAAGGCATGCAATTCTAAAGTCAAGCGAGTGTAGGCTACGTGACAATGATTCTAGCATGTGTTTTTGGGCATAAGCATGTCTACTGCTTATATAGGTTGTGCGTCAGTGCTTGACCGATGAGGATGAAAGAGGGCTGTACATGCGTTAGGGATCATAGTCAGCTATGCGTACTATTGTATGTTCTTCAATGGCGTTTGGTTGTGGGTTACGCAGATTGTTACCGCGTATCGTGATTAAGCGAAGGGCAATTTGTGTTTGAATTTGGTTAGGCAGTGGAGTTTGGATTGGTTAGATTTGAGGGGGACATGGTAGTATGTATTGCGTGTGGGACTTAGGCATACGAGGATGTAGGATGAAGATGATGCTGCAATTATGAATAGTATGCAAGCAATGAGGGAGATTTGTGTTGAGTAAGGACATGTCGTGTATTGGACTATATAGGCAGTAGTGTTTTGAGGATAGTCATGAAAGTAGACTGCAGCTCTTTTTTTTTTTCTTTTTGAATGTGTGTGTGTATTTATATAAGCCGAACAAAATCATATCAAATCATATCTATTGTATCTAATTAAATAATTAAACTAGATCCGAATTAATTCAAATCTGATTTAATAAAATCAAACTAGATTCAAATGATTTTAATTAGATATGAATCTCGTTTATTTCTCTCGCTCTTGTAAAATATAGAAAAACAAAAGACATAGATGTCTGGCGAGACTCAAACCTAAAACCTCAAATTAAATCCATTTCAATACTCCAATGCTTATTCGTTAGGTTGTTGGCCTGTGTTTTGATTTTTAGTATAACTGAATTGCACTTAAACTACCTGGTTCCCTAAATTAATTATTTGTACTAAAATAAAACTAAAACTAAAACTATTTGTTCTTAATCTACAAAAATTTTTTATAATTTTTCCTTTTATTATTTTTTTGGTATTTTCATCATTTTTTATTTTTATCTTTTATTATTATTTTTTTATTTTTTGAATTAAGGCCCTTTTGTAAAATAAAATAAAATTACAGAGGGGCAAAAATTAGGTGTCTACAGAAACATCAACAAGTCTTAATGTAACTAAAATAATTTGTTCCTAAAGAATTCTTAGCATCTGCCTCGAAGAATCCAATAAGAAGTCTCACCAAAACATTTATTAGTTTATCGAATTGGTTCTTATCAAAGTTTACTTCATCCTTTACTCTTCAATCATCTTCAATCACCCTTAGCTGCAAAGGTTCTCAAGTTCCACACTTATCTTCTAACTATATACTTTACTCCTAGATCATTTATTACTACTTCCGTCGCTTGTCCCTAGATCAAATTAAGTGGTTTATAGTTTATTATGTTTATCATTGATAATTAATGTGTTTCTTAACTTATTTAATGAACTTCAACTAATTTGTTAGTTTTATTTGATCTCATTTCCTGAATGATTGTTTTATCACTTATATCCTCTAACTATTACTAAAATGTTTATATTTTCTGCAACTTTACATAAGTATGCATATAATGGGGCTGATAAACGTCAACACATCACTGACTTAACTAACAACTTGACTCAACTAAAACCAACTGACTAGATGTAACCTTACTAATTTGAAGCAAACTAACACGACACCATGACATAGATGGACTCATTCATCCATATTGTAATAGGTATACACATTTTAAACTTCATCAAAACTTTTATATTCTATTTCTCAAATTAGCTTTATATTCTACATTCCATTCTTATGCATTACTGTTAGTTGTGTGAGGTTTGGTGAGTAGCCTCATATTTGGATGATTTATATATAAGCATTAAATTTATTGCTCCAATAATTGCATCTATTTTGTACATGTTAAATGAGAGTAAAGTTGTGAATTGTGATTTGTTTCTAAAGTTTATCTCTTCTTTATTAGGGGTTAGTCTTATTGATTAAGTTTCCCTAATTATTTTATGTTTAATCTTGATTTTATGAACTCAATTCAATCATGCCAGAGGAGACAAGCTCAACTAATCCTTCTATCATCTCCATCTCACTTCTTCTTCCATCTTCACAAACCAACACTTAGGCATACTATAGCACAACATAATAAGAAGGATTGAAAAGAAATAATGGTCATGAGAGATAGGTAATGGAAAAATGTAAGCAGTTACGAAATCAAGGTAATAAGGAAAAATAGGAAGATGAATCGAGTAGAAAGTAAGAGGGAAATGTAAGGATTATACCTACAAGTACAAGGGTTAAGGTAACTACCCACTCTTACTTTGTTTGAACATAGGTTTCACCCTTTTCTCTCAATTGCCTACCGCAATAATGATCAATTACCTAAGTTTTTCTAGGATTAGTTAACCTAAGCATTTTTGTTATTAGTCATCCTAAGTCTCTAGTAATCCATCAACTTAAATCCTTTTATGATCCATCTCTTAAGTTGTTCCATGATCTTTCAACTTAAGTGTTTCTAGGCTCCCCAACATCGCTCTTCGAGCATCTATTAAGTTAAGCTCCTTAGTGATCGTTAAACCTAAACTCTGATATCACTTAAGTTGTAATGCCTTGGGAATCCAATGTATACTACAACCCAATATGTATTCCTACTATTTTGGAACATATTAAGGCTCTAGATCCATCAAAGTTCATCTCAACCTATCAATCGGTACAATAAAGTTGATTCTCTAAATATAACTAGATGAACTACATGCAAAGGAATCATCTCCATGACAAACTTTCCCAAAAACAATTCTTCCAACTTATATAAATAAAATCCTAACAACAGATCTAATCCATATACTATCACTTGACTCTACCAATCATTTATTAGCCAACAATATTGAGTTACAAACGCTTCTCATACTTGACTTGCTAGTAGCAGTAGATCTGATTGTAATATAAGCAACAAACTTTCTCTTAATACTTGTAGCTGTAGAAAATGAAAGCATGGGCCAAAGCTCAATACATGATGCACAAGCATACTTAGATACTAGACTAAGTCATATACATGCAAATAATGTAAGTTAAATCAGGTATAACAATAAGTAATCAATTAATTTTCTTAAATTTAAGTCAACAATCAGCAAATGATACTCAAGACCTCTCCATACCATAATATTTATCTACATACATAGGTAGATATAGAATATAAGTTTTCTTTTAAGTTCTTTATGCCTAGGGTTTAAAGTCTAGAGTCCTTGAAACGTAGTTTTCTAGTTGTATCATTGCATATATGAGTTCATTAGGAAAACCTCATATATGATCAGTAGTTGCCCCTTAGGGATCTGCCATTATGAGCCTTTAAGATAAGCGTATCAAGCATAATCAACAAACAATTTAATCAGGTTGAATATAAATTAGTCTGGTTAGCTCACTATAGACTTAGCAAGCACAATCAAACAATTAAGCACTACGTATTTAGAAAATCAAATTTAAATCAATTACAAAGCATGAATCAACCACGAAACCCAAATCTAATAACTTGATAGTTATAACAATAAACTTTTCTTAGTCTTTCATTCTAATCAATCCAATTCAAACATCTTAAGTAATCGAAACCATTTTTAGGTAACACTTCCTAAAAGCTTCCTAAACTCCTATTTTATTCTAGTATTCTAAAGGTAATTGTAGCTAAATAAGAGGGTAAAAATCAAACCTTAGCTTAGGAAATCAAACCTTGGTTTAGGAAAGGAATGGTTAAAATACTTGGAATGGGGATTTAGAGGTTTAAGAAAGAAAGTTTTAAATAGAGTATGATTCTTTATAAAATATGTTTGTAAAAAGTCATAATACTTAAGATGCACAGAAGTGGTTTTAAAGTATAAATATACTTTAGGAAAGAGGTTAGAGCATAAGAAAATTAATTTAAGAAATAGGAATAGAAGAAAACTTGGTTTAGCCTTCTAGTGTAAACCAATTGCATGATTCAAGGGAACTGGTTAGCTAGTACGTACCAGCCTTTTGTGGCTAGAAAACATGTTATAACCAGCCCTACAGCTTATATCAGGATAGTAGCAAAGCTTCAGATTCTCCTTAGAATAACTTAAACCAAATTTTTTATTTAATCCCATACTCCTTAACCCATCATCATAATACATTTTTACACCATCCAAATTACAACTTTTCGATCAAACACCAACTTAAAACCCCAATTCTACTAATAAACTTCAAGAAACCAACTCTAAAATAAAGAATAATAGAAAGAATGAAGGGTACTTACTTGAAATGTAAGAACTTAAGGTGGAAATCCAAAAGCAAGCTAAACTTGAAAGATTAATCTGAAAACCTAAACACATAAGTTTGGATTTCAAGAGATTAGCTAAGAAAACCTATTGAAATGGATGATTTTTAAGGAAGCAAGCTAAGAAATAAAGTCTAAAGACTTAATCTTATCTTAAGATTGATTATTCACGAATTTTCCTTGAGAGAATGAAGGTTTAAGTGCCTTGTACAGTTAGGTTTAGAGGGAATCTAAAGAAGAGAAGAAAGGTAAGGGGTTAAGCTGGCTAATGAGTGCTAAGGGTTTAAAATGGGATAACGACAATTGAAATGAGTAAGGTTTAAGATAGCTTTGTGGTTTAAAAGACCCTTGTACCCTTGCTTTTGATGAATTTTCTTAGGTATTACACAAGTACGAGGAGTAGAGGATGATATAATCTTATTGTATTATGTTTGGTTTGTATAGTATTGAACATAAACTTTTATGATGTCCTTTATTTGGTCTATATAAGTACTAGATTCATTATTACTATTTTGACATTTATACTTTAATATTGTCCAATATATATTTAATTATATTTTTATATTATTTAAAATTGTTTAAAAAATATGATTTGAAAAGATTGTAAGAGGGTGTTTTTGAGATTTTAAAAAACCTATGTTTTTGTCCAACGAAGTTAAATTTCATACCATATTTTAAATTGGATAAATTTTAGGCATTTTATCCAGTCCTTAATACCTTTTTTTTATACAGTAACTAATTTAAAACCGTAAACTAAATATTGGACAAAAATTTTTATTCAGTTTAATTTTATAAATTTTGCACAACCAAACAATACTTAAGAGACTTAAGAAAATAATATAGTAGAAAAATAATGTAGAGCATATGTTACATTTCCATAAATTTATTTTCAATTTGTTATTAGATTTTAAGAATGTTAAACTTTTTTTTATCAGAAGTATGGACTTACATTCTATGAATATTTGAACTTTGTAAATTTTCAAATAAACTATTCAATAAATATTTTTAACTGTGTGAAATTAATGTTTGCGCTTATGATATGATTATTACTTTTATCTTAAGCAATATTGCCATCATTGAAAATTGTAAATGTAAATGGTATGTTGCCATTTTTTTTTTCCAACTATAATGCATTACACAATTAAGGGAGAGAGGGGATTCAAATTTACTTCATTCCTAATAGAGAATAATCTTCATGTCAATTGGGCGATAAGGTTTTGGCATATGTTGCCATTTTAATCATAAAAATTTTTGGTCATTGACATCACAGGAAATTATTTCAAAGACCCAATTTACAGAATTTTGTAAAAAGATAACTACAAAAATATACCCTAATCTTGTTGAAGACTTGTTATTTAATACAATTAGACAAACTTTATCATAAGTTAGGGTTTAATATGTGTCTATCGCTCTTAAAAAAAAAAAGAATAATGTAAAAATGAATTGGATGTGAAAAATTACCAAAATATAAAGCCTAAAGTGCATGCCTAAAATGCAACATGCAATTTAACAAAGAACTCATTTATTAAGTTATATTATTTGTGTTAAATACATGATAAGTGATTAAGGTGCATAATAGGAACTTATTGATTATAGATTCTAATATTAATGGAGGCACTAATATAGCTTTTTTCTATAAGCTTATATCGCATTTATTACACAAGACATTAATACAAGTCAATGTATGTCGCATTTAATGAATGCAACATTAATCCAAAACCAAAATTGCATTTAATGCATGTGATATTGTTGTGATATTCATGTAATTAATATAGTGAAATTGGTATTTCTATAATATTTATTTATTTTAATATAAGCATGCAAAATATATGAATTGTCTTTCAAAAACTAAGATGGAACTTTTGAAATATGTTAAGATTTTCAAAATATAAGTGATTTCTTAAAAAAATATTAGGGAGATTGTAAATAGCACCATACATGTTAACTTTGGTGTAGAAATTCCCCTAAAATTTTGTCATTGATACTTTAACACTCTTAAAATCTATTAAATTTTCAACATAGTAGATGCCTCCTTTTTCAATTTAAAAAGGAAAAAAAAAAAATGCACTGAGAATCAAAATTCAATGGTGTTACTTTGGTAAGTTCAAGTGGACGATTCTACACTAAGATCAAAATTTAGTAAGTTGTTAGCAAATTCATGAGAGTTTAAGCGGTGTTAGAAAATACTCAACACTAAAATGAAAGTTTAGAGAGGTCATTAATCATTTTCTCCAAAAAATTATTTCTTAATATAGAAAATTTCTTCTTATTTCAATAGTATTTAAATTAAACTAACAAATTTCCAAATTGTGACCGAAATTTCATAAAAAAGGAGGTTAATATTTTTGTACAAAAATCATTTTGATTAAGGAAAATATGAAAAAAATCATTTTTGAAAGAAAACTCCTTAAAATCAATACTTAAAATGGATAGATTTTATATAAATATCACAATCGGGTCTTTCAACCGTTATAGAAAAAGATGTTGCCATAGTAGAGCTATAAGACTCATTTGCCAAAAAAAAAAAAACATTATAATTTGTTCCATGAGCTATAAGTAAAGAGTTATGTTTTTACATTGGAATGAGAAACAATTCTTATAACTATCATGCCCCAAATAGGAGGAGTCATAACAGTCTCGTTGTATAAGTTAATTTAAGATAGAAGTTAACCTAACAGTTGTTACTGTAGAAGTAGCCTACATAAAATGTATTTGACTTAACCAACTTAAAGCATCTAGCCTAGCACTTGTTAATATAAAAACTTGTGGTATAATTTTTCAAAATACTTGCTTAAAATAGCTTGCAATTAGATTCTCTTTAACATAGTAATATTTACATAAGTATTTCTACCTCAAAAGTTCCAGAGTTCTTATAATGTTTACAAAAAACCACAATTCTTATAGTAGGTGTCCTAGAGTATTCTAGTTAGTTTCCATAAAAGACAAACACAAAAGCCAAAACAATAGTTTATATCTTGCAAATCTTCCAATTTCCTCACTCCCCTAGCCCATTCCGTACTAACTTGAGGGTAGTTATAGCATTGCATCTCTAAATCCTTAATTGGTATTTGTAAAAGAGTTTATAGGGATGTAAGCACAATTAGCTTAGTAAGCAGAACGGAGACAAAAGAGTATATCAAGCACAAATGTGGTTTTTAATTGTTAGATTTTAATGAAATGTAATGCAATAAGCAATGAGACATCACACAATGTTAACTGGTTTATTGTGAGATTAGAGAAATTACATTTGCTCTAACCTAAATTAAGGAGTTTTAACACGACTTGAGTAAGACTAAACCTAAGCTTATGCAATAGAGAACACTCTCCTCCTGAAACTACCTTCAAACAACAACACTTAATCTTATCGTGATCTCTTCTCTTGTTACTTAGTTTAACTAAGGGTAGAGAAAGGATAATTTTAACTATCTTTATAGAAAGAGTTGGTATTTGGTTTGACATACCTAGTCGTTCCCCTAGTAGGTTATTATGTATGTCTAGTTAGGTTAAAGGTCAGTTTTTAGTTAATTCTAGTTAGGGGTAATCAACAAATTAGCAAAACAAAGCCAATCAAGCATATTCACACTAAGCAGCACTCTAAGTCCACAATTTAGGTAAATAATCACACATGAGGTATATACACATTCAACTAAGTTACAAACAAAGCTAAATGCATTCCTAGGTTCTAAGTACTTTGGCATAGTACTCCAACATGTTGTAATGTATAGGTCCCAACTTACCTGCACTTCACTAGTTTATTATTCTTGACTGTCACCCAGTTGTTCTTCAATTACCCCTATACATACACAACATATTAGTTTTGATCCATATTTGAGCCTTGAATCATTAGTAGTTAATTCATTTTATATGATTTTAGTTTTTTGGTCTTAATATTTTTACTTACAAGTTAGGATTTCCTATATAGTTTACTAGTGTGTATAAGTTATTTTAGGTGACAAAATCCACTAAGTTACCCTTTGATTTTCACTAACCTTAGAGTTTTTAGGAAGTTACTCTTTGATTTAGCTTCTAAATTCCCTTGTATTTATATTTCACTTTTATGTTTGCCTTTGATTTTACTTCTAATTAGAGTCCTTAGTATAGAATTCATTCAAAATTTTTTGTATTTAACCAACTTACTATAACTAGTTGATTTATTCACTTTTCCTCTAACTCTAACTAGGAATAACTCAAAGTAACACTTCATTCATTTTTATTCAACTTCATTACTTCCCAACTTCTCAAATAACACATCATAATTCATTAGTTCTCCAAATTTATCAAGTAGATGAGTTACTAAACTACACATATAAAGGCAAAATCATGACTTTCTATAACTTCTTACTGTACAACTCAATTCAATAGCTCCAATATGTTACAAATACACCACTTAATGATTAAGCTCAAAATCTACATCAGGTCCTCTAGGAAAAACGTACTAATTTTCACTAAAATTACCATTTTATTCACAATTTAAGCTAAAAAATTAAATAAAAATGTAAAAAATAGTTTTCTAAAAAATTTTTTTGTGGAATTTTAATTTATGTATAGGGAAGTTCACAAAAAATTTTTGGGGTTGAAACTACATCTTTAAGCTAATTTAGTTCAATATAAAAAATAGTTCAGTTTTGCCAATTTCTTAAGGATGTATAGTATAACTACTAATTTATACAAACTAATTTTTTTCCTAAATTCTACACATGACAATGCTATGGAATAATTTTTTTTTCAAAATTTTCTAAGTTTATTTAATATTTTTAATAATTTATTGAAAATCGGCCTTAATTGGACCATTATTGGAAAGTTGTTGCTTTGGCCACCAGTGGTGGCCACTACCTTATTAGCAAGCCTAGGTACTATGTGTTGCTTTAGGTGGTGCTGGTGGTTGGTCTCCAGCAACTCCTTAGTCCCATGAGCCATCTATTTCCTAAGATTACTTCTATATTTTGATTATTTTTCTAGATTTTCTTCTTATATATTTACAATCTAACTCTATTTTTTCTAAATCATGGATTACATGTAGATTGTGTTTGAGAGTTTTTTAGAGAATTTTAGAGCATTTGGAGTAGCCAAAGTAATTTCCTTTCTCTCTCTCCTCTTGAAATTTCCCTTTTATACTAACCCCAATTGTATGTTAGTCATGCTTAACTCTCTAACACTTGTCCTAAGATGTAGCCACGCCTAATCTAAGCATTCTACAGCTGTTATATAATATGTTATCATTTTTTATTATTTTCCATAACTCATTTTAGCTTAAATTGCAATTAATTAGGTATTGTGGTTAATTACGAGTATATAATTAAACATGATAATTACACATGAAATGTATATATATATATTCTATTATTTTATATCATATAATAATTTTATTACATATGCAATTTATCTCTACGCATTTAGTAACTATTGAAACCTATTCTAAGCGATTATGTTAAATATTAAATAATATAATGAAATTTCACTATATTATTATTTTATTATATTTTTGAGATCCTTGTCCATGGAGTCTCATTGACTAATGTTTTGAATTTACTCAAAAATTTCTAACTCAATCGAGTTAGTTTCATTAACCTCCTAAATTGTCTACTCGATACCTAATTACAAGAGCATGTGACTTATAATAACTTTTATATTTTTTCCTTTTTATACATAATATGTGGTATACCAGTAACTACTAGAGGTTCTTCTATTTCTTTTTTATTTTTTTAACGTTTTATGCTATTTTTGTGTTAAGCAATTTAAAACATTTAGTTGGGTATAAAGTAATCAAACTCCTTTATATTATCTCTATGTAATCTCCTTTCTCTATTCTTTTTACTTTTTGCAAAACTTATCATCATACTTTATTTGTGCACTTATTAAAATTTGTATTATAAACTTCTCCGTAGACGAAAGAATGAAAAAGTTTAATGTTTATTAAACTCAGTTAAGTTCCATTCAAGATATCATAACCCTTTTTTGTATTTCAGATTCAACTAAATTAAATGAGAAAAGGAGGATAACTATATTATTGCCTTATTGGATTCTTTATGATTAGGATTGTAAATGAGTTGAACCACTTGTAAGTTATTTGATCTCGTTCAACTTTAGTTCAATTCGTATAGGAGCCTAGTTTGAACATATAATAAAGCTCGTTTATACGAATGAGTTAAGCTTAAACTCCTATTAGAACTCGCAGGTCATACATTATATTGAAAAAAAAAAATCCAATATATGAATGGAAGAACAAGACTAGACTAATTTAAAAATTATTTATAAGTTATAAGAATATAGGAATAGGAAAAACAAATACTACGAGTTAAAGTAAAAATCATTAATATAATTAAAAATCATAAAATTTTGCATTAATTTCATTAATAAAAAGGATGAAAAGGTCGATTATGGAATTTTGATTTAATTTCGAGTTTTAGTTTGAACTTGATCTAAATTTTTAAGCTCATTTAGGTAAATGAGCTTACATTCATTCATTTAAACAAGTTAAGCTTAAACTTCAAAATTCTTCATGAGCTAAGCTCGAATCTGTAATTCTTGGACTTGGTAAAAACTTGGTTTGGTTTGAATTCGATAATTTTTAGTTAAATCAAAATTGAACTTTCAAAAGCTCACCTTGATTTAGCTCGTTTGTAGCTCTATTTACCATGTAGCTAAGGTTTACTTCAACAAAATATCCATTTTCCTCTTCATAAGTCCTCTTACACATAGAAAATTAGGTCTAAAGCATGGGTATTTGATGCGCAAAAGCTCCCTTCTCTCAAACAGAGTAGATGACCTTCAAAATGTGGCATACTAAGAAAATCATTTTGAGTCACGTATGTTTAAAAATGGTTAGACTTTAGTTTACTTTCTATGAAAGTTGGTTGGCTCTTTTTGACATAATCCCTTCTACACCTCATATTCCTAGCTTGTATACACATTCACTTAAAGTTCCTTTACAATGTGGTTGGAACGTTTGCACTTGTCTCACACTTATTTTCATTTCTTCTATCACTTTATTTGAACTATAATTGAACCGTTCAATAAAATCATGGGGATTTTCCTAACTTCTATATGTTTTTTTAGTAAAACATATAATTTCCATTTCTTATGGAAACTTAGTGTAGACACCTAATTCTCACCTAGCCTAAGGCCCAACTTATAGATTGGTCCAGAGCTCATTGATGAATAGACAAGCAAGTAATCCTTCTCCCTCAAGCATTGTAGCCTACTCAGATGCCTCATTGCAAGCACCCTAGCAATCCATCTAAGGGGCTAGCCTTTAACCCTTGAGCTTGTTATGTCCTGCTTACTTGACTTGAGCACTGCAACCGAGGACATGCCGTGAGCCCAAGTAAGGACATTCCTGTAAGCTCCTAAGATCTAGCTCATCCTTGGCCTAATGCTTGTAGGCCTCTTAGCATCCTTACTCCTCTTTGGTCTTGTGTACCTGGACAACCCATTTAGGCGAGCTTGCCTCCAAGCGCCAATCTCATCATGACACGCTTACCCGACTCGAGCACAGCAGGTAAGGACATCCCACGAGCCTAAGCGAGGACGTCCTTATAAGATCCCTAGACCCAACTTATGTTCAGTTAAGTGCTTGCAGACCTCCTAACATCCCCACTCCTCTTTTGTCTTTAGAACTGGTACACAGCTACAGCTCATTAATTGTCATTTGACATTTACGATACGGATAACACATTCGATAGCCCATAAGAATGCTAGATTCCTAGATAACAAATGTAGTTGCTGTTATAGTTGTAGCCAACTACCCTTTAGGGCTACCTTGTTAGCTCTGCAATACATGTTATGTGCTAATGGCCGATACGAGTGAACCCAGACCTCCATGTATCTAAGTAGTTGTACCCTTCTTACACTATAAAAGGTATAAGAGGCAATAAGGTAAAGCATCAAATCCTCCTCTCTTACACATACACACATTCGGCGAGTACCTCCTACAAGGGCTCCAATGCTCGACCATAGGGCTTTTTATAGGTATCGAGAAATAAGGAATCAAAGTAGCTTGATCAACTCTAAGGCTTTTATCCAGCCCATTCAAGCCCAACTCATCCCCTCTTACCTCTAGTTGATTCACTTATGATCAACATTTTACCGCTTATCATTATAGGTCACTACACATAGGATGACTAAAAGCAAAAAAAAGAAAAAAGAAAAAAAACAACCCTTATGCATCAAACTTGGGTGACACCAATATGTTGTAGCTATACGGTAGCGACGCCACATCCTAACAACGGTGTATGGCAATGCCACCACCATAGAGCAATCAAAATCCCGAAATCTAAAAGCTTAGACTCCTTATCCAATAAATGCTTGAAGAAAGTAGAAGGACCTAAGAGTCCAATGTGGCCTTATGCAGAGACGTTGTGATGCTATACAATACATCTAAAAAATGCCCTAATGATGAAGCAGCTATCAACTCTTCCTCAAAACTAAACCCAAGTCGTGACTTATGAACTACACACTTAGCGCATTCATGTAACTAGCAAACCCATGAGGATTTGCTTGAGTAGCTAAATCGTAATTGCAGCAAAACACACTCAAAGTGAGTGCATTGCAACATAGTCGACTAATGACCTATTCCCAAAGTAGTCATTGAAAGGCTTCGAGGAGGTGAATGTCAACGAACTAGATGAATACATCCGTTGTGCATCTAGTGTATATGACCAAAAGAAGGGGAATCATCTGCTTGTGTGTTACGCTCTACAGTAACTAAGAGCCTTTCCATCCTCTCAATCTTAGAGGAAACACTACTAGTAGGTGTAAGACTATCGTACGTTAACTCGTACGATGGAACCATAGACCTAGGCAATAATATCTTCAACTTCCAAACAATGATGAGCATATACTAATTTCTCTAATGCAATTATGAGTAAGGCCTTCTCTAGTACACTAGCAAAAGCAAGCTTGCTTTTGTTCAATACCTTACTTGACAACTCCTTCACATTGTTCAATGACCTAGCAGGCAAATTCCAACAGCATTTTCTTAGCTTGAAGGTATTAAGAAGAGACTCTTCAATACTTTATACTGTAAGGTAGCAACCAAATGAAACCCTACGAACATACCTCAGTGCTTTAGTTACGTAAAGCTATAGGTGTCCAAGCTTGATACTGGAACAACCCTATAGGCCCTCATCATAGGAATCGACCCAATAGGGAAATTGTTTGATATGGTCTCACTAAATCAGCTTGACTCCTTAAATGAGTTCATACAGGTGGCTGAAAAATATGTAGCACAAGAGGACGCCATCAAAGCTTAATTCAAGGTGGACAACAACACTTGCAATTTGATGAAGGATTGCTTAGGGCCTAGGGACCCCAAATTGTACTCCTAGGTACGAGACAAGTGAGAAAGCTTGAGATAAAAGTTCCAAGACTACCCCTCATACATGCCCTTTAATAGGCTTATCGGGGAAACCATGTACGAGGTCAAACAATAGCTCTCGCGAGCACCTAATGTTCGAGAAACCCTAGAAGTAGCCAACTCGTGTAAGTTCTACGACTACCACCAAGTGTACAATCACACTGTAGATAAATACCGCCACCTCGAAAATGCGATTAAAGGCCTTGTCTGTGAAGGTCACATCAACTACCTCATAGTGGATGAAAGGAATAAAAAACAATGGCCAACCCAACACCGCCGAAGATAGCAACAACAATAGGCTCAATAGTAATAGCAAAATAATGAGTGTAATGATGCCCCTACAAATGACCAAAACAGTTGAGGATGACTAGGATAAGTGAACACCATATCCTTCGTAATAAAGAAAAAGCTAAAGACAAACATAACCTTCGGCTTCATTGATGAAGACGAGTAGGTTGTTGACTTCCCTCATAGAGATGCTTGCATAATAAATGCCAAAATCAGTTACTTCAATGTCCCTAAAACGTTTGTCGATAGTGATAACTTGGTGGACATACTTTTCTACAATATCTACTAACAAATGAAAGATCAGTTGGATGAACCCCTTTAGCTATACAAGCATGGCCTTATAAGCTTCGGGGGAGGAAAACTTATACCCATCAAAGGATTCATTACCTTCCCAGTACGACTAGGCGACACTGAACATGTTGCTTTGTAGACTATTGACTTCCCAGTCGTTAACCACTGGTCACCATACAGTGTGATTCTGGTTTAATCGAGCATTACTAAGTTTGACATGCTCATTAGCCAAAGGTGCTTGAAAGCCAAATTTATGACACTAACTGAAGTTAGTGAAGCCTAAGGGAACTAAAAGTTATCTTGATCCCTTTGTCTCAAAGCCCAAACTAGAGAGAATGTCATGAGCTTAGAATTTACCACCATGACAGCCTTAGTAGCATGGGGAGAACTAGTTGAGAAAACCATAGAAATCAACCTTAAGAGTACCCTAGGGATTATTAGAAGAATTGAGGCAAAACTGCTTGACGACAAAAAGGCTAAGCTCACCCAATTCCTCAAACATAACATGGATGTATTCGTGTCTGCACTAGAGGACATGCTATGGATTATCAACATATGCAAGGCCACTCATCACCTCAAAATTAACACTAGTGTTAGACCAGTCAAACAGAAAAAGTGACACTTTGCCTGGGAATGCCAGGTGGCAATTAAATAAGAAATGTTGAAGTTGTTATAAGCAGGATTCATCAAATAAGAGAAATATCTAACTTGGCTTAAAAACACTATGCTTGTAAAGAAAGTTAAGGACAAATGCTGAATGTGTTTAGATTACATTGATCTCAATAAGGTATGCCTTAAAGATTGCTTTCCCCTTCCTTGCATTGACTAACTTGTCAATTCAACATCTAGACACATACTACTTAGTTTCATAGGTGCCTACTTGGGATATAACCAAATTCGCATGGCCCTTGATGTTAAGGTCCATAATTCTTTCATTACAGACTTTGGACCTATTGTTATAAGGTCATGCCCTTTGGCTTGAAGAATGTCGGCGTTACCTATCAAAGACTTGTTACGTCCATAGTTAAGCCACAAATCGGCAGGAACATTGAAGTCTATGTAGATGATGTAACCGTGAAGAGCAAAGACGTGAGAAGACATATTGAAGACCTCTAAAAAGCATTCTAGACACTTTGCCATTACTAAATGAACCTAAACCCTTAGAAATGTGTCTTTGGAGTTACATCTAGGAAGTTCCTCAGCTTCATGGTAGTAGAACAAGGAATAAAAGCTAACCTTGGTAAGATCAAAGTAGTTCAGGACATGTAAGAGCCCAAACCCATAAAGGAAGTGCATCGCATGTAGGCAAGTGCACCTTATCAAATTGTAATAGTGGATTAAGTCCAAGTGTCAATCCTTTAGGGATTAGTACGATTACTAATACTCACTAAATCTTTATTATTTAACCAACAAATTAAATTTCACGAAACTTAACGAAGTAAATCTAGATTACTGCTAAAACTAAATTAAAGATTAACTAACATGAAATTAAAAAATTATCAAGAAAGCAATTCAATGAATTCAAGATTCAATACTATACCTAGATCTTGTTTCCCCTAGATCTAACATGTGATTTTCTTAAAAATAATCTAATTTATTCTTTAATCTTTCTTGACCCAAAAAATTCTTTACTACAGTTAACCACTTTCTTAACAAGACTTTATATATGAAGAGCTTAAAAAATTAGGTTAGTTAGAAAAGACACGACCAGAGACACAACCGTATCTTTTGGTCGTATCCCTTACTATGCTTCACGTTTTCCCTTTTTAAACTGGAAACTACAGGACCAACAACATGATCGTGTCTTTTGGTCATGTCTTAGGCTGTGATAGTTGAAAAACAGCTCTAAATTCGCTTGGAAACAACACAGTTGTGTCGTTCAGTTGTGTTGATTTTTAAACTTTCATAACTTGCTCATTTTAGCTCCAATTTGAGTGAAATTTGTTTCTATCTTCTTGTTTTCTTGCATAGATCATTTCAAAACCTAGAAAATAAAATTTTACTCAATTAAGTATTATTATTTAAAAATAAACTCAAATATAAAGGAAAATCATCAAAATTTACTAGTTAAAATATATGCAATTAGGAAATCATTAGCGCCTAATTGGTAGAATTGCTACCTTAAGCAGATTTATGTCTAGAAGCTCGGATAAGTACTTTGAATTCTTCAATCTACTAAAGAATTCTACATAATTCAATGGACGACTGAATGTCAAAAAGCCTTTGATGACTTAAAGTACTTCTTGGAAAGCCCACCAATATTCTCGAGGCCCATACTTGGCAAGGAGCTATACCTTTGTCTTGCTATTAGAGAGAAAGTAGTGTCATTAGTCCTTGTCCGAGCAAAAGGGTGATAGCACAGGCCTATATACTATGTTAGTCACATCTTGCAACGGTTGGAGACTAAGTATACAAAGGTTGAGAAGCTTGCCTCAACTATGGTCATCACCACATAAAAACTTCATCCCTACTTCTAGTTACATCCAATCATCCTACTAATGGTCTAACCACTCAAAGTTCTCCTCCTGAAGCCTGATGCCGCAAGTAGAATGATGAAATACTCCCATGAGCTCAATATACATGGAGTCCAATTTCACCCTAGACAAGGAATCAAGGTAAAAGTTATCACCCACTTTATAACAGAATACACTAGACTAGATGAACTACAATAAGAGCTTGCCATACCAGTATAGACCCTATATGTTGATGACTCCTCCACTAAGGGTGGGAGTGGGGCTGGTATAACACTATAAGGCTTGCATGGCACAAAAATGCTCTATGCCCTGAAGTTTAGTTTCCTAGTAAGCAACAACAGGGCAAGTATGAGGTACTCATTGTCGACCTAAGAATTGAGAAGCACATAGGAGCTGAGAAATTGAACATTTACTTAGACTTTATGCTTGTGGTCCAATAGGTAAAAGGGGAGTATGACACTAAAGGGGAAACGATCATCAAGTATTTGTAATAGTCTAGGGCTTGCTCATTGAGTTTACCTCTTGGAAGGTCAATAAGATCCCCCGAGCAAAGAAAGTAGAAGCAGACAAGCTATCCAGGCTAGCCTCATCCATTGTCCTTATGCTATGTAATGCAATAAGTCGCTTTTCATGTAATACCTCCTTGAATGGAGCATGGAAGCCTCGAGCAAGAGGTCCTCGGGATACTGCTTGTAAATCCCAAACCATGCTAGATGGACCTTATTGTAGAACACTTGAAGACGAGGCCATTACCTGAAGATTGGACGAAGGCAAAAAGGCTAGCATACGCCTTGGCTAATTATACCTTGATTGACAACATATTGTATCGATGGGGACTAAGTACCCCATTGTTAAGATGCTTTAAGAAGGAGGAAGGTTCCTATGTCCTCAAGGAACTTCATGTAAGAGTATGTAGCTACCATATTCAGTCCTAAGCCCTATACATTCAAGCCCTGTGACTAGGCTATTACTAGTTGACAATGAAGGAAGATGCTAAAGCCTTAGTACGAAAATGCCACCTGTGCCAAAAGTACGCCCTAATGACCTATGCTCTGAGCTTAGAATTGCATCCTTTGACAAGCCCATGGCCTTTTGCCTAATGGGGGTTAGGTGTCATCGGGCCTTTCCTGAAGACATCATCAAGTTGCTAATTTATCTTTGTGGCAATTGACTACTTCACTAAATGGGTGGAAGCATTGGATGTATTGACCATCATAGCCTGGATCATTGAAGGGTTCGTAATAACTTACATACTTTCCTACTTCGAGGTGTCGTACAGTTTGATCACTAATGATAGGAGACATGTCGATAGCAACAGATTCAAAGAATTGTGCGATAAGCACATCATTAGACTTCATTACACCTTGGTCGCTGACCCCTAAACTAATGGCCAAGTTACAGCCATCAATAAGCTCGTTCTCAACAGCCTTAAGAAGAAGGCGGAATGTATAGGAGGTAAATGGGCTGATGAGCTCTTGAACATACTCTGGGGATACCGTATGATACATAGGACCTTTACTACGAAAACCCCCTTCCACTTTGCATTTAGGGTAGAGACTGTTCTCTTAATTGAGCTTGAGTTGCCTATTTGTAGGGTTTAACATTTTGACATCAACACTAATCATATCATCTTATAAGCAAGCTTCAACATTATTGAGGAAGTGTATGATGTTGCGTAAGCTCGAATAGTGGCATACTAGTAGCGAGCCACCTGATGTTACAATCAAAAAGTGAAGCACAAGTTTTTTTGCCTCGAGGACTTAGTATGTTGGAAATTAAAGACTATAAGTTCGGTTGAAGCATAGGGCAAGCTTGTCGCCAATTGGAAAGACCCAGTGTAGATAGTAGAGGACATACGGAAAGGAGCTTATGGGATGGAAACCCTAGATGGGTAGCCTATCCCTAGGGCATGGAATACCAACAATTTAAGGCCTTATTTTTGCTAAGTGTTGTAGCATGGTCAGAAACATCTATAACTACAATTGTAATTAATGAAATGACAAGTTCCTCACACTTGTTTCTCTTTTTTATTTAATTCGTGCCAAGCCGTGGCATCAGGTTGATTATCGTCCTCGAATACGTGCCCATGTTAGTATGAACACTAACAACATAAGTTTATGAACTTGCAAAATGAGCATTGGTCCTACTATGCTCTTAAGCCCTATTCAATTCTCATCCTTGAGTGCTTGCTCAAGTTAGCAACCATGCTAACATTATGGGTTACTCCTTACTGAGTGTTAGTCCCTTTTGAGCTCTAAACCTTGAGTCGATTCTCATCCCTAAGCGTTTGCTGATGTTTGCAACTACGTTAATATTATGGGCTACTCCTTATTGAGTGTTGGTCCCTACAAGAACTAAACCTTAGGTAGATTCTCATCCTCGAGCGTTTACCCAAGTTAGCAATCGTACCAACATTACAGGCTACTCTATATCGAGCGTTGGTCCTTACTGAGCTCTAAACCTTGAGTCGATTCTCGTCCACAAGTGGTTAGCTAAGTTGTTAACTATGCTAACATTATGGGCTACTTCGTATTGAGCATTGGTCCTTATCGAGCTCTTGACCATAGGTTGATTCACATCCTTAAATGCTTACCTTAGTTAGTAACCACGCTAATGTTATGGGCTACTCCTTGTGGAGCGTTGGTCTCCACCAAGCTCTTGACCTCGGATTGATTTTCATTATTAGAACATACGCCTTATGTTTGTCTATGTTTCAACATTGGCAAGTTTACGTATAGGATAAAGTGAACGAAGAAAGACAAAACAAACATTAAATGAGTGAGTATGAGTAGAAATGAGAAATGTTATTCAAATGGTAAATGAGATTATAGGGCTTTAGGGGTTGCATCTTGACCCCAAGTACATAGAAAAACAAAAAGTGAAGTTATAAAGGCCATCTCCTCATACATAACTTGACTATTAGACCTAACAACTACTTTTAGCTTTGACTTAACTTTGTATATTGAGCTCTTCTCTAATAAGAATTGCTCTTAACTTCGAGCTAGCCTGTATACTCTATCGAGATGGATGTGACTGCATCCCTAGGTTTTAGCCAAGCTGAACATCGACCCCAAGGGCTTCTAGTGGCTTCAACTTCTAAAGGAAGGTCTTCACTCCACCTTGTTGAGTCGACCCTCCATAAAAGCAGCTTAGAGAAATGGGGATAGCTGATCCAGCCAATTTACTTAACCTTCGAGGGAGGAAGGTCTTTGCTTCACCTAAATGTCCTGACCTTTCGCTAGAGCAACACAAGGAGGGGATGAGATAGGAACTGCCAACCCTATTTGAGCTACCCATGGAATGATCTAGAGGACTTGTGAAATAGAAGACTCATAAACTATCCCATTAAGCTCCTTTAGGCTGCCTTGGTCAAGAAGCCTTAGTAGAAAAAGAGGCCTCCTCTATTGCTGTATTCACTATGGCCGTTCCTGCTTACTCTGGAGCTTGCAAGGTAGTGCTTAAAGGCTCTACCATGTAGCCTTATGCTAATGAGTACCCTCGTGCTGAAGCTGCCCTAATGAAAGGTGAATGCACACTCAAGGTCCCCCTACTATTCGGGCTTTATTGAAACAAAAGGAGGTAGGACTCAAAGGTTAGCTTACACCTCTTAGTCTTAACTTGAAGGCTACTTGATGGGAATCAGCCTTCGACTACATCCAAGCCACAGTAGACCTGTCTAAAGTCGAAGCCGAGCTACAGCCAGAAGGGCGAGAGGGAGGAAGATAAACGCTTGGCATCGAGTTTGTCATTACCTAAGGTGCCGAGATACCGCAAGGCTGAGTACTCGAAACCAAAGAAACCACTCGGTACAGCATCGAGAGACTTATGCCGACTAATTCTAAGACTTGGCAATTGTGGACCAACTTTTCTAGTGTCTCAGCTAAACATTGCAAGACTTCGGGAACTCCTTTTCGAACCCGTACATCCAACTGTCGACCCCATCCAGTTTGGGTACTACTCCTTCCAGGACATGCCGAATGACTAACTACTAACTTCCCTTGTAAAATGCATAGTTTTGTATTCTTGTATATGTTTTTTTTTTATTTTATTTATGAGCTCAATTCTTTAAGGTTTAAGGCCTTATACATTATTTACAATTTTGCCACTAAAGTTGAGGACTTGCTATAAATAGCAGCATCTGTAAACATCATAGGGAGACATGAAAACATATGAAATTAGATAGAAAAGTATATTCCTATGTTTTGGAATCTTTCCCTTTTTGAGCAAGGCTACTCTTAAGCTAGCATTCACCAGATTACCAAGCATAAATCAAGCTCTTTAATCTCTCCCGCGTTCTTATCGATCTTGACCTTAAGATTGCGGCAAACCCTTCTTTTGAACCAGTTAGTGAGTTGTATCTAACCTTCATTTGAATCTCGAGCAACATTTTGTGTTCATGAGTTGTATTGAACCCTCTTTTGAGCTCAAACTCCTGATTGTATTTCTGTCTTGGTGTGTGATATGTATTCATATTCACCGTCAACCAACCATCTCACTTCCTGTCCATTATACTCATTTAACCCATTTTGCCTTTTCAAAATCTACTGTCATTGATCCTTATCACTACCCCCTATTACCGGTAGCTATCTACATCTTAAGATCATAACTTGAAGAGAAGTATTGAGGGGAACCCCTCTTGAGCTCGCACACTTTCTCCCGTAGCCTAATTACTCTCGACCTGCCCATAATAAAGCATAGAGGTATATCAGCTCTCCACTCAACACTACCATAGGAAGACGTTCGAAGTGTTTGCCATAGAGAATGAAGGACCCATGCACCCTTTATATAAGGGGCCCAAAGCATCCTTAACTGTACATATAGCACCCATTTGATGGCTTAGAGGCAAAGGGAGTCTAACTAACCCAACAAAGGTGTTAATGCGCCGTACTAGCATTAAATAACTTCTAGAAAACATACTGCCTAAGACGGTCTATCTACCTTACGTACTCTGTCTAAGGTGCAACATCCAAAGGATCCTATGATGTTAGATAAGATACACCTAGGTTGACATACCTTGACCAAGAGATCACATGACATCATAAAAGATTTGCTCCAGTCGGTTTGTTGATCCTAAATGATGAGTTCAAAATAGATTAGGACCAAGAAACTCCTAAGGCCTTTGTTCACTTGAACGATTGAAAGGACTTAGCAAGAAACAAGACTAATCAATCTACTAAAGGAACAAATAGCTCAAAAGACTTGGTAAGCAATAAGAATACACGAATAAAGAAAGAAGTAGAGTAGCAAAGAGGAACAAAGCAACAATAATAGACCAAATAACTTTGAAATTTCACTTATAAATGGTCTTTACATTGTAAAAGCGGGAATCGGCATCTCGGCTCCTTTAGTGGAAGTATAAAAAAAAAAAGAAGGCAATAATCACTTGAGAAGTACAACAACAAAAAGTCAATTAAGGCCACCTTCGCTTACCTACCAACTAAACCTTGCTCCAAATCTTCCTCTTGCTCGTCTTCCCTACCTTTCCCTTGGCCATTAGTAGTATCACTAGCCAAACCCCCAGTAAAGCTTTCTAAGGAGCTACCTTCCTCCCCATCTTTAGTAGCTACCTCAGGATCATTAAACTAGTCAAGGAAAGTCAGATCTACTTCAAGAAACTTACTGCGAACTTATTTCCTAACCTCCTTAGCCATGCCATAGCCAACATCGGTTAGCATCTTCTTTATAGGTGGGTCATCAATGGTCTCCATAAATATGTCTCGCTTTACATCAGTAGAGAGACCCTTCCTCTTTAGCAACTTAGCCTCCTTTTGGGAAAAATTAGCTTAAGCTCCCTCTAACTCCCCTTCATTGGCCTCCAACTTTGCCGGCAACAAATTGACCTCATCCTTAGCAGCCTTGACAAAGTCTTGGGCCTCCTTCAAGTCAACCTCTAGCTTCCTAACCTACCCCTTCAGCTCCTTATATTAGCGTTACAATTCTCCATATGTGGTAACCAGGTCACTACACCTCTTCTATTCCTATTCTAGTGCTTTACAAAGCCTCCTTACCTCGATCCTCACATAACCCCTCTTCGCCTGTTGGCATGTGTGATTATGGGCAATGATGAAGTCTAGCATATCATGAAGTTGTAATTAAAATACATGTCAGTTAACCAAATAACATAAAATACTTAAGAATATAGCAAATAGCAGCTCACCTTAGTATGCCTTTAGAGCAGCTTTAGAGAGGCCTTGACATCATTCTTCTCGGCAAAAGGTGACTAAATTGAGCTTTTAGCTAATCCATCTGTTGCATAAGCCTTGTCACGGAATCAGAGAAGGGCTTGGGAACCTCCAACACAATAGGTTGCTTATCTTGACAAACTAAAGGTTGGGTATCCTTGTCATTAGGGATTTCAATGGTCGAAACCCCAACATCCTAAGGAGTTATTCAAAATCCTCATGTTGCTCCTCATTCTGAACTTCATCCTTTATGATCTCTTTTAAGACCTGAAAGCAAGCATACCCTACCCTGTCACCATTACCCTATGTCCTGCATCACCCATAGGAATATTAATAGGACCATCCCTTGTTATGTTCCGCACCACCTTGACAAGAGTTGGTTGTCTCGCATCCTTCTTCTTCTTCTTCTTCTTCTTCTTGCTTTTCTTTGAAGGGGCTCACAAAGTCTCCTTTTCCCTAAGTCATGAGGTCTTCCCCTCCCCCTTTGTAATAGGCTCCTTCCTCTTGTGATCGATTTCGGCCACATTCTCCATCTACCTTACCTGAACACCGAGTAGCTTCACCTTCACCCTTTTTGAAGCCAGCTACATAGTTGTAAAGAAAACAACAAATTAAGTTAGCAAATCATAATAGGAAGAAAAATCACACTTATTACACCAAAGATGAGTAGGCCCGACATCCCCACTACAACGACAAAGCAATACCGTAGATACCCAACTACCCCTTCTCAACGAAGGTTAGGAGATACCTATCTTGAAACTAAACAACCCCTTCCCACCACACTTTCGACAAATAGACAATGGGTAGAGCTTCTTCCATCTTGTGAGGTCCAATAGCTCTATACTCACCTTACTGTCTTTAACCTTGAGGCTACCCAATGGTTTGCCTTAAATTAGACCAGTCCAATTTTTCCAGAAGTTTAATAGCTCAGGGACCTTGCACATGGAAGAAAAACTCCTTCCAGTTGTCCATTTTGTGCGGTAGCTTATAAAAAATCTTCGACAACCCACCTTAATTGGTAATGTATACCCATCCATCAGGTGACCTCTTCATATGGAAGATGTGTCTAAATAGATAAGCCGTTGGCCGCCGCAGGATCCATAAGCACAGCACCTAGAACACAAGCAATTGAGCCCATGCGTTGTAATTAAAACTCTTAAGGGCCACCCTAAAGAAGTTAAAGAACTCTACCAAAAACTTAGAAAAAGGTAGTTAGAGTCCTAGCTCAAACGGTTTTGTATACATGCAAAACAACCGCTTGTCATTTATTTCGAACCCCTTCTCCTTGGTTGTAGGCACCTTTACTTACCACCTAGGCATGTTGCTAACTACCCAATGGACCAATCACAACTTTTCCTCATCTTCTTAGAAGAACACATGAGTATAAGCCTTATCATTGCTGTTAGTTGTATATAATGCTTGCCCCACCGCCTCCTCTTCCCCGTTAAGGCCATAAGCATCGTAAGGCCTCCTTTATGCCCATTGCCCCTTCTCTACCCATGTCAATAGTACTCCATCATAGTCACCACTAACTGTTGCCGTCACCGTCATTTCGGGGGGAATAGGGTTACCACCCCCTTTGTAGACTATTTGCTCATAGTCCTTGTCAACTTCTTTAGAAATCAAGTCATGTGAAGACTTACTTTGATGATTTGACATACCTCGATGGGCCATCACTGATTAAGGTCAAGAAAGAAAGATAAAGAGAGGGAAAAGATGGTTTGGCTCGTGAGAAAGAAATTTAGCAAAGTTTCCCCTTGGATTAATAGTGCAAAGTGAAGATGAAGCCCAAGCTATTCCCTTATATAAACAGCCAGGAGGGAAGTTAAACAATTTCTCTCACTACCAGAGCATGTATCTATTATAGGACGCACACCAAACCTTAGCCATCTATGTGTTACATTCCACCAACTGAGGGCCTTAATCATCTCATGCACACAAATTGCTGATGTGGCATGGCTTGAGAATGCCCTACATGCATAGTCATTCTTGAGAATATCATCAATATACACCATGGTTCCCCAAAGGATTCATCATGGTGCCTCAAACAATCTAACAATCACACTAATCAACATCGCGTCACTGATGTGACTAGAGATGTTAGATGTCACATCATTGAGTAACTAGACAAGCCTCCTTATTCGCAGCTAAAGTAATCTTGCTTCAGCTAGACTGCTTTATCCAAGCTATTCTCCTTATATCCTCCATGCCAAGGAGAGATTAGGGGGAAAGGGGAAGTATTGATACCTAATTCTAGGCTGGCCTGAGACTCATAGGTTAGCCTTTTAGACCCATTAACGAACATACGGACGAGTACTCCTTCTCCTTCAAGCATTACAGCTTGCTTGGATGCCTTATCATCATCACCTTGGTGACCTATCTAAAGGGCTCGCCTCCGACCCTCAAGCTTGTTATGCCATGTTCACCCGACTCAAGTACAGCATGCGAGGACATGCCATGAGCCCAAGCGTGGACATTCTTGTGAGCTCTTAAGATCTGGCTCATCCTTAGCTAAGTGCTTGCAAGCCGAGTGGCATCCTTACTCCTTTTTTGTCTTCAACACTCTAGCAACCCATCCAGGTGGGCTTACCTTCGAGCATTGAGCCTATTATGCCATACTCACTTGGTTTGGGCACAATAGGTAGGGATATCCCATGAGCCTAGGTGAAGAAAACCCTACACGATCCCAAGACCTAGCTCATCTTTAATCGAGTGCTTATAAGCCTGTTCGCATCCTCGTTCTTCTTTTGTCTTTAGTGTTAGCACCTAGTTGTAGTTCATTAATTGCTATTAGACATCTGTAGTACAAATGACACACCATTAACCCTTGAGAATATTAGATTCCCAGATCATAGACGGAGTTACCGGCATAATCATGGTTGATCGCCCTTTAAGGCTACTTTATCAACTCCATGGTGCGTATCGCTTGCCAACGGTTAGTGCCAATGGTCAGTATGAGCGAACCTTAAACCTCTATGTGTATAGGTAGTTGTAACCCTCTTACATTATAAAAGGTGTAAGAGGTCATTTGGTAAAGGACTGAATCCTCCTCTCTCATACATGCATACACTTGGCGAGCTCCTCCCATAAAGGCTCCAGTGCTTGACCACTCTATTTCCCTCTCTGTCTTCCTTGTTGATTTGAGTGTTGAAGGGGCCCTAACGATCATACCAATAGGGGGCTTTTTGCAAGTATTTAAAAGTAAGGAACCAAAGTAGCTTGATCAACTCCAAGGCTTTTATTTAGCCTATTTGAGCCCAGCTCATCCCCTCTTACCTCTAATTGATTCACTCACAATCAACATTGAGCAAATTAGAATTTTAAGTAAGGTATTAAGCAGTTTGAGGTTATTATGAATAGTTAATATTGTTTTTGAGTGTAATAAAATAATATTAAAGAATATAATTTCCATTTCTTAGGAAATCGCTCTTCTCATTTTAATAAAGCTGCCATCACTACTTATTTGCGGTTGCTAACACCTTCTCCAAACACATACCATTAAGTAACTACCATAGTATCGATTATATAGCTAATGGATTAAAAAAAATATAAGATAAGAGTACTTTAAAAATGGTTACAGTAAAAAAAAGTAATAAATAAATAAAAATAAAAAAATAAAAGCATGTTTTTATCATATAAGTCATTTTTAAAGGGACATATATTGAATTCTATTACTTGAGAGAAATTTTGCTCCATGGTACTAGAAACCATTATTGCAGATGGACTTCTATTGTAACATCAAAACTTAAAGAATTGTCGACACGAAACAAAATGGAAGTTATGGACATTAGATAATACAAAACTTTCATAATATAACAATTTATACACACAATATAAATGTCACAAAGAATTGAATCAATGATAACAATTATTTATGATACTCTTAGTCTATTTTTGGCATTCACATGAAACATGTTTAAAGTAAAAATGGAACACGACCTACCAATTGATATTGCACTTTTAATAGCAACAAGTGTTACGGGATCTAATAAAAGGGATTTTCTCGGCTTGTTATCTATCATAATAGTTGCAAAGCAAGTCGTTTGAACCCTTTTATAAACTTATGATTTGTGGGTTTTTTTTTTTTTTTTTTTTATGTCTATGTTAATGCAAATTAGAGGACGCGTGCATAGCCTTATGATTTTTCCATTATAAGTAAATTGATAAAATAATATTATTAAGTAAATTTGACTAATCAATATAATAAGAAGTAATTAATAAATTCAAGAAAATAAAAAAATAGAAGAAAACTAAAAAGAAAAATCTGTCCTAATTCCCATCCCGATGGCATGAGCTATTAATTAAACGTACCTAATATAACCTTTGTTTTCGTAAATTAATTATTGCGAACTAAATCATAAGATGATATGTATCGAAATAAAACACAGGACATGTTTGATGAATTAAAAAACACAGAGTATGAGTTTTTAAAAGGGTCAAAACACGCTTTTGTGATTTATCCAAATCTGAAATCATGAGAGCATCATCTGAATGATTTCTGTCTGCATACTTGAATTACTTCGCAGTTTCTGTCTCTCTCTTTTTCTTTTTTTCTTTTCTTTTTTTTTTCAATCGGGTAATTTTCTTTTGAATTTTTTAAACAGTAATATCAGGTTTAATATACATGAATGGTTTGGAATGGAAGAATGAAAATAGAATGGAATAAAATAAGGAGTGGGATGATAAATTCTTTCCCTTATTTGAAAATGTGTATAGAATTGAATGAAATTAAATACATATAGTAGTAATTGTCAAAAGTACCATTTACTATTGAATATTATAATTAAATTAAAAATTAAATAAGTAATTTAATTAATAATAAATGTAAAAAGAATGTAATCGCTAATTTTGTTTAAAAAAGGAGAAGAAAATTTCTCTTTAAAATTATAATTGCCTATTTCATAAAATTGTTATTGCGACTTCTAAATACGTCTTTAGACATAAAAAAAGGGAATGGAATCCGAATCGCAATTCTATTTTAATTCGTTCTTATGTATTAAACATAATATTATTCTTTTCTTCTCCTATCTATTAACCCTTTTAGACCAATACATGTATAACATAAAATAACTTATTAACCAAAGAATGTTATAAAAAAAGAAGCTTTTGCGGAAAATAAAGATGAAAATTGTAGTGCAAAAGTAACTCAGCACATTTTATTTCTTTTTCTCTCTCTCTCCTTTATCCATTTTTTTTTTCTTTTTCGCTTTTCTCTATCATTCTATTAAATGTTTTATAACATTACTGTCCCACCTAGGACTTCTTCCTTTTTTCTTTCTCTGTTTTTTTTTTCTTTAATATTGATTGTGTGTTCTGAATTCGTACTAAAAGTCTAAAGCCAAGTGGTCGAATTTGCCTCATGTAATTGCAACAAATTCGAATTCTTAATTCTCTACGCCCATAAAAATGTTTCAGGAACAAACAAATCATAATGATTTTTGTTTCGATTTTCAATCATTCTTTGATGTCTTGTAATGGATATCTCATAGAAAGTGAATAAGACGGTTATAATATATTGTATTGAGCAGCTACATCAGCAAGGTCGCTTTGGCCGAGTGGTTAAGGCGTGTGCCTGCTAAGTACATGGGGTTTCCCCGCGAGAGTTCGAATCTCTCAGGCGACGACTCTTTTTGACCCTTTTTTGGAGGCTTGCTCATTTTACAGCTTCTCCCAAGTCAATTGTCAACCACCTTGTGCTATGGTATGCTGCTGAGACTAGGAAGCTGGGCTAATTTACTACTCCAAGATGCCAAATCATCGGTTTTTCCTTTTCGCAAATTCCCACGTAAAATCCTTATACATATAATTGAACAAAGATAATTAATGTAACAAAAGACACGAGCTAATTTTTTTAGGGCAAAATACTAACTATGACATTAAAGTAATCAGAGAGGGATATAATGTCTTACATTTACATTTTTAACAACAAAGCAATTATCTATAGTGATTATATTATCTATGACATTAAAATAACTAGAGAGAGATATGGTTTCTTAAGATGAAAAGGGGGAAAACTGGATGGATAATCATTAAAGTGGATTTGGAGAATGCCTTTGATAAACTTGAAAGGCACTTTGTTGAATGGGCCTTGCAAGCTTTAGGTTTTTCACCAAACATTATCCAAGTTGTTTTGGCTTGTATAAGATCAGCCAACAATGAGGTCTTACTTAATGGGAGTAGTTTGGTACCTTTTCAGTCAACAAGAGAAATAAGGCATGAGGTCTTACTTAATGGGAGTAGTTTGGTACCTTTTCAGTCAACAAGAGAAATAAGGCAGGAAGACCCTATCTCCTCTTACCTCTTCATTTCCTCTATGGAAATCTTAAGTAGGCTGATCGAAAAAAAAGGTCTAAGAGAAACACTGGGAACCTATAGCTATTAGAGGATCAAGCACAAAACTTTCACATCTCTTTTATGCAGAAGATGTAGTTCTCTTTACCAAGGCCACAAGGAAATTGGCTCAAGCACTCACTGAAACTCTATAAACTTTTCAAAATTGGTCAAGTTTAAGTTTCAACCCCAAAAGACTAGGGTCATCTTCTCAAAAAATACCCTAAAGGATATGAGAAAATAGGTCACTAACATATCAACGATAATAGAAAAGGCATCCCTTAGGCAATATTTAGGTTTTAACTTAGATCAAGGATTAAAAATAAGAAAAGAACAAGGCCAACAAATCCTTGACAAGATAAGCAACAAATTAAGTAAATGGAAAAGCAAATTGCTAAGCATGGCAAGAAGGGTTGTGCCTGTAAAGACTGTGTTATAGGTTGTTCCAACCTACTAAAAGCAAGCAACCTTCTTATCTAAGAAAATCATTACAAACATTGATCAAATGGTTAGAAAATTTATGTAGGGGGAAGAGGAATCAAAAACAAGAATTCATTGGACAAATTGGGCAATCATAACTATAGATACTCAATTTTTTCTCTCTTTTATTTTTTTATTTAAGGTGAAGGGTCTTAAATTAGGAAAAATGCATTAAAAAAATTAGAAAAGACCTAAAAAATAAGAAATTTAGAAAAATATAAAAAAAGTAGAAAATTTAAGAAAGAAAGCTAAAAAAATAAGAAATTTAGAAAAATACAAAAAATAGAAGATTTAAGAAAAAAATAAATCTTTTAGATAGTTTAGTAGAATATAATAAAATAAAGAGAAGATCATTGGGCTTAGGCTTATATTTGAATCTAGTTTATGTTGACTTAGTTTATATGTGTAATTGTACATATAAATAAGGAAAAACTAACAGCACAACTGGATAAGTACTTGGACTTGATATTGCATATGACTTGGAGATCCTAGGTTCAATCTATGGAAGGTGCAAAATGTATCTTTTTTTTCTTTTCTTACTTTATTGCCATGTCATTGCTACATTACGGGCCACATCGTTGCCACATCCAACTCACTTCTGAGTGTGGTAAGCACATTTCTACACATGCAACTTTGTTCTAAGTTTGCCTAACTTAAACATGGAAAAAAATCATATTGCATTTAATATTTCCCATCGTTAACTTGACCATGATATCTATAAATAGGGGTCTACTCTTTATTTTCAAGATACAATAAAGCTTCGAAACCCTACGATGTTTTTTTAACAAAAACCACCACCACCATCGGATTCCTCATACCCAAGAAACCTATATTTAATACTCCAAATTTGATTTTTCGAGTCAATTGGAGTTGACCGAGGCCAACAAAAGCTGACTGAAGTTAACCTAAGTCGATTGAGCTAAATTGAGCTGATCTAAGCTGCCTTAAGCCAAATGAGTCGACCTGAAGTCGAGCCTAGCCTTGCTTAAGGATTGGGATAAGAGTAAAGCTGAGAGTAAATTGGTAGTATTTACACAAGGAAGGAAAAATACTTAAGTATATTAATGTTCGATCTATCTGATTCTCTACAGCTACAAGTACATGGGTATTTATACCCATAAGTTAAGGTAATTTGCCCAAAAGGAAAAAAGACAAAAGTGGTATTTCTTAAGGAAGTAATATACAAAATACAAAAGGGTAAAAATGAATATATAAAGAAATCAATCATTGGTGCAACAAATTCTATACGTGATACTGTATAAGTGGTGATGTCGTTAGAAGATATGGACAAAAAGTACGGATAACTTGCTTGTCCGAGCAAGGGTGACTTGGTTAGTTCGAACTCTTTCTCTTAACATCTTGGTAGGGGTACAACTGAGTAAGTAATTGGCCAAGTGTGTGTAAGAATGAAGATGGGCTATTGTCTCGGCCTTCCGCATCTTGGCACACAAAATGGGAAAAATAGGTAGTTACTCGACTCAATAGGTAGAATAGGTCGATAAGGAGATACTTGGCCTCCATATGAGTCAGCTGGAACAAGAGGATTCAACTTGCCAGTCTCTCTAGTCTTTAGGCTCAACTACAAGTTAGTGATCCAGTAGCCTGATTCTTATCATTCCCTCCAAGTTATTTTGGATTTAGGATGAAATTCGAGTGGTCTTCGTTCAACTCTCTGGTAGGGTGATACAGACTGAAGTCGGTAATGTTAAAGGCATAAAAAACCTTATACTCTTTAGGAATTGTAATCTGTAGGCATTGTCATTGATCTTTTGGAGGATTTTAAAAGGTCCTTCAGCTCTTGTAAATAATTTGCTCCTCCTCTTGTTCGGGAACCATTCCTTATTAAGGTGCAGCCATACCAAGTTTCTTAGTTAGAATTATTTAGCTGACTTATCCTTGGTCTTCTCTCGCATTCTTCTAGCAACTTGGTTGATGTGCTGAGTAACTTTACCATAGATGTGCTGGAGGGATTGTCTCGAGTTCTTACATTAGGATCCTCTTGCGTGGGCACAGGTATGGGGGTATGGTTGAGGGGTTACTTGGGATTAAAACCATAGACTACTTTGAAGGGTGTTTATTTAGTAGTTTCATGCATTGTACGGTTGTAAGCAAATTTGACCATTGGCAAGTAAATGTCCTAATTAGCCAAGTTCTTTCCTATTGCAGTTTGGAGTAGTGATCCTAAAGTGTAATTAACCACCTCCGTTTGGCCATTAGTTTAGGGATGACAGGAAATACTAAATAGTAGTTTTGTTCCCATCTGATGCTATAAGGTCCTCTAGAAATGGCTTAAGAACTTTGGATCCTTATCAAAGGCTATACTTCTTGGTATGCCGTGTAACCGCACAATCTCTTGTAAGAAAAGAAAAGCAATAGCTGAAGCATCATTAGTTTTTGAGCAGGGCACGAAGCATGCCATTTTACTGAAACGATCTATGATGACCATTATAGAATCTTTTCCTCGGATAGTTTGCGGTAGTCTGAGAACAAAGTCCATGCTCAATTCAGTCCATGGCTTCGTTAGGACAAATAAAGGTATTGCTTTCTCTTGCTCAGCTTGGCACTTAGCCTTCTTGCACATGGTATAGCTATCGATAACTAAGTATACATCTCTTCTCTTCCTCAGCCAGAAAAATCGACCATTCAATAGTTTACAGGTCTTTTCTCCAAAATGTTCGAAGAGTCCTCCACTGTAAGCTTCCTTGATCAGCAGCTTCCTTAAGGAACAAGTCAATACGTATAGTTTTCCACCTTGGAACAAGTAAACATCCTCCACATGATACTCATCCACCGTCCTTCCATCAACGCATCACCTGATTATGGGTCCAAAGTTTGGATCCTTAGAATACTGTATACTGATACTTGCAAACCTAAATAGCCTGGTTTGTAATTCGATTAAAAGCACTTGTGTCCTTGAAAGAGCATCTACAACTATGTTTCTCTTTCCCTACTTGTATTTTATTACAAAATTGAATCCTTCAAGGAATTTAACCCATCTTGCCTACCACTTCGATAACTTCATCTGACTTTAGAGGTACCTCAGCGATTTATGGTTAGTATATATAATAAATTCTCTCGACAGTAAATAGTGTTGCCATACTTGTAGTGCTTGGATCAATACCAAGAGCTCCTTGTCATATACGGAGTAATTTAACTATGGCCTTCTGAGCTTCTCACTATAGAAGGCAATTGGTCGACCTTCCTGCATTAGGACAACACCTTTTCCAATGCTTAATGCGTCACTATCTAGCTTAAATATTTTCTCAAAGCTAGGTAGAACCAATACTGGGGTGGAGGTCAATCTTTCTTTTACCTCGGTAAAGCTTCTCTCTTCCCTTTCTCCCCATTGGAAGTTGATGTTCTTTGTGAGCTCAATAAGAGGCACAGCGAAGGTGTTGAAATTCTTGATGAATCGTCTATAGAATGAAACTAGTCCATGAAAACTTCTCACGTCAGCATAAGTAGCAGGAGTCGACTACTAAAAAATTGCTTAGATCTTTTCGTCATCTACTTGTAAGCCCCCTTTGCTAACTACGTAGCCCAAGAATACCACTTCTTCTTGGTAAAAGCAACACTTTTTGAGATTACCAAATAGTTTATTGACATGGAGGATATCCAATACTTCTCAGAGATGCTCATAGTGACTTGGCATGTCGGTACTATAGACCAGTATGTTGTCAAAGTAAACCATGACACACTTTCCAATTAGATGTCTTAACACGTGGTTAATTAACCTCATGAAAGTGCTCGGGACATTCAACAGGCTAAATGGCATGACCATCCACTCATAGAGTCCATGTCGAGTTTTAAATGCAATCTTCCATTCGTCTCCCACCTCATGTAGATTTGATGGTAGCTAGACTTTAGGTCATTCTTACTAAAGACCTTGGCTCCACTCAACTCATCCAACAGGTCTTCTAACCTTGGGATCGGATACCTATATTTGATCGTGATCTTGTTCATGGTTCAGTTGTTAATACACATTTGCTAGGTTCCATCCTTTTTCAACACCAAAAGTACCGGCACAGTACAAGGGTTGAGACTTTCTCAAACATATTTTCTCTCTAATAGCTCATTGACTAGACGTTGTAGCTTAGACTTCTGTTTGAGATTCATCCGATAGGATGATTTATTCGGTAGTGCAGTGCCGAGTACTAAGTCAATGCAGTGCTATATGTCTAAAGTTGGGGGTAACCTCTTAGGTAACTGTTTTGAGAACAAGTCGGCATACTCATCAAGTATTTCTATGATTTCTTAAGGTAGTTTACCCCGCTCCTTCATTTCTAATAGGTGCTTGACCAACATAAGGGTCGACTTGTTAGCATTGATGGCCTCTCAGAGCTTAACTCTACTTATCACCAGAGTCTTTTTTGATTCGCGAGTTAGTTTTGTCTGCAATTTGTTAACTTCTCTCGGTGGCATCGGGTTCAGTGTGATCTTTTGGTCATCCTTCTCGAACATATACGTATTCTTGTAGCTATCATGGATAATTCTTTTGTCAAATAGCTATGGTCTACTTAGCAGCACATGGGAAGCACACATGGGTAACACGTCATAGAGAATCTAGTCTGCGTAATTCCCTATGGTGATTGGCAGTAGTATTTGTTAAGTAACATGTAATGCTCCTTTTTCACTCAACCAGTGCAATTTGTATGACGTTGGATATGCAATAGTTGGAAACTTCAAATTCTCTCTCTGTTCTTCCTTTCGTAAGGGTTCCATGTTCATTGTGCATTAAATAACCATAATTAACTAGTTTAAGTCCTTGGTGAACATATCTTCCTCAATCAGTTCTTTCTTGACATTTTCTTTCTTGGTAGGGATCTCCTCCTCCTCAAGTTCCTCATCTATACTATCTACCTCTAGCTTCAAGATGTCTCCCTTAATGAACATTGTCTGTTGGTTCAAGCACTGAGTAGCTATGTATCTGAACCGTTGGCACTTAAAGCACTTAATCTGGCTAGTCTTCTTGCTTGATTCTTGCCCCTTCTCATAACTTCGGGTCGGCACCTCAACTTTAGGTTGACCTTTTACTTTTACTCAAACATCCATCTTTCAGCTCGACTCAGTATTCGACTAAGCTCAGTGACTTACCTGTCCGAGTTGGCTAGTAGACGTCCAAGTCAGCTAGTAGACATCCTTGTCGGTACTCGGCTCCTTGTTTACCTTTCTACTCGCTAGGCTATCCTGATGGCTTTATCCATTGTGGTAAAGCGTTGGAGTTCCACAATGTCTCAAATATCACCTTTCAATCTAGTGATGAATCTTAAGACTATTCGAGCTGGTGGTTCCTTCACTTTGCAATGGATCATAAGCATTTGAAATTTTTTAACATACTTGTCAACAGTCTAGCCTCCTTATCTCATCTCTCGAAGCCAAGTGAAAATATCTTGGAGATAAGTTTCTAGTATGAACCTGTTTCTGAGTACTCTCTTTATCTCGTGCTAAGTATTAATCTCTCCATAGCCCTTTCGTCTCCTCATGGCCTGGAAATTCTTCCACTACATAGCAACATATCCAAAGAACTCAATAGCAGTAGTTCTTACTTTCTTGTAATCCTCGTATTAATAATAATAAAAAAACATGCTCCATCTTCTCTTCCCACTCCAAATACTCATCAGTATTCCTAGATCCATTGAAGCTCAAAATCCGAAGCTATACATGGTCAGATGCTCTGCGGACTCGTACGTACTCTTTTTTAAAATACTCATCTTCTTCTTCATCTCTAATGTTTGTCAAATCAATCCTTCTTCTCACTGGTCCACCTACTCCTCTACCTCGAACTGGTCGAGCTAGGTTCTGACCTCTAACAGGTTAAGCAGCTTATGGAATGTTTTACACGGCCTTAGTCGGTCGGTAAGATAACGCATGAACAGCTCAAATCAAATCCACTAAAAGGTTAGCCACTTCATTAAGTCTCTCATCAGTACTTCTAAGGGTTCTCTGAGACTGTCGTCCATGGTAGACAACTCAACTATTGTAATCTCTCACACCAACATTCATACTCAGGTTTGTCATTTTCTTTACAGATTCAAAGTTCAAACAAATACTTCAGGAAATGAATAGCTAACAAACATAGCACTAAGATGAATACAGTAACTTGCTCTATTTCACACACGCAGAACATATTATATCAGAACTTCTAAGAAGAACCAACTATAGCTTACATGAAACCTCCAATTTGATACTAAGATGTTGCAAACCACGACTAAGAATAGATAAGGCCAGTCGTTGGATGGGTCCAAGCTTGCAAAAAGCTTAAAAGGAATAATAGGGAATGGTGCGAAAAAGCATGAATGCGAATGCAAAGTAAGCAGAACCTACGAACAGCTCTAAAGGATATGATGCACTAATGGAACTTCCGAGGACTCATGACACAATTGGATATGATGCACGAATTGATCTAGTGAAGTTACTCACCACCTAGCCTTACTTAAGGATTGGGATAAGAGTGAAGTCGGGAGTAAACGGGTAGTGTAGTGTTTACATAAGGAAGGAAAAATACTCGAGTGTATTAATGTTCAATCCATCCGATTCTCTACAGCTACAAGTACAGAGGTATTTATACCCATAAGTTAGGGCAACCTGCCTAAAAGGGAAAAGTCAAAAAGGAAAAAGTCAAAAAGGAAATTTTTTAAGGAAGTAATATACAAGATATAAAAGGATAAAAATGAATATACAAAGAAAGCAATCATTGGTATAAGAAATTCTACACGTAATACTGTACAAGTGGTGATGCTATTGGAAGATGTGGACAAAAAGTATGGGCAGCTTACTTGTCTGAGCAGGGGTGGCATAGTTAATCCGGACTCTTTCTCTTGGCATCTTGACAGGGGTGTAGCCAAGTAAGTAATTGGCCAGGCGTGTGTGAAAATGAAGATGGGCTGTTGTCTTAGCCTTCCGCTTCTCGATATACAACATGCGAGAAATAGGCAGTCACTCGGCTTGATAGGAAGAATGGGTTAATAAGGAGATACTAGGCTTCTACATGAGTTGGCTAGAATAAGATGATTGATCTTGCTAATCTCTTTAGTCTTCGGGCTCAACTGTGGGTTAGTGGTTTAGTAGCTTGATTCCTATTGTATCTTATCTTCCTCTCCCCCCATATATACACTCAAGCAGTATATTGTCCTTAATGTACATTAGAGCAACACAAATAAAAATAAAATGGGAGAAAAAGAAAAAGAAAAAGATATTGGGTATTCCATCATTTCAATTAAGCTTGAAGTTTTCTTTGTATCACTTAAATGAACTAAATATAAAATGAAAAAGAAGAAGTTAATTAAACAAAACAAAACTAAATAAAAAGACTAATAAATTAGATTATCATGAAGTTATCCTTATAGAACCTACAAGTCATGAAAAATTAAACAATTATTCAAAAAGAAAAATCAAAAGCAAATAAGTTAAGAGATAAGAGTCATCCGAATAGAAGAAATTAAATGGAGTCTTTATAAAAGCAAATTGAAAATAAGAAGGAAATCATTCATCCTCCTCCTCCATATCCACAATCTCTTTCTCTTCATCCTCTTCCTCCTTAATCTCTTCTTCCTCAGATTCTTCATCTAAGTTGGGTGCTAGTAGTGGTGGTGATGGTAGTACCTGGATGCCATGGTGAGTTAAGAGTGCATCTACCTTAGCATTAGTTTGTTGTACTTAGTGAGATAAAGTCTTCTGCCTCTTCAAGATTTTTCTCACTATCCTCTTTATCTTACCAATTACTAAAGAGAATGATCCAGACTACAACTGAGAAGAAGATGATATCGCCTCTCCATGTGGCTCAAGTAATGGGTCCTTTAGTGGTGGAGGGAGCTTCATAGCCTTTATTGATTCATACCTCATCGAGGAAGGAGGCTCAAGTACTTGCATACAAGGGAGATCATGGAAAGTAGGAATATTATTTACAAGTCTATTTATAAAGAGACTTAGAAAATATGCCTAAAATAGTCCTTAACAGCCTTACTCCTAAGAAGAAAGCCATTTTGATACCTAAATTTATAGGACATCTCTCAGCTATACTATGCAAATATGGGATGTCCCTTTTATTCACTACTCCATTACTACATCTCCTCCTACTAATGCCTCTAGCCATCACATGATGAATAACTCTGAGACTTGGATCTCTCAAATTAGAAGCTTTTGATTTCCCTAAATCATAAACTCCTCCAATACTCAATCTTGCCCAAACCTTGGCATCGTTAACACTCTATCGCAATTTGTAAGTTAGCTCCCCATACTCACAAGTCCTCACATTATTTGCAGTATATAATCCCATATAAATTGGTATCTTATCAAATGACACAATCACATCATGACCATTATACCTAAAGTATAAAGTGTCTTACTTGCCATTCTCCATGGTGTTGAATGCTAGCCTCAAAGTGCTTAAGACTTCCAATGTCAACTCCTTGTAGACCAGCTCATTAATAGTTAATAGCTAGTCCCAACCACCAAACTCAATCAATTGCCTAACTTAAGCATCATATCTTGCTTGACTAAGTGCCTCCCAAATCAATAGTGAATTAAGACCAAATCCCTTTTTCTATAACTTCATATATCACTTCCTTTGCCAAGACTCCCTGACGATTAATATGGGTTAAGTAGAAGTGGAGCCTAAACAGTTCTTACGAATTGTGTACTTATATGTTGTCATGTTTTTTAAATCAAAAAGAAGAATTCAATTTTCATAGCAAATCATGTTCAAAAAGTAATATTGCAATGTTAAGAGAATAATTGCTTATTCATTCAAGCGAGCAATAATTTGTATAATGAGAAGCTAACTTCTTTCTAATCATGGATTAGTACATTCTAGGATCAATTCATGATTAAACCTTATTTTTGTGTCACAATCTCTATTGATACAAGTCATGGAATACAATATACAATTACTTGAAAGCTTGGTTTTATATTCTCTATCTCATATGCAATTTGTTAAAGACAAATTTCCATATTCCTAACATGAATTTTATTGCATATGTAAGATGAATCATACAAGAACTAGTTTTCCTATTATGAATCATGAATTCCAATTACATACAAATTCAATAAAAAATAAGTTTTTTGTAAACCCAACATGAGTTTCATGAATTACATGCCAACAACAATTTCATTACTTTCCCTTCTTCTTCTTTAACAATTCATCATAACCCTCATGTTCTTCCTATTTTCAATCTCTAGTAAGCATTTGTTTTGAATGTGATTTTAAGTAAATAAAGGATAAATGACATGTTTCATTACAGTACCCTTCTTAAATCGTTCCTAGAAACTAAAATTTCTATACATGCAAGCCTCATTGTTCATCATCAAACTCTAACTAAAAATCCTATTTTTATTCAAATCAACAACAAATCTAAGAAAATAAATAGATAAGGATGAAGTACATACCTTAGATTTGTTGTGCAAAGGTTGATTCTTTAAGGATTTGTAAGGTTTGAGTGATTCTATAGTGAGAGAATCAAGAGAAAGTGGAGTTTTAGAGAGATAGAATGGAGAATGAGAAAGAAAAAAGTTACTCATGGTTTTCAAATTCGAGCACGACCATAGTTAAGGATTACGACCATGAAGTGTGATTGTAATCCTTGCCTTTTCTGCATTATGGCAAATTGGGTGTGACCACGGTTAAGGATTATGGTCATGATCTCAATCGTAGAGCTCTTATCCAAAATTTCCCAACTTCTCTCAAAATAAAATTATGAGGGGATCACAGACGAGGTCTATGGTCATAGAATTTAGCTATGTTCTTTCTTTGATTCTAGAATCCAAATTACATTAGTTTCCTTTAACTTGCTTCTTGAAATGGCTCCATAAAATTTCAAAATAAAGTGAATTAGCTCATAGAGCTAGATCAAATGACAATCGACTTGGATGACAAACTTCACTGATTTATTATTGCATAAATAAGCTTCAATAACTGTTTTTGAGAAATAAAAATTGTTTAATGCAAGGTTAAAGTACAAACTAATATCTTAAGGGCTTGACACTCAAATTGACTTATGAAAAGACCATTATCGTGAAAATAAACAAAATAACAATTGAAATTAAAAAGAGATCAAACTTGGATGCCTCCTAAAGAGCGCTATTGTTTAACATTGTTAGCTCAACCATTGACTTCTTCCCTTAGTTTGGTTCCTAACTCACTGGTCTAAGATTTGATTTAGTATTTCCAAACAAGCATCCTTATGGTCTCTCAATGATAGTTTTAGTCAATTGACCAAGCTAACTCTCCAAATTCTTGAGTAAAGCTTTGGTGTTTTTTATTGCTGCTTCAATGGCTTGAAAATAGGCATATGAACTCTAAATGAATCTATTCAACAATTCTTCAACATCAAAGGCCCTATTCTAAGGTTATGTATTTGAAATTTGAGTGATTTCTCCAACCTAGATTATACGTGTTGCTTAACTATTATTCTAAGCATGGTTAACGATAAAATTAATGTCTTCAATTTCAACCAATGGTTCATCTTACACTAAATTCATTGACTTCATTAGTCCTTCGATTTTCTTCCTTAGGTTCTCAACTTAAGCTATTAGTGTAGTCATAAAATCTATTTCATATTTCCTAGTCAAGTTTACTTTAGATCTCACATTATCCCACTACAAGTTGTTCATTGCCATGTTATTGATAAGCTTTTAAGCCTCATCTGGTGTCTTAGCACTTGGAATGCCTCCAGCTGCAACATTAATCATCTAATGCATAGCATAATTGAGCCTATTATAAAATGTTTGGATTTGCATCCATAGAGGTAGTTCATAATGTAGGCATCACCTCAACAATTCCTTAAATCTCTCCTACATATCATAGAGGATCTCATAATCAATTTAAGTATAAGAAGAAATATTGTTTCTAAATTTTTCTATCCTAGTAGTTGGAAATATTTTCTTAGAAATTTTTCAACAAAATCATCCTGAGTAGTAAAGAGTCTCTAAGAAGCAAGTTCAGCCATTGTTTGGTCTTACCTCACAAAGAGAATGGAAATAGTTTGAGTCTTACCACATAATCTATGACATCGTTAATATTAAAAGTGTAACAGATCTATAAAAAGCTTGAGATGTGGTTATTGGGATCATTATTAGCCAATTCATCAAATTGAACAAATTGTTGAACCATCTGAATTATGTTTAGTTGGATTTGGAAATTCATCACGTACATAGCTAGTCTTATGATGCTAGATTCAACTCTAGTTGCTTTTGTCTTGGAAAACTCTTTCAAAGTCTTGTTAGCTTCATTATTATTCACTACTAAGTTCTCAATCTCTTGTTCTTCTTTTGAATTTGATTCTAATTCTTCTTTCAATCAGAGGGGTGAACCTTCATTAATTAGATCCACTATTTCATGAACCCTTCTATAAAGATATCGTAAAGTTCTTTCAATTTCTAGATCTAATTCTATGAAATTCTTATTGTTACTCCTAGTCATAAACTAGAATGATTAAAAAATTAGAGACAAATTAAGGAAGATAAATACCAAAATAACTAAAGGAAAGAATTATTACAGAAATTTTACAATAGTTGGAAAATTAGGGTTTTTACTAAATTCTTAATTAGTTAGACACCCCATTTTTGCTCCCTTTTATTTTTAGATTTTTTAAATATGGTAAAGGGTCATAATTTAGGGAAAATACAAAATAAAATTAGAAAAAAATACAAAAAAAAAAAATTTAGAAAAACTACAAAAAGTAGAAAATTTAGGAAATTTAATAAGTTTTTAAATAATAAGTTTTAGGTTTTAATAAATTTTTTTTTTAATTTTATTTAAGAGAGGGATGTTGGGCTTAGGCTTAAATTCAAATCTAACCTAAGCAGATCTTGTCGATATGTATAATTTAATTGCATATATGGATAAGGAATAGACCAACGGCTTAATGGTAATATAGCTGATATTACATATGACTTGGAGATCATGGGTTCAATCCATGAAAGGTATAAAATGTATTTTTTATTTTCTTCTCTCACTTGGACACTTGTCTATCCCTCATTGGTACATGCATCGATTACGTTGCCATGCTAAGTCATTGCCACGTCATGCTACCTCATCTACAATGTCACATCATGCAATGTCACTACCACATCATCACCATGTCATTACTATATCATCGCCATGTCACATACCACATCATTTACCGACTCACTTATAAGTGTAGTAGGTACACTTGTACATACGTTAGACATACTTCAGCACACTCCTATGTGAAATAGGTACTCTTGGTGTATGTTAATTATGTTTTCCACATGTAGCTTTGTTTTTAGCATTACATGTTGTCTAGGTTTGCCCAGCCTAAACATGAAAGAAAGTCATATTGTATTTAATATTTTCCATTCTTAACTCGACCATGATACTTATAAATAGGGATTTCATTTTACTATAAACCTCATCACTCACAATTACTAAAATTTTCTCATAAATGCTATCCTGTCTCTCCATACGCCCTCTTTTTCTCTCTTTAGGATTTGCATAAGCTCGAGGCTTTTTAAGCTAGGACAAGTTATACTAGAAACTACTCATAATGAGAGCTTTCTAACCCAACCAAATTTGACCCACCCGTTCAAGATCCAACTCGTGTCGCCCTTAACTTAGTCCGACCCCCTTTACCTATTTCCTTTGTCTTTTTAATTTTTATTTTTATCGTATTTGTAATATTCTATTGTATTGTTTTTTTTTTCTTTTTCAATTTGTTGTATTGTAATTCTAACCCATAAAAAAAGAGAGAAAAAAAAAATGAAAAGAAGAAAAGAATCTAAAAAGAAAAAAAAGAAGAAAGAGAAAGAAAAAATGAAATAAGAAAAAAAAAAGAAAAAAGAAAGAGAAATAAGTTTTTTTTTTTTATTTTGATGTTTTATTAAAGAAATAAAAAAATAATAAATATATAAAAAAGAAAATAAAATGAAGAAAATATATAAAGACCATTTTATCACTTATAAAAGCATTTTTCAATAAAAAAATAAAAATAAAATAAACCTTTTTAAAGTTAAGATTTCTTAAAACTTTCCAAAATAAACATATCCTTTTCTTGTAGACATGTTTTCTATGATTAAGACATTTTTTCCATGGTTCAAGCTTCTTTTTCATGATAATTGTGTATTTCATGAAATGTTGCATTTAGGTCCTTTAGGATTTTTCTAAAAAGTTTTATTACCTAGATTTTTTTTCTAAATAAATAAAAATAAATGGACATTTTTCCAAAAATTAGGATATTTTAGAATTTTCTTAAAAATAAAATCACCACATTAGAACCCTTTTCTTTTAGGTGTTTTTCTTAAATAAAATAAAATGAAATAGCTAAGAGACGTAAATTCGACCACTTTTCAAATTTGAAATCAATCAAGCTACTAATATTTTAAAAAAAGAACTACGCGTAACTAATTTAGAATAATGGGTACATAAGTACTTATACACAAATAAAGGATTACTTAAAATATGGAAAATTTTCTTTTTTTATTTAATATTTTGTAAATAATTTTTAATTTAATTAATTTAGTTGCATGTGAATGGTTTGTAAATAAAGTGAAATTAAAATTAAAAAGTTAAAGAAGTAGTATCTGTTAAGAGTTTAAAAAATTAGCCCCCGAACTCAAAATCTTTAGTTTTCAAACTTTTTTCTAAAAATTAGTTTTTTATGCGAATCGGTGGTTAGGTTAGATTAGTCTACTTAATTGCTTTAACCTAATCTTCTTTTTTCTAACTTTGGTTAGGTAGCGACTCGAAAAGATTTTCAAAATACATTTAAAAGATAAGTTTTTCTTCACTCCTAGTTGAAGGTTAGTATTAAACAAGTTAGAGTTTAATACTAATCAAGTTAAAGAAAATATTTTAAAAACGGAGAAAAATTAAGCTTAACAGCTTGGCAACTCCATCAGGGACGTAAAGAGGCTGGTCACTTAAAAAATTTCTGAAATTAAAATTGCCTTTTAAAATACTCATGTTATTTATTCATTTGTTTGCATATTTATTTATTTATTTGTTATTAACTTCATGTATATACTTTATTTTGATTGTCGTATTTATTTTGCATACAACATACATTAATACATGGGGGGTCATTTGTTACATCAACGATGTAGAGTAGATGTGGTTAGACCTAGGCCGTCTCAAGACCCTAAAGAGTTGGGTGGGGGTGGGTGGAGGCTATTGTGTAGGCTTCAAGTGCAGTGGTATAACCATTGCTTAAGGTTGATTAGGCCACCTTCACTTAAGCTTAATGTGACTAATGAAAGTGTTTTCTAAAAACAAGTGAGGTTACAAAACTTAGGGACCTTTTAGAACCTACCCTAATTGTATATACTCCCCTTTTAAGCTTAAGTTAATACACTACTAAAGAATTGCAACCCTACTAATGTTCAAGTGTAATAAGTTTTTTGAAAATAATAGTAGGGTTACAACTTAAGGAGTAAGGTATTAACCTAAACGATCTTAACATTTGCATATTTCTACTTGCATTTCTTTTGTTTCTTTAATAATTGATTCTTGGCTGTGAAATGTTTAGATGTAAAATGGTAGACAACCAAGCTAATAATCAAAGAACTGATGGGCTACCGAACATCCCTAGAATTTGTGAGCAACTATTGAAAGATGAGATTGCCTACTTGAAGGAAAATCTCGTGTGTTCTAAAGCTCATAATCAAGCCTTAAGGGCTCTTTTGGGACAGGTCATTGGGGAAACTTATGAAATGTTGGAGTACCTTAAGGCTCATCTGTGAGACTTAGTTCAAAATTTTTCCAGTTCATGTCTAGAGAGCCTAAAATAAATGTCAAGTTCCAGAGTAAATGTTAGGTTCTTTGCCTTTGTTTTATGTATTTTGATCTTTCACAATAATAAAACTTCTCTTTAGTTCATCATTCTTCATCCTTTAGCATTCCATTCTTTGTAAATAGTCCTTCAATAGGCATTTATCTAATTGTTGTTCCCTCCCATTCAAGGAAATGTAAAATCTATTAACTTGTAAATAAAAACCTAAAAATCACCATTTTCATTTGTAATTAGATTTCTTCATTAAAACTTTACCTTTCTCTCTCCCCTAAAAAAAAAGAGAGAAAAGAAAAGAATGTAAAAAAGGAGGAGGGTTACTAACGGTTACAAATCCTTATAGGCTTAACCCAAATATTAAAGAGTTGATACAAGCCCAAACCTTTAACCTACTCAGACATTTAACCTACACAAGGCCATTCAACCTGTTAAGTTAACCAGCCCAAATATTTAGCCTGTTAAGGTATCTAATGAACACAAACCATAGCCCATTAAGGCAGTTAACCCAAACATAATCTCCGGTCTGTCAAGGTAGCCAAGTGAAACAGAAACCACAGCCTGTCAAGGTAGCTAAACCAAACACAATCCCCGGCCCATTAAGGTAGCCAAACCAAGTCAAAACCCCTAGTCTAGTGAAGAAGCCGAACCCAACCAAGTCAAAAAAACAACATCAAAATAATACCCAAGTTTCGAACTCAGATCAAATGAAAAATATTATACCGAGTCATATGTTAAGAAATTAGGGGGCAAAGTCAATCTTTCTTGGGGGAAAATAAATATGGATTTCTCCTTAAGAAATTAGTAACTCACTTTTAAAGAGTTTAGGATGAAAAGAGGTAAACTATATCCTACATACCAACAGTTAAAATACTTTGAGAGTTGAGTGACATAATGGTGATGATACTTTAGACTCATTCCTTAAAGGAGGTCTACTTTGAATGTGATACATAGATTAAAATGAAGTTAGGCATTTATTTTCAAATCTTAAACACAATTATCTCTTGTTAACTCCATTGGAACAACTTGGAGAATTTTCAAATTTAAACCCTGTCAAGAACCACCTTACAATGGGGCAATTCAGAGGTTAGTGCTGTTGATGAGGAGAGAAGGATAAAATGGGTTTATGCTTGCTTTATTAACATTAAATTCAAAAACAACTTTAATTTTTGATAAGTTATTTTTCATTTAAAATGAAGAAGAGACTAACTCCTTTTCAAACTCCTCAAGCCTATACATATCTCACCCAAGCCCATACACTAGAAATCCATAGATTTAGGGCTTAAATTGCTTAAAAGGAAAAAACTCAGCAATGGAGACAATTATTCTTGGGGCCAAAAGAAAAGAGAGAACATCAAGAGATAATGGGGCAAAGTAATTAAAAAGAGAGAAAGAAAAAAATAATAATAAAAAAGGAAGAAGAAGAAGAAAAGAGGTTGGAAAATTGAGCCAAAGTGTAAGACGAAAGCCTTAAGAGATACATCATATCCTAATAGGGACAACAAAACTAAATCAAAAAACTAGGAATCAAGGCCCAAATAGCCTAAAAGACGCAAGGCGCTAAATCACAGTTTGAGCTCGAAAACCCAAAATCTCTATATCCACTTGCCTTCCTACTCATAATACTACCCTTACATAGTAAAAGCTCTTCCGATCTTAAAAGATAATCTATCTTTACTATTTTTTTTTTTAAAAAGAAAAGTATTTCTTGAAAAATAGGTCTTCTCATTAGTCCTTTCTGAAACCCTTTAACTAAAAGCCTAAATCCATAATGTTAAATCAAAAAAGACCTAACAAATTGATCAAAGCATGTCACTTATAAAATGGGCTATAATTTTTGGAATTGCAGTCAATAGCGAAATCTAAATTGAGAGTTAGCAAAGAAACTTTCTTTGACTAAACTAATCATGAGTTACTTTTTCCTTAAAAAAGGAATGTTTAAAATCATAAGACCCTATGAGAAAGCCCTAGGGTCAGGGGCATTAAGAAACCTTATATGATTACTAAGGAAAACGGTGGTTATAAACTTATTCCTCAAATAAGAATTTATGTTTGTTGACAAACTTTGAAGAAAAGAAAAAAAAAAAAAAGGAGAAGAGAGAGAAAGCAAGGGCTCATTACAATTTTTTTAGTCCTTTTTCAAATCTTTGTCGACTTGATTAGCCAAGCATTCAATTCAGGTCATTTGTTTCCTTTTCAATGTGGTCACACATTTTAAGCTGATCACATTAATCCAAATCAAGGAACCATCCCTATTGTCTCTTTTGTCATTAAATGGTTTTTCACTAAATTCTTTGTTTGTAAATATTTTTCAAGCCAGGAAGTTTTTTTTTTTTTTTTTTTAACAACTGTTTACTTTCCTTACTTTACTTCTTCAATCCTTCATCAAATTTCCTTAAGGTTCAAGCCAGCTTTTAGAGCATTGTCTCCTCTTTTTTTCATTCTTAGGGTTTAAGCTACCTTTTAGACTGCTGTCCCATCTTTCATTCATTTTTAGGGTTTGAGCTAGCTCTTAGAGTGCTATTCACTCTTTCCATTCTTTTTAGGGTTCTAGTAAGCTCTTAGAGTACTGTCTTATCTTTCTTTCATTTTTAGGATACCGGCCAACTCTTAGAGTGCTATCCCAGCCTTCATCCATTCTTTTTAGGCTTCTAGTAAGCTCTTAGAGTGTTATCCTATCTTTTATCATTTTTAGGGTTCTAATAAGCTCATAGAGCACGATTTCGATTTACCATTTTTCTCCTAGGTTTTAGCAAGCCCTTAAGGCGCTTCCCTTTTCATAAGATCTCTCTAAGATTTTAGTGAAGCACTTCCCCTTTCATTAGATCTCTTTAGGCTTTTTGCAAGCCCATTGGAAGCTTTTCTTCACAAATATTTCTTTTTAGTGAGCCCATAGGGCACTTCTCTTCATCACTTTGTTGTAGGGAGCTCGGGTGCTTTTCTTCACCAATATTCTTTTAACAAGCCCATAGGGCTCTTCTCTTCACCAATTTATTTTAACCAACCCATGGGGCACTTTCTTTTACCAATTTCTCTTAAAGCTTAGTAAGCCCATAGGGTGCTTATCTTCACCAATTTGTTTTAGCCAGCCCATAGGACACTTCCTTTTACCAAGTTCTCTTAGGGCACTTATCTTCACCAATTAGTCTTAGCAAGCCCATGGGATGCTTCCATTTACCAATTTTTCCTTAAGGGCCTTAGCTAGTCCATAAGGCACTTCACTTTACCAATCTCTCTTAAGCGAGCTCATAGGGCATTTCCTTTTATCAACAATTACTCTTACCAAGCCCTTAAGGCGCTTCTTCTAAAACAATTTAGGGTTACTAGTTCCCTAAAAACGCTCCTGCCTAAGTTAGTTAGCTCAAAGTAGCACGACTAGGTTTGTCTCAAATCGTTTTCAACTTAGGATTGCTAATCTCCTAGAGATGCTCCTGCTTAGGTTAATTAGCTTAAAGTAGCACAACCAAGTTTCTCTTAAATCAATTTCAATTTAAGGTTGCTAGTCCTCTAAAGACCCTCCTGCCTAGGTTAGTTAACTCAAAGTGGTGCAACCAGGTTTCTCTCAAATTGATTCCCATTTAAGGTTGCTAGTCCCTTAGAGACACTCTTGCTTAGGTTAGTTAACTCAAAGTAGCACAACCAGGTTTATCTCAAATCGATTCCCTTTTAAGGCTGTTAGTCTCCTAGAGACGCTCCCGCCTAGGTTAGTTAGCTTAAAGTAGCACAACAAGGTTTCTCTCAAATCGATTCCCATTTAAGGTTGTTAGTTCTTGAGAGACGCTCTTACCTAGGTTATTGAAGTTAAAAGAGTAAAACCAAGTTTTCAAAATTGATTCTAATTTAGGGTTGTTAGTCCCTTAGAGATACTCTTGCCTAGGTTAGTCAGTTTATAAGGGCACGACTAAGCTTCAAATCGATCTTTTTAGCTAGCCCCTAGGGTACTAGGCCTTTCTAAACTTGTTTGGCTAGCTCTTAGAGTGCCTCCTCTCTCTTTTCACTATCCATTGAATCTTAGAGGACCGAACCTAGGATAGTTAGCTAAGGTACTCCTTAGTACAAATTTTACCCTTTGGGCAAAACTAGTATTTGATTTGTCTTTATGGTAAAGTTTTACTTAGACTAAACCCATCTTTAATGAGATATCTTTTGATAAGAAGAAATTTGAAGAATTCATGGAAAGTTATTTGCCCCTGAAGGAAAGAAAAGGTTCTCTTAGATAAAGGTAACCTAGAAGATCAAGTTGTTATGTCACTGAAAAGCCTACACACTACTGGGAGAATCCAAGCCTATTAGCAATAAATTTGATTCTCTTTCATTTCAGTCCTTTATATCACCCTAATGGTCTAGGTTTTTAACAATTCAAAAGTTATCTTCTCCAGAGTCAACCATAACAATAGGCTTCTATCATTACCTTGGAAACTATTGTTTTCAAAGGAGTTTACTTCCTTTTATCCAAAGTTCAAGGACTTACTCCTATATAAAAGTTGCTCTTAAGTTAGCCTTGGAGGCCAGAATCATCCTCTTAGACACGATTGCCCTCATAGCCGATGTCATCCACTTCTCTTTCTATTAAGAGACTTTATCCCTAATGTCTACTTCGTCTTTCATGATTGCCAAGCTATAAGAATGTTTACATAAGCTTTATTTTCTTTGGTCCCCATGGATCATTTTCTCTTTAGAGCAATGTCTATGTAGTAAAAATGTTAGTGATCATATGCTCTCGGAGTACTATCCCAAGCTATAACCCTTGGATCGCATACTTTCAAAGTGCTATCTTAGCTTGAAACCTTCGAATTGCTTGCTCTCAAAGCATTATCCCAAGTTGAAACCCTCGAATGGCATGGTCTTAAAGCACTATCCCAAGTTGAAACCCTCGGATGGCATGCTCTCAAAGCACTATCCCAACTTAAGCTAAAACTCTCGGATCGCATGCTTTTGGAGCACTATCTTGACTTAAGCTAAACCCCTGATTGCGTGCTCTTAGAGCGCTATCCTAACATGAAACTCTTAAATCGCATGCTCTTGTAGCACATCTTAACCTAAAACCCTTAGATCACATGCTCTTAAAGCACTATCCCAACTTAAAACCCTTGGATTGCATGTTCTCAAAGCACTATCCTAACTTGAAACCCTTAGATTACATGCTCTCGAAGGGCTATCCTAACCTGAAACCCTTGGATCACATGCTCTCAAAGCACTGTCTAAACTTGAAACCCTTGGATTCCATGCTCTCAAAGTGCTATCCCAACTTGAAACCCTTGGATCATGTACTCTCGGAGTGTTAACCTAACTTAAAACCCTTGGATTGCATGCTCTTGGAGTGTTATCTTAACCTGATACCCTCGGATCGCATGCTTTCGAAGCACTATCCTAACTCGTTTCCCTTAGGATCTTAGCCATCAATCAATCCTCCTTTTAGAGTTCTTAGCATACCCATAAAGCACTTCTCTTCATTAATTTCTCTTAAGCGAGCCCATAGGGTGCATCCTTTCTTCATCGATTCCTTTTAGGTAACCCGTAGAGCATGTCTTTTGAGATAATTAAGGGTTGCTAGTCCTCTAAAGATGCTCCCACCTTGATTAGTAAGCTTAGGAGAATACATCTAGGTTTTCTAAATCGATTTCCTTTGTTACCTCTTAGGTTGCTACCTTTCAATCGATGTCACTTTTATGATCTTATCAACTTTGAAAGTGCTTCTCTTCCTTCAAAACCTTCTAAGGTTAAATTCAACTCAAAGGGCATTATGCTCACTTTGTGTTCTAGCAAGTTCTTAGAGTGCCTTCACTCTTTTTCACCTTTTTGTCAAATCCCCAGTGGATCAAACCTAGGTTAGCTATCTAGCTATAGCGCTTCTTGGGGCAAATTCCACCCTTGGGGCAAAAATAGTATCTTATTTATCTTTATGGTAAAATTTTACTCAAACTTTACCATAGAGAGAGACAGTTGTAAACACCCCATTTTTGTCCCTTTTTATTTTTAGAATTTTTAGGATAGGGTAAAAGATTTTAATTTAGGAAAAATACACAAAAGAAAAAGAAATTTAGAAAAAAATAAAAAAAATTTAGAAAAACTATAAGAAGTAGAAAATTTAGCAAATTTAAATAAGTTTTTAAATAATAAACTTTAGGTTTTAATAATATGTTGTTTTTTTTTTTTTTAGGAGAGGGATGTTAGGCCTGACTTTAGATTCAAATCTAGCCTAAACAAACCTTATGAATTGCACATATAGATAAGGTATAGGCCAATGGCCTGATGCTATTGTACTCTGACTTGATATTACATATGACTTGGAGATCTTGGGTTCAATCTATAAAAGGTATAAAATGCATCTTTTATTTTCTTCTCACTTAAACACTTGTCTATCCCTCATTAATACATGCATCCATCATGTCACCATGCCATGTCATCTCCATGTCATGCCACCTCATCTACCACATCATCACCTTGTCATTGTTATGTTAACGCTATGTCACAGGCTACATCATTTACCAACTCACTTATAAGTGTGATAAGTACACTCCTACGTGTATTGGACATACTTTGACACACTCCAATGCATAATAGGCACACTCTTGGTGCATGTTCATTGTGTTTTCCATGTGTAGCTTTATATTTAGCATTACATATTGTCCAAGTTCACCCAACCCAAACACGAAGGAAAATTATATTGCATTTAATATTTTACATCCTTAACTCGACCATGATAGCTACAAATAGGGGATTTCATTATACTACAAACCATCAAACCATTAACTCATCACTTCTAATTACTAAAATCCACTCACAAATGCTACCCCCTCTCTCTACATGAACCCATTCCCCCCCCCCCCCCCTCTCCCTTTTTTTTTTCTCTCTAAGATTCACACAAGTTTCAGGCTTTTCGAGCTAGGACAAGTTGTGCTAAAAATTGCCTACGACGAGAGCTTTCCAATCCGACTGAATTTGACCTGCCTGCTGAAGATCCAACTTGTATCCCCCTTAGCTTGGTTTAGCCCCCTCTCCTTGTTTCCTTTGTCTTTTTTTATTATTATTTTTATTGTCTTTGTAATATTCTATTGTAATTTTTTTTTATTTTTCAATTTGTTGTATTGTAATTGTAACCGATAAAAAAAAAGAGAGAAAAAACGAAAAGAAGAAAAGAATCTGAAAAGAAAAAAAGAAGAAAGAGAAAGAAAAAAGAAAGAGGAAGACGTTTCTTTTTTTTTTTTTAATTTTGATGTTTTAGTATAGAAATGAAATAATAATAATAATAATAATAATAATAATAATAATAATAATAATAATAATATTAGAACTTTCCAAAATAAACATACATTTTCTTGTAAACATGTTTTCTATGATTTAGACATCTTTTTTATGATTTAGGTATATTTTCCAGAATTCAGGCTTTTTTTTTATAATTTGGCATTTTTTCCATGATTTAGGTTTCTTTTTCATTGTTTATGTATCTTTTCTATAGTTAGGTATGTTGGCCATCATAATTACGTATTTCATGAAAAGTTACATTTAAGTTCTTTAGGATTTTTATAAAAAGTTTCATTGCTTAGAAATTTTTTCTTAATAAATAAAAATAAATTGACCTTTTTTCAAAAATTAGGATATTTTAGAATTTTCTTAAAAATAAAATCACCAAATTAAGACCCTTTCTCTTAGGTGTTTTTCTTAAATAAAATGAAATGGCTAAGAAACGCAAACTCAGCTCCTTTCTAAATTTAAAATCAATCAACCCGTTAATATTTTCGAAAAAGAACTAGATATGTTTAATTAGAATAGTGGATACGTAGGTACTCATAAGTAAATAAAGAGTGACTTAAAAGATGAAAAAATTTCTTCTTCTTTTATTCATATTTTGTAAATAATTAATTTAATTACATGTGAATGGTTTGTAAATAAGGGTATATTAAAAAGTGAAATTAAAATTAGAAAGTTTAAAAAGTGGTATCTGTTAAGGGTTTAAAAAATTAGCCCCCTAGACCCAAAATTTTTTGTTTTCGAACCTTTTATTTTTTAAAAAATTGGTTTTTTAAATGGTCCAATGGCTAAATTAAATCGATCCACTCAATTGATTTAACCTAACCCTCTTTTTCTCAACTCCGGTCGGGTGGCGACTCTAAGGATTTTCAAAATACATTTAAAAAATGAGTTTTTCTTAACTCCTATTTAAGGGTTAGTATTAAATGGGTTATGGTTTAATACTAATTGGGTTAAAGAAAATATTTTTTAAAAGGAAAAGTCAAGCTCAACATTGTTTACTCTATGTGTGGTAGTATAGATAAGTGCACCTAGTTAAGTTATAGTATAGATTCTAATTTGAGTCTGAGTTTTGATCTTACAAGGAACCATACATGGGAGGAAAAACTAATTAATTAGCAATATGATTTGTAGAAATTCCAATTACCTAACTTACGTAATTAAAGATATAATTGAAGAATTAATAGAATGGAGATAATAAAATAGACAAATATGCAAGAATAAAGATAATTAAAACAATAAAAATCTAAACTTAAAAAGAAATATAAACAAGAACAATTTGAATAAAGAGATAAACATATTCCTTAGTAAATCTTTATGTTATTTACTACTTAGTTCTAAGTGACTTATCTAACCTCAATTGCAACATTAGTCCATGAGAATTCCTATTATAAACTAATCAGACTCACGTTTCTAACTAATTCCTAATCTTGAGTACTCTTTACCCAAATCACTTCTATAATAGAATATCTCAGTATTGCATTAAACCCTTTAATCCCACTATTAGGTTGCCCTAATTTAGAAAAATTGAAAAAATCACAACGAGGGAATCAATATTAGGGGGTAAGTTTAAATAAGGGATCAATGTTTCGAAAAGTTTAAATAAATGATTTGTTGTCAGTCAATTTTGGTGTGAAACTTTGGTCTTGTCAAAGTAAGAATAAAAGGCTAAAGGTGGTGCTAGGGCTAGTCCAGCGTAGCTACTCCGATACCTAAGTAAGCAAGTGTTTAGTAGAAAGTAGGTAAATAAGAAGGCTAAAAATATTAAAGAGTGTCTAAGAGAGTCTTTACAATACTTACTTTCCCTTTTTTATATGTACATATGGGATGTTCGTAATAACAAGTAATCATTGGTCGTTGACCACATGGTAACTCCTTAATTGAGCATATGCCTAAAAAATAGGAGTAGTCAGTGGTTATGTAATGAGGTTGTATAAGGTCACAATTGTTCGTACCACTTTTCAAATTTAAATACATAAGTAAGTCAAACCTTTAGACCCACTAAATTAGCCAAATGGTCAAAAGCCTAAGTAGAAAACAGTAATGATCAGTAGTTCGACAGCTAAGGTGCTGAACAATATTGTCAAGCGATATTTTGCTATCAACATTTGCCCCCCAACTCTTGTGATTGAGAATTTGATATTGGGAGTTAATAGTAAGTGCTAGATTCAACTTGATTGATTAGGGAGGCTAAGAAATCATAATGTGCCTTTCGAACTAATTTGCCATGTCATTGTTGAAATCATTATGCTCTGTCAATGCATTCTATTGATCTTAAGGTGAAAGGTCACAATCTTTTGGCTTTCTCACCTGTTCCTTTTTGTGCAAGCATGTAGGATAGCTGTCGCATTTGTCATCATTATATCATATGGTTATTAACTATTAGTGGCATAACATCCATTAGATCTCTAGCATTGGTCACGTATCTATCATCCATGCTAAGTTGCATGATTAGTACCCAAATCCCAATTAGGATTACTTTAGACCCGCGAAAAAGAATTGTTAGTACAAAAAGCTTTTCTTCTTTATGCTTATTCTTATTTTCTAATCCTCACCCTTCACATTTCTTTTCTCTCGAAATTTCTTTTCGTAACTTCACATTCAACTTTTGAACTTCTCTTATACGATTGCATCAACTTTTGAACTTCTCTTATACGGTTGCATCAACTTTTGAACTTCTCTTAAATAGTGCTATGGAAAGATGGGAGAAACCTGCTCACATCGAAGCTCTGCTAGTGGACAATTATCCCAATGATAGGGAAGACAGGTTAGTTGCTAAGTATCTATATAACAATGTTGTTTATAACGTTGATTCACTGGATGGGGTAGTTAGTGGTGCTATAAGGTCACTCATCAGGAAATACAACAAATACTGGCAAGATCTTCCTAACAACTGGCACCTACAACGGTTGAGGGAGGATGAAAGAGTTTGTTTTCCTATTGACTATGAATTTCATTTTTATTTGAAATATCTTGATTTTGGGTTACGCCTACCATTTTCTACTTTTCAAAAACAATTCTTCAATTATTTCCACTTTGCTCTGCATGTTCTCTCCCAACACATATAGGCTTGTTGTAGCATTTGAGATAATATGTGAAAAACTTGAGATTAAGGCTACACCTCAACTATTTAGATATTTCTTATCGATTAGGAGATAGCCAAATGGTTGGTTTTATGTAGCAACTCGGCACGGCTGTAAGTTTATGGACAAATTGGAGTCCAAAATCCATCAATGGTACGACAAGTATGTTTCAATTAAATTGGATGTGGAGTTAAATTTTTGGAGTCAATGGACTAAACCCATCCTAAGGATATTGAGTTATTTCCGAACGATGTTGTTGTCGCCAAGAATATCAAATATAGATGAGGAAATAAGATGTTTCTTTAGGATTTCGAGAAGATCATCTCTAGATATGAAAAAGGGGAGCCTATATTTCCTGATGGTGAAGGTAAGGTTTGTGTGTGTTCCTTGCTATGACAAGCTAAGCTTCAAGAGGAAAGTTAAACTTTTTGCATCATGGGGGGGACTTGTTGCCCTTGAGCTTTACTCGGTACGAATTTGTAAGTTTCATCGCCTCTTCGTTTGTTTTTTACAAGTTTCTTTTCTATGTAGACATGAGAGCAGGAGATATAGACCTTAAAAAAATTACTAGCCTAAGCTAAGGTTAAAAAGAAAAAATTGGACAAGCAAATCACTAAAGTCACTACTATACAACTACTGATACTAGCAAAACTATAATTGAAGAAAGTGACTAAGGAACTTATCGTCATGGGGCTTACTATCCATAAGAAGAAGAAAGAAACTCCTCATGCCAATGAGTGTTGTAGACAGACCAAATGGAGACTGTCGAGACTACATAGCTTGAGGTACTACCCACAGTCAGGTACACTTCTTGGGAGGAACTATTAAGAGAAGCTAGTCGAGAATCCATTGCCGACAATAATGCGGGTGTGGATAGCTTAGTCGAGCAAGAAAATTTGATGCCAAACCCCAAGAAGAGGAGAGGGAAAGAATTAGCTGACCAACCTTTACCTAAGAAGAGCAAGGGCTTGACCGAGAAGACAAAGGAGGTCTTAAGGAACAAGGTTGTCGACATTAGTTTTGCTAAGTTACCCCTAATAGTAAGGTAGGCAAATATTTCATGCCATGTTGAGACTATAAAATTTTGGACTCCAAATTGGGATTGGGGGATTGATTCCAATCACTAGCCTTATTGGAAGGGATCATTCTTCTCCAAGGCAAAAGGACTGTGAAAGGGAACGTAGACGTGACCGAGGGCAGCGATAAAGCTCATATTGTTGCTAAATTATATGATGTGAGTTTACATATAATTATGGTTACTTTGGCGCTCAAATATCAGTTTCACCTATTAAACCTTTATCATTTCACAAATCATAAACCACATTATGATGGCTATGGATGATGCTGAAGAACGAAAGAGAAAGGTATGTATGATCTATTGTTTCATGTACTTAGAAACTGGTTGTTCATAGCACGGCATTTTTTGCAAGAAATAGAGGAAGCTTATAACTCCTCTAAGGCACAAACTACTAAGGTAGATAATGCTAGAATTAAGGTTAAGATGGAGGCCGAATGGTTGGGGAGCGAACTCTCTACACAAAAGTTAGTGCATACTTTGATGGCTAATGAAGTCACAAGCTTGAAGGCTAAAAATGAAGAATATTACAAAGAGGTTGAAGATCTTAAGGATCAACTTTAGAAGAAAAAGGAGGAGTGCTAGGGGCTTGGAAATACAATTTCCGACATGAGTGAAGAGGAGGACAAATTAAGAGTCCAGGTAAAGAAGTTGGAGACGAAAGGCTCTACACTCAAAGTCATGTTACCAAACTAGAGGATGTGGTGGAAAAGAAACCTTTTGTTGAGGAGGCTTTATCAATTGTGAACGTTAGTTGGCAACATGAGAAATTGCTCCAGAAAAAGTTCTTATAAGGGGTTCAACTGGTAAGGGTAGAAATTTTGAAAGTTCACATTGACTACAAACTATTGTGCCTTGACTTTGCTTTTGTTGATGATGATGATGATGCTAATAGTGGTGATGACGAAATCAATGAGGAAGTGGAGGCCAACGGTCAAAAGCAAGATGGTAAAAATCAAGCTAGTGTTGAAGTTCCTGCAAATGATGAAGAACTATCATCAAAAGAGACACCATATGTTTGCAAAGAGACCTTTAACTCCTCTAACAGGACCCCCAGAACTAATAAAGAAATCAACTCCAGGAAGATCCTAAGCACTACAAACCAAGAGAGTAATTCGACCCAATCTAAGAGGAAATATGTCTTAGACTCTCAAGGAGTCAATTAGTTTTTTCTTTGTTTCTACAATATTTTATCGACATTACTCATGGTCATAGTGCTGACCTTTTAATTGTAATCAAACATTGTTTTCCCTTCAACGCTTCTAATTCTTAGCACGTTTTATTTCACACGCAATTTATACTAAGCATCTTTTCATATAAGTAATGTCCATTAGTCATGTAAGACTTGAACTTTTGGGCATTAAGTTTTATTTTCTTAATTGTGAAGTTTCCTGCTGGTAGCTACTTAGAGTTCATTAACTCTAATTGGCTAGAACTCTTTTTAAAGAATATTTAACGTTATTTATCAATTAGTATTAAGCTCGTTAACCAATGTTGGTAGAAACTTATTAGGTATTGGTTCATTCACCACATAGTTAGAACTTCATTAGTTCATTAATCATACACATATCAGGAATAAAAATGATGGTAATGAGAGATGCTCATAAACTTGAAACAAACACTTCATACTTAAAGATGGAGTAAGCCAATGTCTTACATTATTCAAAGAAGAAAAAGCAAATGTAGACATAGAATAATGGTGACTATAGAAAACAATTTGAAATACAGTTAAAGATTCTTGGCATTCTATACACAACGTATGATCTTTCCATCCAGCCTTTCTAGTCAGTAGGCCACGTTATCTATGACTTTCCAAGCCCCTACTAGGTCCTTCCAATTTGCATTAAGCTTCCCTTGATTGTCTTATGCGCCAATTGCCTCTAGGTTCCTGTAAACTAGGTCTCAAGGGTGAAATTCTTTGTGTTTTACTTTTTTATTATAGTACCTTACCACCTTATGTTGATAGGTGTAGATACCTCATTTTTACCATCTATTATTTTTAGTCTGCATTTACTTTTGAGCCCAATTTATAAAAAATAAAAAATAGGAAAAAAATAAAAATGGAAGAAACCAAAAAAATAATAAAAAATAAAAAAGTAAAAAAATTAAAGAATCAAGTTAAGTTAAGTCAAGTTAGTCAATTGTTTAGGGTCAGATCAAACAATTGTAGAAGCTATGCATTTAATTTAATAAATTCTAAATCTTTAAATAATTAAGCTTCATTAAAAACTATTTTTTTAGTCCAGTGAAATATAAAGCAGATTTTTATCGAATTTATATTGGGCTTAAAATAAATTCATAGTTTATTAAATGGGTTAGTGTGCATTTTAAGCTATGTATTAAAAGTTATGACTAATTTAAAACAAGATGAACAAAATATGGTGTAAGGTAAAAAGCTTAAATAGATTGTGAAGCTTCTAGAAGTTAAAGTGGATTGGATTAAATCTTAAGAGAATTATTCAGGGAACTAATAAATCTAAACCGGATATTATCGTATCTTATGAATATTAGATTTGTCAAGATTGAATACTCATTGAAAAGATCTAAAAGATTTAAATTACTTGTTTATAAATAATGGATTTCGGCTATCGATAATTTTTTTAAGAAGTTGCATACACAATTACTTTTGTGCATCACTAATACCATACTCAATTCCTTAATTGTCTTCATGGTAGTGCATTGACTTCTATTCATCCTCATTCTCCTCCGACAACCCTTCACTGCAGTAGCTACGACAATGACACAATGACTTAACTCAATCCAAAAACAGTGACCCAACCTAATGACAATCCCATCTATGTAATTGCGACAGTAGTAACATATGCATAGTATAGTGAATCTACGCCCAACACCACTAACAATCCTAACATTACCGAATGAACACTATTGGTCATTTACGCTAAGGCAAATTTCATCAATCAAATCATCATCAATCTCCAATTGCCTGTTTGATTCATTGACCATAGCACGCTATGAGAAGTTAGTTTGATGGCCATGGTTGTTTTCTACCTAAGATCCGATTGCAATCTGTGAGTATCCAAATTCAACTCACTTGTTATTGGATAGGTGTCTAGTTTTTAATTTAATTTGATTAATCTTTTATTTTTGTGTTTGTTAACATGATTAGGATAGTTGATTCACATTAAATAAGTACTAATATGGTTTTTTTTATAGGTTTTGGCATTAACTTTTATCAGTTGGTTTTTTGGCATGTTAGCATGTTTCTTTTTAATATATATATATAATCTCATGTATTGCATTTTTTTTATTGATTAATGTAATTTCATGGAATTAGCACTAACATGGGTATTTGTAGGGTTAGATGTTGATTGCTTTTTCTAATTGGTTATTTTTAGTATATTTGATTAGGTGCTTTATTTTTAGGAAAATTTACAAATTTCGGCACATGTTGCATTTTTTAGTAAATTTTCATAAAAAAGGTACTCTTAGGGGTTTTTTCTTTTAGATTTATTTATCAATTAGTTAGTTTTTCATAAAATTAAAAATTTTTATGAGACATTTTTTCCATGATTTAGGTATTTTTTCTATATCTAGACATTTTTCTATAATTTAAGTATCTTTTCCATAGTTAGGTATCTTTTCTATAATTTAGACATTTTTTCATTAATCAAGCATCTTTTCTATGGCCTAGACATCTTTTCATGGTTTAAGTATTTTAGGCATGTTTTTCACATCAATTGCATATTACATGAAAAATTGCATTTACGTACTTTAGGATTTTTTCTTTTAGTTTTGTCATGTAGTCAGCTTTTTCTAAAATAAAAAATACTCACTTAAGAGTCTTTTTGAAAATTAGGTCTTTAGGTTTTTTTTTTTTTTTCAATTAGGAATAAAAATTGGGCTTTTAAATTTTCTTCATAAAAAATAAACTAGCTAAAAACGTAAACTTGACTACTTTTCAAAAAATAAAATTTATCAACACACTAAAGTTTTCTAAAAAATGAGATCTATGGTTAATTTGATCTTGATTAGCGGATACGTAAGCACTTCTAGTGCAACTGTAAAATTTGCAAAATATTTTCTTTTCTTTTCATTTTTTAGGTAAAATTTGTAATAAAAAATAATAAAATTTTCATTCTTATGTATTTTTACATTTTTGCATGTTTTCATATTTTTAGAAAAAATTCCCAAAAAGTAAAAGCCCATTAGTTAGATTCTTAAATTTTTACATAGTGACTTTTATCTTAATAGGTTAGCCTTTGAGCCTATTTTTCTAGTTAAATTTTCTAAAAAATTATTTTTTAAAAAATCTATGGACTAATGGCTAAATGAAGATTTTTCCATCCGAATATCCTAATTTGATTTTTTTACTAGTTTAACTAATTAGTGATTCCAAGTTATTTTTCAAGATATGTTTTTAACATTTTTTTAAGAAAAATGTTTTTCCTTAATTTTATGTGAAGTAACTTATATTAAGTGGACTATGCTTTATATAAGTTAAATTAAAAAAAAAAAACTGAAATAGAGCTCAATAAAATTAATGACTCTACTGGGAACCATAGTAGGCTAGCTATGTAAAAGTAAAAAAGAAAAAAAAATTAATTAATGTGCTTTCATTTTTTTTCCTTCTTTTTATATATATACTATAATATAATTGTACTAATTGGGTTTTAATGATACAGGCCTATAAGAAAAAGCTTGGCCTAATGGGTCCCTTATTAGGGGATTTATAGGGGAAATTTTTTTTTTCATGTATGTGTTTAGATGTGATTAGATTTGGGTTACCTTAAAAACCTAGGATGAATCGCTATTATATAACCCTCAGGTCGCTAAGATCTTTATTCCTGGTTGACGGTGCTAGAAGAGCCCACTCATGCTTCGATGTAGCTCAGTAGGTGTTTTTAACAGAAATGTTTGAGGTTATAGAGCTTGAGAGCCATAGATCATGCCCTCATGCATCATTGTTATTTCATAAAATAAAAAAGGGGTTAGTAATTTTTAAATTATAGGAATTAGAAAAGAATTGTTATAACTTGCAACCAATCAGACTTAAATTTCAAAATTTGATATACTTATATATATATATAAGTGTAAATGGGCTTTAGAAATTCATACACTTATATATGTAAGTTTACATGAATAGTGACCGCGTGTTTATAATAATTCTATTCCTATAGTTTATTAGTTACTAACCCCATTGCATTGTACATGTGTGTAGTATATTGCATCAATTTTTAGTTTTATCTTAATTTGTGTATATATATATTTTTATTTTTAATTGTGTTGTCTATGAATATTATCTTGTAATATGTGTAATATGTTTCATGAGTAATAGGTTGTGTAAAATAAAATTTAACATAGAAAGTTTACAATCATTAATATTCCCCCTGTACCATAATGTACCAACATTAAAATAAAAAAAAAAACTTCAGTATCAACTTGTAATTTATTTTTGCATGTAATTATAGAACTTAACTATGGTAAAGATTATTATGAAACTGTCATTTTTTAAGGCTTTCTAACAAATTAAAAAAAAAAAAGAAATTACAAAAAAATATTTTATGATAACTTTTTTTACTTAGTCAATTTCTATTACAATGTCTCATATATACCATACTGTTAAGAACTAACAAAATACAAAAGAATTAAAAAAAAAAAAGATTTAACCATCAAATTTCTATTATAAATTACTTTCTAGCTTAAGGTCATCAATCGTCTAAATGTCTAAGTTCTTGTTTTTCGTGTTTATCCATTAAGTTGTTATAGTCTTAATAGAGTTTTCTCCAAGAGTCGTCACCCATGTGTTATCTATTAAATAAGTTTCTTATTGTAAAATAATTTTCACTTCTTTATATCATCCTTTTTATATAATCATCATCTGGTGTCCTTAGTTGTCAGTCTTAATATTCCCTTTTTTTTTTTTAGCCTTTTTCTTGTATAATAAGTTTAGATTCATCAATGTCAATATTATGCTGTCTGTAGCATAAAATAAACATTGATTTTTCAATAAAAGTTTCGAAAAAAAGAAAGGCTTTCAAAATTAAAAACATGATTTTTTTTAAAAGAAAAAGGGGATGCAATGTTACTAACAAGAAAGGGTTTTTGCAGGATTTGAATGATTGCCTTTTAGGTGGTCTGACCTAACCTAAAGCCCATAATCATTTGTTTTCAAAAACAAGATGTCTGAAGCTCTTGAATAAAGAATAGCTACAGTAGAAGGGGTTTTAAGCAAGCATGCGAAGTAAGTTGAGACCATGGCTCATACCTAAGCCTAGGTGCCTATTGACATTCCATCTCTGTAAGTCTCACAACCAGTCACTCAAGGTTTCGATCAGTTGAAAAATCTAATCAAACCTAAATTATAAGGTAAAGCTAGAAATATTAGTAAAAATGATCCTATAAGTTTGAATTTAAGAAAATAAGCAATAAAATAAAAGACTATAAAAATTCCAAATTTTAAATATATAACTCGTTATTTATCGAAAATGCGTAAAATGTATTCCGATAATTAACGAATCGCTAGAGATAAATTGTATGTATACTAAAAATAATAGAATGACCTAAATAATATTTACGAATATTTAGGAATATTTATTTGTACTATATATGAATTTACATGTAGGTATAAATACACGTAATTACTTAAAATAGGCGAAATGTGCTAAAATAATACTAAATACTTAAAGAAAATTCATAATTAATTAAGGAAAAATCAGGAAAAATAAGGACGGATCCAGAATTGGGTTGCGGCAGTTGAAGAAAATAATAAAAAATTCGGCCAATTAAATTAAGACAACACAAAAGCCAAAAATTGAGGGATAAGGCAATTGTCTTGTCCAATTTAATGCACAACAAATTCCATAAAACTCTATAAATAGCAAGAAAAATCACAAAGCTCATTTGTGCATTTTGGAAAGTGAGAAAAATAGAGAGAGGTGAAAATTGAGAGAAAAATTCAGGTTAGAAAAAAATTAGGAAAAACTGTGCAATTAGGGCCTTTAAAGAAAACCCACACCATACGAGTAGCTGGGAGTGGATGGCCATCACCACCATACGGTGGTGGCAGAGCCTAGGCCGGCCGATAAGGCCACGGTGGCCAGTGGTAGCCAAAGCCACCCAAATCGGTGAGTTCGATTTCCAACCCGATTTTATGTAATTTTGTTAAAAATAGTAAATATTCTTAGAAAATTATGAATTTTGTTATTCTGGAATATTTTTGTATTTAGTTTTTAGGAAAAATATTATTTTGATGAAAATATGTCTCGTAATATATGGTCCTTAAGAAATCGTGCAAAACCGAACATGTTCAGTTTAGAAATAAATGACCTTAGGAGTGTAGTTTTGAACCCAAAATTTTTGTGTAGACTACTTAGATGATATAGAATAGTGCTATGAAGCCCGTTTTCAAAAATTAACTTTCGAAATATTTAGATAATTTTTATGCCCTAAAATGAGGCATAAAATGGGTAATTTAGAGTTAATTAAGTAATTAAATGGTTAATTACTAATTTAGTGAATAAGTATATGTTTTAGGATGTTGAAATCTGTTGGAGCATGATATTTGTAGCATTTAGGGTGTTAGATGTAATTATTAGGTTAATTATGTAGTAAATGAGTAATAGGGAAAAATAGTTAATTTTAAGTTAATTTTGCAAATAAGGGAAATTAGGAGTAAAATCTGATTTAGGATGAATTTAGACATTTTGAAATGATAATTGATGTTTAGGGATGATAATTAAAGTGATAGAAATATTAGAAGTATATTATATACATAATAGGTAATAATACATAATTATTGGAAATATAATAAATAAAAATATTAGGAAAAAATTGATATTATATAAATAATATGGAGATATAATAAAACCGATAGAAGACTTGAATTTATGTAAGTATATGAAAAATGTAAAAATTTCTCACATTAGGAGTGAATTCGGTATACTAATACGGATTTAAGTGTACCAGGTAAAATAAAATACTGACTAGGGGTAATGATAATATTTAAGAGATCGAGAAGTAATGTGATTAATTTGACATTATGGGTTGAAACAAATTTTTAGGGTTGGAGTATAAAACATTACCTAAAAATCGAACTAGAACCTAATTTAGAAATCGATGCGGAAATTGAACCCAAACCTAGAATAATTGTAAAAGACTTAAGACCTAAATAATTAGGCATATTAAACTCTAAACAAAACATAACAATAAGCATTATAGGATAAAATGAACCTATAATAGTTATATGAAAAACTGAAATCATGTTTGTGTTATAGGGATAATCGGCGATAGCCCGAGTAAGTCGGACCTCGAGTGAGTGAGCGAGGAGTCGAGGTAAGTTGGGATTAATACGATGCTGTATTTTGGAGGCTTAAGATTATGCTTGTTTGTGCTTGCTAGATAGTTGAATGTGTACATGTGCTTGATTATGGGTGATGCTATGATTTTGTTTGTTGTTCTAGCATGTATTGTATGAAATGATTGATCACCCTAAACTGGACTTAATCGAATATACGACCTGTAATCATAATTGAACATGCATGGTAACCTATTAGGGAAACTTAGAACTCTTCGGCCAAATACCGACCTCTTCGAAAGGGATAGCGCAGGATTGCATAATGGTCTCTTCTTCATCCTCAGTCGAACTAAGTGACAGGAGAGGAGGTTGCAGTGAGGGTGAAGTCAGTGGTTCGAAGGTAGTCACGGAAGGAGCGAGGTCTCCATTGCACAAGCCTGGGTTTGGTCGTGAGCTGTTGCATTAACGGCAACTCTTCAACCCGGATTAGAGCGGGCGCAATTTCTCTAATCTCATGACGGGCTGGACAACATCGTGGGATGGCATTTGCTTGCACATGCATTGCACCTAATAAATTGATTGAAAACCTTGTTGTGTTTTTGGTATAGTTTTAAGTCCTCCATCCTAACTTACTAAGCTGTGGTTGCTCACATCCCTATAGACGTTGTGCAAGTGCTGGCTAAGAAGCGGCAAACAACTACTCTGAAGCTAGCAACTGCTGGATCCTGGGGAGTGAGGAAAAACATCAAAGAATAAACACATATTTTTAAGGTCTAAGTTTTTATTTTAGAATTAGTTTTCATTTATGAATAATGTAATAACTAGGAAATATATTATAGAGAAATATTGTAAACTTTAATTGCAATAACTGAATTATAGCATATATATATATATATATAATTCCTCACTTTTATAGGTAAATGATTTATTTAAATTACAAACTATTTACTTCAAAGCGGGTTAGTCATGGACGTCTTATGTAGATCAGGTCTAAGATAACAGTTGTAAGGCTAACTTCTATCTTAGGATGGTTTACACGGCGGGGTTGTTACGACTCTGTCGCTTCGGGGCGTGACAATCTTAAGTAAACAAGTCTAAAGAATTGCCAGTTCATGAGCCCAACAATAGCAACAAAGGCTTAGGGAAGGAGTTAGAGTAAGGATTAATGAAGATGGAGGAAGAAATCTCTTAGAAAATTGAAGAGAAAATGAGAGCTTTAAAGGATCACAATGTGTAAAGTGATTTGGGCTTGAACAACGTTTACGCTTTTAAAGACTACGCATAATCTAAAAATTTTAAGGTACCAAATTTCAAAAAGTATGATGGAGTGGGTTACCCCTAAGCTTCACCTCAAGCTTTATGTTTGCAAGATGGCTTAGTTCACTAAACATGAGTAATTGATGATTTAAACTTTCTAGGATAGCTTGACAGGGCTAGCATTAGCATGGTATGTCCAATTAGACTTGGTTGAGCCTTGTACTTAGGATAAACTAGCTCAAGCCTTTTATCAACAATACAAGTTTAATGAAGAAGTGGCTCCTTTCCTGATGGATTTGAACAACATGAAAATAAAGCTGACCGAGTCCTTTAAGGAGTATGCCCAAAGATGGAGATCTATAGCCGCTTAAGTTATAATACATTTGCCAGGAAATGAACTAATCAATGTATTCATTTGCACATTAGGTGAATTTTATTATAATCACCTCTTGAGCCATACTGCTTCCACATTTGTAAACATAGTTGTAATCAGTAGTTGCATGTAAGATGCCATTATAGTGGGAAGATTGATAAGGGATCAACTTTGTAGGATTCAAGGGTCATTGTGAACACTACAATGCCCCATCTAATGACATACAGACCTAGTGCCCTAAGCATTGGCCCAAAGCTCAAGGAAATAAGTTAAGCTTGAAAATACCTAGAAGGAGGTTCACTTATATCCCCATTCCTATGTCTCAAGTTTATCACCGTTTAAAAGAAGAGGGTTTGTTGCATCGTAAGATTCAAGTACTAGTATATAGACCTTGGAAATACGATCTTAATGCATAATGTGAGTACTACATATGTTAGTAGGGGCGTGCTACTAACCAATGCTAGGAGTTGAAAAATAAAGTCTAAGATTTGATTGATGAAAAATTGGTCTAGCCGGACTTTGTTAGGGATTTAAGGCCCAAATTCCATACAGAGCCCATGATAAAGGCATATTTTAGTGTGCAAATTTGGTTGAAGTATTATTGATTTTACTGAAATTACTAAGAAATGGTACTTAAGTATTTTCATTTGGATATTTTAGGTCTTGGAGGATTTAAAGTGGAAATACTATCAATTTAAAGGAGTTTTATGCAAGCGAACGAAGCCCGAATCGATCTATGGCACTTTGATATTGAAGGCAACTAGCCTTAGGTTAGCTTACACTCTACACCGGTGGCTTTGGAGTGCTACACTGTAGGCCTTTACTTCTACACTGTCAGCCTTCAATGAAAATGATCCATTCGATAAACAACCTTAGTTTTCTCTATAAATAGACGAGTGATTGATATTTTAAGGAGACTTTTTCATCTTCTTTAGAGTTAGAGAGTCTTAGAAGTAGTTAGGAGTTATTTTTGAAGAGTTTTTCTTTTAAAATTTGTAGATCATTGAGAAGACTTCGCTTTTGCTATGGAGATCATCCTTAGAGTTGCAATTAAAGTTTATTCATCATAATTATAGAATTGGTGATCTCTGTTCCATTTATATTTATGCAATTCTGTGATTTGTTTATATTTTTAATTGTGAGCTTCTTTGCAAATTCTATTATTATATGTGCTTTTGTTTTAGTTTCCATGGCTAGTTAAGTTTAATTTGAGGGAAATTGAAGAAACCTTAGATAGTTGAGATGATAATTGTATTCATGTTATAGAGTTAATAGATATATGGATGATTCATGATTGCAATTTCTATGATTTCGATTATAATTCTCTAATAGGTTATAATTGTAAGAAATACTATTGATACAGGAGTTGATATAGGGTTTGTTAAAAATTCTTGATTAAACCAATTAGCTAATGTAGGAGTGGCGTTAATTAGATTAATTAGAAATAATCCAGGGATTAATGTAATGTTTCGAGTTAATTATTCGCTAAGACATTAGGGATAATTGATTTAAGACATTAGAAGATCATAGTATCGAGAGATGTATGATTATAAGCTAGAGTCTACTATTGATTAGAGATACGGAAGTTAATCGATTAATTAGAGGTTTAAATCCTTAAGTTTTAAGGAATGATAATTTCATTTGAATGACTGTGTAGCTATTAATCTATATAACATGATGACAATTTAATTTGCACAATTAGAGTGGATTTTGTTTTTATCACATTCTCAATTGATTGTATAGTTTTAAATATTTTATCATAATTTTCTTTTTGATAGTTTTAGGGTAATTAGAAATTAGTTAATTCACAATTTAATTTTGATTGTTAAATATTGATAAGAACTATAATAGGATTAGTAATTTCTTAGTCTTCGAGGGATTGACTTTCTTGCTCACTCTTTATTACTTAATTCCGATCTAGTATACTTGTTGGAGCATTTGCGATTTATTTTTATATATAGTTTAAGTGAATCGGCCCACTATCAATATAATATAAGGTTTGGAAACGTCACTAAAGATATATTTGAATGGTCAAGCCTAGGGGTCATGTCATTGCCAAGGTCTAGAAAAAAGGATTGCAGGCTTAGAAGAAAAGTTAGCAAGGTTAGAAGAAAGGCCTACAAGTATAGAGTTAGCAATGGTTTATGTGCTCAAGCAGCTCAAAAACTTAGATCCTAGTACGGATAGGACATCATAACCCAAGCATGAGGATGATTCGGTGAAAGAGAAGTTAGGAAAGAATGCATCAATTAGGAAAGCCCATAATCAGGACAAGCTGATGGGAATCAGGCTACTGGACCTCTGACCCATAGCCAAGCCCGGGGACTAAGGGAGCTAATAAGAAAAATCCTTCTGTTCTAACTAACTCCTACCGAAGCTGAGTACTTCCTTACCGAGTCACCCTTTATATCGAGCCTATGATTACCCATTTTTTTGTAGTATGCTGAGTTGATGATTACTCTTTAGCATTGAGCTGACTAATTACTCAGCATCTTCCTTACCGAGAAGCTGAGAGAGAGAGTTCGGATTGATTAAGCTATCCCTACTCGGATAAGCCCATCTATTTACACTTTTTTGTCCACATCTTCTAACAACCTCGCCAATATAGTATCGCTACGTGTACAGTATCATGTGCAAAATTTGTTACACAAATTATTGTTTTTCTTATATATTCATTTTTACCCTTTGTATCTTGCACATTACTTCTTTAGAAAATACCTTTTTTGTCTTTTCCTTTTTATCCTTTTTAAGCAAGTTGCCCTAACTTATGGGTATAAACCTTGTACTTGTAACATAGATTAGATAATTCTTAATACACTTTTTTGAATACTTTTTTTCCTTACGTAAACACTATTTGTTTACTCTTGGCATCACTTTTATCCTTTCCCTTAAGCAAGGTTAAGTGGCGACTAACCTCACCAAACCAATTTGTACGTCACATCAAATTGTACCATGAGTCATTGGAAGTTTCATTGGTGTGTTATATCTTTTGGATCTATTTGTGGGTCTTGCTTACTATTTCATTCTTCATTTTGCCCTTTCACACTTTCTCCATTAATCCTTTTTCGAGCTTTCTGCAAACTTGAACTCAGCTAGTGACTAGCCTTATCTGTTCTTGGTTATGGTTTGTAACACAAGCCCATCTATAGCAAAATGAGGCAACTTATACAATTGAAAATTCTAATGGCCCAAGTGTTTAAGCAACTAAAAGAGGTAGGGTTGCTAAAATATGAAATCATAGCAAAGAAGTGCAAGGTGAAGGATTATGACTCCAATAAATGGTGTGAATATCACGTGGGCTAAATAGGGCATACCATAGAGAATTACTAGAAACTGAAGCATAAGGTGCAAGATCTAATTGAGGCAAAAATTATCCAGTAGAGCTTTCTAAGGGCTAATAGGTCAATTGGTAATGGTATTACTTCCCCAAGTTTTGAAGAAGCATCAAATAGATAGCTTCCAGCATTAGATATTAAAGGCTTACTATTATCATCTAATAAGGTAGCTCACTATTTGAAGCAATTGGATATATCTTCAAAAGATCAATTCAACTGAATGGCCCAAGTTCGAAGAAGTGACAAAAATGGGGGCAAGAAGTGGAAAAGAATTTTAATTCCTACGTTTATTTTTTTAGAATAATCTTTTATTTTAGAGCTTGTAATGGATAAGAGCTATTGAATAAAGCAGTTTTCATGTGCATTTTTGTCTTTGTATGCTATGAAGCTAGCTCAATTTGAATAGGGGCATTTGCAACAAGTGAAAATGGATAAAGTAAATGTAAACTTGAAACTTAAAATTTTCTACTTAAGGGGATGTAACATATTACTTGAAAGGTTTCGGACAAAAAGAGGTAACCCATGTCTTAAACACATGAGAGTTGAGTTACACAATGTGTGTACTTGGGCTTATTTCTTAAAGGAGGTTTGTCTTGAACTTGGTACAAATGTCAAAAGGATATTAGGCACTTGATTCACTACCCTAAGTATGTTATCCCTTGCAAACCCATTTGAATCTTTAGGGGATTTTTCTTAAAATTAGCCTTACCAAGAAGCACCTCACACTGGGGCAATCAAGAGGTTAGGTTTATTAATCTAGAGGAAAGGAGTAGACTAACTTATGCTTGCCTCAGTCGTGCTAACCTCGGTTCTGTTAATTCATGAGCAAATATTATCATAGATAATTCAATTTCTTTAGAATGAAGAAGAGTCTCAAACCATATATACCTCACTCAAGCCCATACACCCATTTAAACACCTTAAGCCTATAGACTTTCCCAAACAACCCTAAAGCCATATACACTTCTCCTAAACTTATACTCTTTGAACCTATGATCTTAGGGCTTCAAATCTCATTAAGTAAAAACTCAACAATGGAAGGTGACTACCTTGACAAAAAGAAAAAAAATATAGAAAAAAAAAGAGAGAGAGGAAAAAACAGAAAAAGTGAAAAAAGAGAAAGGATTGAAATTGGGTAAGGTGATCACCTTCAAAGATGAGCCAAATTGCCAATAAGCTTGAAGTCCGAACTTATGATTGTATCTAAAGGCTAAACATTTTAAATTCCTAAGCCTAAAAGCAAAGCCCTTATTTTATGATCTTACTCACCATACTACCCTTGATGAAACTCTTCCGACTAAAGAAATGGACTTATTTTCAATAAAATTTTCTCATGAAACTAAGGTAAGCCCATGTTTAGTTTCTCCTATGTTCTTGACTTGTAAGCTTGAGATGGATTATATATGATTTCTTTAAAATTGGTCGAAGCTCATTGATATCCATTTGCTTAAACTATTAACAAAAAACCTTACATTGCAAACCCATAAAAGACCTAATTGATCGACTAAGGTGTATCACTTACAAGATAGGCTATAATTTTTGGAATTAATACTGAGAGTGAAAATAGACTTGTAAGAGTGCAAGGAAGCCCTATTTGACTAAACATTTTAAATAATGATGTCTATTCCCTTAGTGGAAAATTAAAGAATAGTTGAGTATTTTCTCAAAAACATGAATGTTCTTAACCCCAAGTTTGAAATCAATGCTTCTAAAAAGTTTAGGAATCATAAATTATGCTTTAACAAACAAGACTGAAAGAATGAGTGATCAATGGGAAAGGGGCAAGTGGACCCCTTATTTGTAATCTTTAAAATCTTTGGGACTTTCTTACTTGTTGGCAACACAATTTTCCATCAAAGAGTGCTTTTTTGAATTTTTTCGCAAAAAAAAAAAAAAAAAAAACCTTTTTAGATAAGAAATGAAACCTTTTTCAAAAATTGCCAAGAGAGATTTCTTACAAAGAAAAAATCAAAATTTTCAAAGAATCATCAAAATCCTCAAACTCAAGTTTCAGATCAATTTGTCAAAACTCATCAAAGTTCTTAATATTCTTGGATCGCCTAATGAAAAAAAGTGATATCCTATTCCTTTCGAGGATTGCTTGCTTAGTGGAGCGTTGTCTTATTTCTTAGTTGGATTGTTTGCTCATTGGAGTGCTATCCAGTTCTTTTTAGGATCGTTTGCTTTAAGGAGCATTGTCCTATTTTTTATTGGATTGCTTGCTCATTGGAGTGCCATCTAGTCCTTTTTAAGATCTCTTACATAAAGGAGCACTGTCTTATTTCTTGTTGGATTGCTTGCTTAGTGGAGCACCATCCAGTCTTTTTTATGATTGCTTACTTAAGAGAGCGCTATCTTATTCCTTGTTGGATTGCCTACTCATTAGAGCGCTATCTAGTCCTTTCTATGATTGCTTGCTTAAAGGAGCATTGTCCTATTCCTTAGTTTGATCTCCTACTCATTAGAGCGTTATCTAGTCTTTTTTAGGATTGCTTGCTCTAAGGAGCATTGTCTTATCCAGTCCTTTTTAGGATCACTTGCTTAAAGGAGCATTGTCCTATGCCTTAGTTGGGTTGCTTGCTTAGTGGAGTACCATCCAATCCTTTCTAAGATCACTTGCTCAAAGAAGCGCTGTCTTATTTGTTGGATCGCCTGCTCATTAGAGTACTATCGAGTCCTTTTTAACATTGCTTGCTTAAATGAGCACTATCCTATCTAGTCTATTCTAAGATCACCTACTCATAGGAGCGTTATCTTATCTTTTGTATTTTTTAAAGTAATCTTGGATCGCTTACTCGTTGGAGTGCCATCCAATCTTTTCTAAAATCGCTTGCTCAAAGGAGCACTATTCTAATTTTTTTTTTTTATTGCTTACTCAATGGAGCGTCATCCAATTGTTTTTAGGATCGCTTGCTCAGTAGAGCACCGTACTATCCTTAGTTGGATCGCTTACTTAGTAGAGCGCTGTTTAGTCATTTAAAAGATCTTATAAGAGCGCTGTCCTATTTTATCTTTAATAAAGTGTCATCCTATCTTGTCTTCGAAAAATCTATCCTATCAAGCAACAGGTCCTTAAAGAGATCTATCCCCTTAAGTATACCCGACCTTTTTAGTTGGGACCTTATTTCTTTAACATTCAAAGTCCTTACCTTACTAATTCACTAAAGGAGCCAACAAAAATGGATATATCTTTTGGTCTTTGTAGCAAAGTTTTAGTAAACTTCATTGCAAAAGAGGAAGCTACAGATACTCCATTTTTACCACTTTTTATTTTTAGTCAAGCTTACAAAAATATAAAAATAAAAAAATAGAAAAAAATGGAAAAAAAAATAAAAGATAAAAAATTAAAAAATTAAAGTATCAAGTCAAGTTAGTTAATTATTTAGGGTTAGATCAAACAATTATAGAGGCTATACATTTAATTCAATAAATTTCGAGTCTTTAAATAATTGAGCTTCATTAAAATATATTTTTTAATCTAGTGAAATATAAAGCTGATTTTTATCTAATTTATATTGGGCTAATTAAAATAGACTTAATGTTTATTAAATGAGTTAACGTGTATTTTGGGCTATATATTAAAAGTCGTAGCTAATTTAAAACAAGATGAACAAAGTTTGGCCCAAGGTAGAAAGCTTAAATAAATTATGAAGCTTCTAGAACTTAGAGTGGATTGGATTAAATCTTGAGAGAATTATTCAAGGAGCTAACAAATCTAAACTAGCTACTGTCATATCCTATGAATATTAGATTTGTCAAGATGGAATCCTCATTGAAAAGATCTAAAAGATTCAAATTACTTGTTTATAAATAGTGGATTTCGGTTGTTGATAATTTTTTTAAGAAGCTGCATACACAATTAGATAAAAACCCTTCATTGTAGTAGCCAACACAGCGACACAACGACCTAACTCAATCCCAACACAATGACCTAACTTGATAGCAATCCCAACCACACAATTGTAACAGTAGTAGTACACGCATAGCTTGGCAAATCCACACCTAACACCACCAATGATCTGAACATTACGAAAATGAACATTGTTAGTCATTCACACCAAGGCATGTTTCATCAATCGAATCATCATCGATCTCCAGTTTCCTGTTTGATCTGTTGATCGTAACATACTGTAAGAAGTTAGTCTAATGGCTATGGTTGTTTTTTTACCGAAGATTCAATTACGATTCGTAAGTGCCTATATCTGACCCACTTGTTCTTGGATAAGTGTCTAGTTTTTAATTTAGTTTCATTAATCTTTTATTTTTTGTGTTTGTTAACATGATTATGATAGTTGATTCACATTAAATAAGTACTAATATGATTTTTTTTATAGGTTTTGGCATTAACTTTTATTAGTCGATTTTTTGGCATGTTAGCATGTTTATATATATCTAATCTTGCATATTGCATTTTTTTGCATGATTAGTGTGATTTTGTGGAATTGGTACTAACATGGGTACTTGTAGGGTTGGTTATTGATTGCTTTTTCTAATTAGTTATTTTTAGTATATCTGATTAGGTGTTGCATTTTTAGGAAAATTTACTAATTTTAGCACGTGTTGCATTTTTTAGTAGATTTTCATAAAAAAGGCATTCTTAGGCTTTTTTTTTAGATTTTTTTTATCACTTAGTTAGTTTTTCATAAAATTAAAAGTCTTTATTAGGCATCTTTTACATAATTAGGTATCTTTTCTATAATTTAGACATTTTTTTTCTATGATTTAGGTATCTTTTCTATGATTCAGGTATCTTTTCCATAGTTAGTTATCTTTTCTATGATTTAGATATCTTTTCATTAATCAAGTATATTTTTTATGGCTTATATATCTTTTTCATGGTTTAAGCATCCACATAAATTGCATATTACATGAAAAATCGCATTTAGGTGCTTTAAGATTTTTTTTTTTTTTCAGTTTTGTCACATAGTTAGTTTTTCCTAAGATAAAAAATATTAGTTTGGAGTCTTTTTGAAAATTAGGTCCTTAGGTTTTTTTTTTTTTAATTGGGAATAAAAATTAGGTTTTTAAGTTTTTTTTTTTAATAAAAAATAAACTAGCTAAAAACTTAAACCTGGCTACTTTTCAAAAAAATAAAATTTGTCCACATAGTAAAGTTTTCTAAAAATTGAGAATTGTGATTGGTTTGATTTCAATTAGTGGGTACGTAGGTACCTCTAAAGCAATTGTAAAATTTGTAAAATATTTTCTTTTCTTTTCATTTTTTAGGGAAAATTCGTAATAAAAAATAATAAAAATTTTCATTCTTATGTATTTTTACATTTTTGCGTGTTTTCATATTTTTACAAAAAAATTCCAAAAAATAAAAGCTATTAGTTGAACTCTTAAATTTTTACATAGTGACTTTTGTCTTAATAGGTTAGCCTCCAAGCCCATTTTTCTAGTTAAATTTTCTGAAAAATTATTTTTTAGAAAACCTATAGATTATTGGCTAAATTAGGATTTTTTCACCTGAAATCCCTAATTTGATTTTTTTACCAGTTTTAACTAGTTGATGATTTTAAGTTATTTTTTATAATATTTTTTTTTAACATTTTTTCAAGAAAAATGTTTTTTCTTAATTTTATGTCAAGTAACTTATATTAAATAAGCTAGGCTTAGTATAAGTTAAATTAAGGAAAATCGGAATATAGCTCAACAATAGGCGGTAACTCTTGCTATCGCAATGTCTTTAATTTCCTCAGTTGTATCAAATTGACAATCAGGTTGATTTAATTTGCCATAATGTCAAATTTCTGGATCCGCAAATTGGGCAACTCCAATTCAATCGATAGAATTGCTTCTAATCCAAATGCAAGCTCGAGAGGTATGTCTCATGTCAGAGTCCTATGGGTAGTTCTATACCCTTATAAAACATTAGGCAGTTCATTAGCCCATTTACCTTTGGTTTGATCAACTCTTTTTTTCAAACTGTACAGGATGGTTTTGTTGACATCTTCCACTTGTCCATTGGTTTGAAGATGAGCCACAAAAGTGAAATTTAGTCGAATGTTGTGCTTTTCACAAAAAGCTCTAAATTTATCATTGTCAAACTATGGCCCATTATTAGTCACTATCATAAAGGGAATCCCAAACCTTGATATGATAAAATTGAAAATAAAAGATTCGAGCTTCTACTTGGTAATCTTTGCCATTGCTTCAACTTCAACCCTTTTGGTGAAATAGTCTACTACAACTATGATGAGTTGGTACTATGCCGTAGACTTTGGAAATGGTCTTAGTATATCTAGCCCCTACTAGGAAAATGGCCAGGGACTAGTCAGGTTACATAATTCCGTAGAAGGCATTGGCTTAGTACCTTATGTTTTTGACATTGTAGACCAAACAACAGATTTTGCATCCTCTTTCATAGTCAGCCAATAATAGCCGAGTCTCAATGCATAGATATACAGAGCCTAAACTTTCACATGGTTGCTACAAACAACTCCATATAACTCATAAAGAACTCGTTTAGTGTCTTTCAATGGAAGGAATTGAAGGTAAGGTTCTGAGAGGCTACACTTGTATAGTTGGTCATCAATCAGTGTATAGTTTGCAGCTTGATATATTAACCTTTGAGCTTCTTTATTATCTTCAAGTAGAACACCATCTTTTAGATAATCAATAATTGGATTCATCCAAGACCTCTCTTTCTCTCTTAGGCAAGGATTTAATTCATAATTCTGCTTGACTATTTTTACACTTTTACTGGGCAGATATTCAATAAAGAGCTTATCATTTGAGTTAGGAAGTGTCGTATTAGCCAATTTTGAAAGCTTATCAACAACAATGTTCTTGACCCTTAGTATCTTCTCAATTGTGAAATATTGGAATTCCTTTATGAGCGTTCGTACTATTAGTAGGTACTTGCTTATCATATCTTCCTTCGCTACATAGTTCCCTTTCACTTGATTCACAATCAACTGTGAATCAAAGAAAACTTCAACTTTCTAAGCTCCAACTTTCTTTGCTAATTTAAATCTGGTAATCAAGGTTTCATATTTGGCTTCATTATTACTGGTTAGAAATCTAAACTTCAATACATGTTGAATTTTCACATTGTAGGGTCCTTGTAAAATGAGGCTCACATCACATCTTTCCTTAGTAGAGGAATCGTCCACATATAAATTCTAGGTGGGTCTCTTAGCCATCTCAATGATGTCTTCCTCTCTAGTGAACTCGACAACAAAATTTGCTAAAACTTGAGCTTTTAATGCCATTTTGGGTTTGTATTATACACTATAGGCACTTAGCTTTAGAGCATACTTCATCATCCTTCCTAAGGAGTCTAGTCATTGCAAAGCTTGTCATAGTAACTGATTAGTATGAACAATTATTTGATGAGCTTCAAAATACAGCTTTAATTTCCTTGCCAAGGGAACCACAACCAAAACAAACTTCTAAATCTTCACATATCTCTGTTCCAGGCCTTGCAAGACCTGACTCACATAATAAATCGGCTTATGGTCCCTGCCTTCTATTTGAACTAAGATAGATGAAAGAGCTCAACTATTGACTAACGAGTATAAAAATAAGTCTTCTTTAAGGATAGTTATTGAGAGTATTGGCAGTGATGCCAGAAATTCTTTTAACTCATTAAATGTTGCCTCGTACTCGTTAGTCTACTAAAATCCCTTTGGGTTCTTCAACATTTTGAAAAATTCTATGCACCTATCCGTACTTTTTGATACAAATCTATTCAGGGCAACAATCTGCCTGATTAATTCTTAAACATCTTTAATGGTGCTAGGAGACTTCATGTTCTGAATTACATCAATCTTTCTAGGATTTGCCTCAATACCACGCTAAGTGACCATATACCCCAAAAACTTACTCAAGGTGGCACCAAAAATACACTTCTACAAGTTAAGCTTCATATTGTATCTCCTCAAGGTGTCAAACGTCTCCTTAAGATCGGTAAGGTGCAGACTTTTTCACTTTATTCCTTACTATCATATCATAGACATATACCTCGATGTTTTAATGAAATTGGAGCTTAAACATCTTAGTTAGAAGCCTCTGATTGGTCGTGCCAGCATTTTAAGCCTGCATCACTGTATAACAATATATCCTAAAATTTGTGATAAAAGACATATGAACCTCATCATCTTTCTCCATCTTAATTTGATTGTAACTAAAAAATGTATCCATGAAAGGGAGTAAGGCATGCTTAGCAATTGAGTCAACCATCTGATCTATTCTCACTAAGGGAAAGTAATCTTTATGATAGACCTTATTCAAATCCATAAAGTCTATGCATATGCGTTACTTGCTGTTCAAATTCCTAACTAGCACATAATTAGCTAACCAAGTTAGATAAGGCTCTTCCCTTATAAATCTTGCCTTTAATGACTTTTGAACCTCCTCTTCGATGGCTACCTACCATTCAGGGGCAAAATTTCTTTTCTTTTGCTACACTATCTTTATGTTCAAATCAATTTGGAGCTTATGTGTAATTACTTCTCTAAGGATGCCTAGCATATCTAAGGGAGGCCAAGCAAAGACATCGGTGTTATCATGAAGGAAATTAATTAAACCTTGACAAATATTTACCGGTAATGGTCTACCTATATTTGTTGTTTTTCCAAGATTGTTCCCTAATAGGACTTCTTCTACTTCTTCTTTGGCAATCTCAATGCTGTTAGACTTCTTCTCTAGGTTAATCTTAACTTGAAAAACTTCTTTGCACCTCAATGCTCTCAAATATAAGGATCTAGCAAATTGTTAGTCCCCTTTGCATACTCCAACTCTAGTGGGAGTGGGGAACTTTTCCTTAAGATGTGCAGTTGAAGGAATCATACTGAACAAATGCTAGCATTATCATCTCGTGATCATATTATAAGGGGACCAACACTTGACAACAAGGAAATCTACCTTATTCTTTATGACATGCTCATTGTCTCTGATATGAATAGGAAGCGAAATTACTCTAGTAAACAGTATGAGTTGATTGTTAAAAGCATATAGATTACAATTGTAAGATCTTAGCTATGCCTTGATCTTTGGCATCATTTGGTTACAAGCATGTTGAAATATAATATCTACCAAACTCCTAGTGTCAACCAAGATCTTTTTGATGTAGAAGTTGGCAATTCTCATACTGATTACTAGTACATCATCGTGGGGCCTTTGTATACCTTTGAAATCCTCCTTTGTAAAAGAAATGAAATTATCGACCTTGACTTTCTTACCTTGTACATTACAAACATATTTTATGGCGTTAGTCGAGCTTGCAAAGCTTGACAGGCTTAAAGTGGAAGGTTTATTGACAATAGTGTTTATTACACCATTCAATGCTTTGTTATTACCTCCGTCTCTCGTATCTCTTCCAGCCTAAGGATCTTTTGCTACATTTTCTTACTCATCATATCATCTTTAGGTTGGTCGTTCAATATTCTTATCATAGGAAAGAAACTTGCTCACATATCCTCATTGAATTACATCCACAATTTTGTTTTTGAGTTGAATAAACTAATTCGTATTGTAGCCTCTATTGCGATGAAAATCGCAATATTTGTTAGAACTCCTGTGCAATGGATTTCCTCTCATTCTTTCTAGTCACCACAGTAACCCCCCTTCCCCCCCATTAGTTTTGTACCTCCATTAGTATATCCGTAATTGGATGATCGAGTGGGGTATGAACATAATAATTTGGGATGTGTGGCATCTTCTTTTCGCCATTGCTTCCTTCTGAAAAATGATCATCATGTGCACCAAGTCAATCTTTTTTGTTCTTCCTCTTATCGTTCTTTCAATCTCCTCTACTTTAATTGGCCTTATAGTGAGCTTTGATGTTATCCTCTTGTCAAATATAAGATGTGGTCTTAGCCTTGAACTCAACAAAAGTTTTCATCTTTTTTTTGGCGAGAGACTTAAAGAAGTCTTTATGTAGTTTGACTCCATCAATCATCGTGTTAAGAGCAATGCTCATAACTAATTCAAGGATCTAGACCATCATGGCCATAAACTGGGCCAAGCAGTCTCTAATGGACTCATTTAATCTTTCCTTTGTGGTGTTAAGGACAAATGAATCCTTAGCAAAGAGCTTATATACAAGGAAGTGTTGCAATAATACTTACACTAGGTCATCGAAACATGAAATTGTGTTCGGTTTTAGATGTTTAAACCACATGCTCACTGTAATCCTCAGGATTGAAGGGAATGCTTGACAAGCTACGGCATCACTTAAGCTGTAAAGCTTAGCCAAGGTGTGGTAGTACTTAAAATGGTCTTCTAGGTCCTTTGTTCCATCGTATGTCTCAAACTACAGCAGTTTAATGTGTCATGATATTACTTGCTCCAATATTTTAGGAATAAAAGGACTCTTATTTATCTGAAATTGTTTACTAGTTGAAGTAAAGAGTGTTGACATGTGACAATTTTGCATGGTGTACTTATTGTGGTTTTCCTTTGTCACCCTTTTTAAGAGTAAGGGCCAAAGGCCCAAGTGTGACCCCGACCTACTTCTTGGGCAATTTAGGAGAATAAATGAGTCATCAAAATTCTCAGCATTATTATCACCGTGCCTTTGGTTCTAATTTGATTAAGTATCCTTAAGGAGAAGATTAAGAATTTCATTGTTCTTCTTATCAAGTTCTTGATTCTCTTTAGCTAAATCATCACAAAGCCACTCTAATCTAGCCAAACGTATTTCGTCAGTATGCCTACTGCCCCTTCAAAAGGTGTTGAGGAGAAGCCAATACCTATACTTTTTATTAGTCTTATTTTTGCCTTGTAGGTGAATATTTTGGAAACAGACGATACCAAATGTTGTCAATCAATTTTGGAGTGAAACTTTGATACTGCAAAAGTAAGAATGAACAGCTAAAAGTGGTGCTAGGCTAATCTAGTGTAGTCACTTTGATGCCTAAGTAAGCAAGTGTTTTAGTAGAAAGGACGTGAATAAGAAGGCTAAAAATGTTAAAGAGCATTTGAGAGAGTCCTTACAATGCTTTCTTTCCCTTATTTATAGGCACATATTGGATGTTCATAATAATAGGTAATCATTGGTTTTTAACCATGTAGCAGCTCCTTAATTAAGCATATACTTAGAAAACAGGAGTAATGGGCGGTTATGTAATTAGGTTGTACAAGGTCGTAGCTGTTTACACCACTTTTTAAATTTAAATATATAAGCAAGCCAAGCCTTTAGGCCAATTAGATTAGTTAAACTATCAAAGCCTAATAAAAAAAAATAGCAATGATCAGTAGTTTATTAGTTAAGGTGCCAAACAATATTGTGAAGCAAAATTCTGCTATCAATAGAATCAATGTTTCACAAGATGGTTCAAATAAGGGATTTGTAATAGCTGATCCATAAAATTATTTGTGAAACGTTGATCATTTATTTGAACCACTTTGTGAAACTTTGATCTTTTATTTAAAATTTTTGAAATATTAATCATTTATTCGAACTTACCTTCAAACATTGATCCCTTCCATTATATTTCTCCTAAGAAAATCGAACTACTAAATGTTTTAGTTAACTAGTTTTGTCTAATTGTACCAGTCCAGCATATTATAGGAACTTACGAACTCTATAATATATTCTAGCAATAATTCAATCATAGGTAAATTTGAATTAAAAAAATGAAATAAAACAGTATAATTAGATCATAATATGCAAATATCATAGACTGAATATCAATATTAATAGAAATAACAATAGTCACAATAAAATATAGGGTTCGATAACGATTTACTAAAAAAATCTACAATAAAGACATAATAACAAGAAAGAAAAGAATAAAAGCAGTGAAACCCTTATAATTTTACCCTACTAGCTCTACTCCAAAGGGGCTCTCCCTACAAATCTAGGCCTAAGACTTAGATTTATAAAGAAAACTTGACAAAAATAGAAGATTTGTAAATCATAAAATCTCCATGCCCAAGGTTCACGGCTGTAGAGATGGGACGTAATCTTGTACTTTGTTTAAAATTTCTAAATTTTAATGGAAATTAATTATGAAGGGTCCATGACCATAGATTAAGGATATGGTCTTCACTAGTCTTTATTTTGTACTTGAAATTTTTCCACTTAAATTTCTTAATCAACGCTTTTTTTTTTTTTTCAAATAAGCTCCAAAACCTAATAAAATCTCTCAAAAATTCAACAAATGCTTTTAAAGTCCCTAAAAAATAAAAATTAGAGGAAAATGCAAATAACCCTCTTAAGTTTTGACTTATGAGCAAATTAATCCCTTCAACTTTCAAAGTATAGTTTTTTACCACACCCCACCTCTACCCCCAACTTTAATAAATTGGTAAACAATCCCTTTAAGTTAAGAATAATCTTCTCAAACTTTAATTTTGGTACGTAGAACCCCCCATAAACTTATCAAAATGTACTTTAGGACCACATAAACTTTGAACATTATGTGACTTTTTTTAAATAAAAAAGGAAACGTCTTGCATATTACCAATTTATTAAAGTTTAGAGGGTCAAAAACTACACTGTAAAAATTCAAGGAGTCAATTGACACTTAAGTAAAAGTTTATGGGGATTGTTTGCAATTTCCCTTATAAACAAAACCAATTAAGCTCCAAATTATTATAAAATCAACTAAATTAATATCCAAAATTGTACAAAATTACTCTAAAGTATGTATACTATTTAGGTGTTATAATAAGGTTCAATCATTATTAATAGGTGTTTTGCCCCTTATTGAGGGACCAAGTGAGTGTGAAACAACACTTGCTAATGATTGAACCTTACTACTTAAATTATTTATTTATTGTTGCTGCCTCTTTAGCATTTCTTTCTACTCCTTAATAAGCTCAACAAACATATTAGTTAGTGTATCATGTCTCTGTACCTATCCTTTTATTAACTTTTCATGTCTTATACTTGCTCCTTAGTAAAAGCCTCTTATTTTGCAAATTGCTCAGCTAGTAGAGCATGCAATACTTCTTTTATTTGTTGAAATTCTCACGTCTTCAACATAGCCACCTAGAGATGGCTTTGATACCAAATGTAGTGGTACAATTTTTAAAGTTGATTAACATGGATAAGGAATTGTAAACGTAGTAAGAATAAGAAGAAAATTTGGGTAGAATACAACCCTACTTTGAATGTAGTGAATTGAGGAAAGATTTTTTGTATTTTTCTTGAATTTTTATGTAGGGATCTAATGTACATTTATAGTAGAATCCTTATTACATTGATAGTATCTTAGGATATGATTCCCCAAATATAACTAATAGCTCATGCAATGAGCCACATCACCCATTTAGAGCAAGTGATACAACAGTAATAAAAATAACACTTTATTTATCTATTAAGGCCATGTGGGTAAGGATTATATCTATTGTCCTTAGGCTTCCCTATTAAGCCCAACTCCTTGTTAATTGTTGAATTAGAGACCCAACAATATCCGACTTCACTTTGAACACTCCAAAGTCTTCTCTTCTTGTCTTATTTATTAAAAAACCCCAGCCTTATAGAATCATCCATTTTAGCTATCATGTACTATGACATACAATATAAATTTTTTCAATGCACAATTTAAAACTTGATTAAAATATATATATATATATATATAGACCTTTGAAGTAGGAAAAGGTTGAATATGCATCATTTATACAAATTTAGGTTCTTTAAAAAGTTTTTGTCCTTATTGATTGTCATCCTTACACAAACTTTCCTTTGTTCGTGTTTGTCTTTTTTTCTTTGTATCAAGTTCAAGTTTGATTTTCTTCAATGATGCTTTATAGTATGCATCAAGTTCTTTAATTAATGTATTTTTTATTGTTTTGTAGGGAAATAGGAACTTATTTGATAAAACAACTCAATTTGAAATAGTATAATTTTATGTTTTTAAGCAAAAAAAAAAAAATTATTAATGTTACTATTACATTTTATCATCTATTTTTCATGGATTTTTTATGTGATACTATTTTTTTCTTCCTCCAATTACATAGATTTCCAAACCATTTATGTATCTTTTCAATATTGCTCCATTTACTTTATACACACATAATGTAGGTGCATGGCTACTAGCATAATAATCAAGTGAGCAAGAAGTCACTACCATGTAGCTACCATTCGATGCCACATATGTATGTTAAGTAGTCTATAACATCTATAATATTTAAGCTAACAAGAGGGAGTAACTACCATTTAACTCCACATATACATTATATAGCCTACAACAAATTTAATTTTAAATTTCCAAAACTACCCTTTTCTTCTATTTTTATAATTGTGAAACACTTGAAAAATCAATAGTTTTTAATTGCTCCACAATCTCTTTTCTCTCACATTTTGAGTGTAAATCCTTTAGGTTTCCATAATCGAAAGTAAAGTCAGATAAGAAAGTCAATGGATAATCCATAAAACCACACAAATATAATGATAACAACCTTAAATGGAATGAGTAAAACCCTAAATAACAAGCCAAAAAGCCTTAGAAGAAGTAAAATCCTAAAACTCTAATTATTCATGTAAAAGCTTAAAAACCTTAATATATGAGAAATCTTAAAATGATAACAAAACCCTAGAAGGTTTATCAAACCCTAATTAGATTATCAAAAACCTTATTACAATGAAGAAACCCTAATTATATAGCTAAACCATTCGTTAAAAGTAATCAGATTCATCGATCACCTAAAACCCTAGGTTCTGAGTGCCTGTATGACTCGATAACTACAAATGGACACAAAACCCTAAGGAAAACTCTAGGTGCACGTGTAGGATGTTTAGATGAACTAAAATGAAGCAACAAAACATGATAAAGCCTTAAACTTGCTCTAATTGCACTTAACATGCTTAATCGTACTTAATCGCAATTAATTACCTTAAGTATACCCTAACCCACAACCAACTCTTGTTAAATCTTAACTAGCAACAAGTCAAACCTAATTATGAACTAGGGTACAAGGAATTAAATAGGCATCAAAAGATCATGTACTTTGGGGAGACTTCCCAAAACGCCCAAACTTTGTCCCCCTCTCCCTCATTTGAATCACACTGATCACCCCCTCTTTTTCACTCCCCTTCATTTGTTTTTCAACCTCACTCATTCACGCAAAAACACTCTTGAAAGCCTCTTTCAAAATCACTTATACTTCACTCAAGAAAACACTCCTCTCCACACTCTATACACTCTACTACCAAGCCCTCTAACCCCACCACCACTCCACCAAATTAACAACCAGCAAGCACCATGCCATCTTCACACATCCTCCCTCACCACTAACACATACCCACACCATTTCCCAACCCCAATCTGTTAACCTCCATTGGAACAGAAGGAGTAATAACCTTAACTCTGGTCAAGTGACTAAACTTAGTTTTCCTTATCTTTCCCTTAACGTTCATGTTAATATCTTAGGCCTTAGATACTTATACTTTTATGTACATGAATGTACTATAAGTTCAAAGTATGGTAGTGTAGAATAAGTTCAAGTAGTGAATGAATAAGGCTCAATAATTAGGGTATTAGCACTAACACGTAAGGAAGTTAGGTACCTTGCGAGTTTTCAAGTCAAACCACCAAGAAAAAACCTTAAACCCCGGTTTTCCCTAGTGTACCACCCCTTTCTTGACTCATACTTCACTTGTCATCATAGTATTATGTAATGATAATGGCCTAAAACAAGTAAGGATGTGGTTTTTATTAAAGAAAAACAACTTAGAACAATTTTTACATGAAGAAGATGAAGGATGCCCTAGAAAACCCTAATAGACCGCTACTCAAGGTGAGCATGACATGCTATAAATTTTGATTTATTTATGTAATGACATGATTAGTTAGTGTTAAGTATAGTTTAGAACTTGATTAACTAAGTTAAGTAAGGTAATGATGAGTTGGGGCCCTAAACTAGCTTAGTTGGTAATTAAAGACTTAAAAATGGCATCGAAGGCCCCATTGATGATAAGGACCAAATCTACATCCTTGGTAAAAATGAACCAAACTTATGGCCTTTAGTGAGTTTAAGCTTAAAATGATAGGTGGAATTAAGCTAAAGGTTCTAAAATGAGAAATGGGCCTGAAAAGCCTTAAAAGAACCAAGATTAAGGCCTAATATCTAATGACTAAATCTAGACCCTATTCTAGAAGGCTCATAAAGAGATGTACAAGAGACCTAATAGGCCCACCTAAGACGTCCTCTATAGGCCCTATGGTGAGTCAAGGCACTAAACTAAAGAAAAAAGGTCCATTTAGGCTCACAAAAGCAACATTAAGGCCTAAATTGGAAGTTGTGAAACTTGGGTAGAAAATTTAACTTAGAATACTTAAATAAAAGCTGAAAAGGTTAGTGTAAGGCCCAATACTAAAAACTATGCCCAAAACTAGGCCTAAACCCTAAAGTGATCAAACTAGTACCTTGGACCGACAAACTTAATAGGCTTGAACTAAAACCTTACCAACTTAAACACTTAAAGAAGACTTCACCAAATGAAAGAACACTTGAAGACGATGAAAAAAGACTACAAGGTTGTTAAAAATGGACCTAAAACAAAGAAACTATGACCAAAATACTAAATTGGTTAAATTGAGAATTGAAGGCAAGAAGGAGTAGATAGTTACTATAAGTAAGATACTTATAATGCCTTAATTTTATTCTTCAGGTGACATAGACCTTGAGATTGACATAGTTGAGGATTACTAGGATTGCTAGACTCCATGGTTGAGTGAGTACGTCGAGTGCTTGTAGTCTAGTTCACTAATTAATTAAATCTATGAAAATTGTTATGCATAAGGCAATTTGGGGGTATTTATATGTGCTTGTATTGGTTGTACTTGTGTACCAAAATACCATGATATATCAAAATCAAAATTTGGTTGTTACATTAGTAGATAGGGCTCTAAAGTGTTTGTCATATATTTAGTTAGCCACTTGTAAACCGGAAAAATAATTATTTGACCTTAATATGAACTAGTCATGCATTCTATGTCTCTGTTTTCTTATGAAAGGGCGTTAGCACTACACAGCGAAGCGAGAGATCATGTACGGTGGATCCATTCTTGTTATATGTTATTGTTGTTTTTGTATAATGTACTCATGTGACATGTTCTTGCCTCAACCTTTGGGATCTACTTAGCTCTAATGAATGTCACCCTTTACTTAAGGCTGAGCTATGTTAGCTACTTTAGGTCTACTAAGAAAAAGATTATATTATTTAGATGAATAAATGTAGAGACCTAGGTTTTAACATGCCTAAATATTTCCTAACTCGAGCAATGGTAAGGGTAATACTGCTTTGCATAGTCACCGGCAAGCTATGTACAATGTTTGCATTTCATATGCTTATCTACATTTCATATGCAAGTTTAATTAACTTGTAAATTCTTTTTAGTAAGATAGGAAGGTTACTCACTAAGCAATTGTAACTTACCTAGTTATAGTTTATCATTGCAATAGGATTTGTGGTTAGAGCCAGGCCACGAGATACTCGAGATTAGTACTACCAGCTTTGGGGTTACCATAGGAAAGAAGAGAGCTCAAGTGGATATATATATGTTATTTAGACTCTCTAGATTTTATTTTATCTTTTAGCATTTTAAGTAACTTGGACTACTAGCATCACTTCATTTTGGTGTGTGTAACTTAATCAAGGAACACTTACCCTGTTAGAGTATGTTGAACTTATTTATAACAATTTAGTTAATGTTAAAGCTTTACTACTTGCTTAATATGATCTCTCGGTAGAAGTCAAGATTGTATAGACACCTTATGTAATGCGTTGAAGGCTCCTAATCAAGGGTGGTATTTGATCTCAGTTCTTCTCGTAGTACATAATAGTACTACCATAACTTGACCACTCCTTTGGATTGTGACAATATTTAGGTGGTATCAGAGTATAAGCTAAATAAGTTAAAAACTAACCTTAGATATTTAAGAAACTGACCATATGAGCAAGAGAGGGGGTAGAATCGGGATAGGAAATCATATACGAGTACTCTCAACTTGAGGAGATAATGAAACCTAACCTTAAGAAAATTTTTGTGATTTTAGGTAGACTTTACAACTTTCATGGTCTAATGGCTGGAGTTCAGGATGGAGGACAATGAGACACTCCTTAATACCATCATCATCTCTATTTGCTCTACGAAGGTTTTGCCTTAATTAGGGAGCCTTAAAGCATGAGCATGGTGTTGTCATGGTAGAGGAGTAAACTTACCGACTATCGGAGATTTTGATGAAAGGAGATACTCATAGATCTAAATGTGCTAGTTGGACACAAAGTTTATCTACGTTTTGGAGCATGAGTCATAGGTCAAGGGGCTTACTAGACCACCCTTGAAGGTAGCTTTCTTGGTCAATGATGCTTATAAAGCCTTAGCCCTGACCTTTGGTAACCAGAGGTAGGTTGGGCACAAAGTTATTTTTGCCCAAAATCATAGGGGTAATCATCGAGTCCTACTGGAGATTGATGTTTAATAGGTTGCAAATGCCTTATAGGAAGAGATAGAGTTGTATTTTGAGATGTCAGTATCATCAAACAATGAGGATGATGGGCTAAAGGAGCGGATTCAAGAGGCCCTCACTTTGGTTATGATGGAGGGGCTCACTAGACTACCCTTGAAGGTAGCTTTCTTGGTCAATGATGCTTATAGAGCCTTAGCCCCGACCTTTGGTAATCGGAGGTAGGTCGGGTACAAAGTTATTTTTGCCTGAAATCATAAGGGTGATCATCGAATCTTATTGGAGATTGATGTTCAATAGGTTGCAGATGCCTTATAAGAAGAGATAGAGTTGTATTTTGAGATGTCAGTATCATCGAATAATGAGGATAATGGGCTGAAGGAGCAGATTTAAGAGGCCCTCGCTCTGGTTATGATGGAGTTGGATAAGGCTGATTAGGATTTACCTCAAAAAGAAGTTCCACTTGACCTTATATCCTCGGTAGTACTATGTGATGCTCCTAACCATCTAATCAAACTGAGTAATGGCAAAGGTGAGATGGATATTGGGGAGCCTACCCTTGACCTTTAACACCTATGTTTGCAGATGAAAAAGAGGATTAGTTAGAGCTACTAACCTACTCCAATGTAGGTTTTAATGGTGATGACTTCTACTTGTCTTGATTCTGTCTCTTAAGTTATATTGTTGTATCTTTAAAATCCTTTGACGAAACACTTGATTTTATTTAGACATAGTACTAGTAGAGATTCACTCCTTAGAAGTGACCACCATTTGGTGTAATCTCATTGTTACTAGAACTAAAGAAATGGATTATTTTATTTTGTTCAAACTATGGTGTGCTCTATTACGTTATGGATGTGAATTTGGAAATTGGAAAGTTTCCTCTGCTTAAGGCTTACTCAAGTTGTTTTTGGCTTTGAGAACATACGAGGTTAAGTTAGACCCCTACTAAGGCGAGATCTTCCAATGGATCCACTAATGAAGGCTTCATAAAGGGATCACATAGAGGAGGTATAGGCCATTGTACAAGAGATGCTAAAAGCTCTTCGTAAGAGGGATAAGATACCTCTAGCTCCCATCCCACCTCCTGTACTAGTAGAGGTAGTATTGCTACCACCACCTTTAGTTGAGTAGGTGCATTTAGCCCCTATAGCACCTCCAAACCCCAAGGCTTAGAGGTCATTAATAACAAAGTTCATTAACTATAATAGGTATTTTGATGGAGTAGCAAGCCGCCTTGAAGAGGTAAAAGATTGCTTTATACAAATTGAGTGGACCTTTGAAACTTTTGAGATTCCTCACCATCTGCAAGTTACTTATGGTACTTACATGCTGAGGCTCCATGTCAAGACTTAGGGGAGTATAAAAGGAGGACAGTCAAGGGATCGATCCATTAGGAAACGTTTAAGAGAGAGTTAGTTACCAATTATTTTCCAGTATCATTGAGGTTACAATATAGTGATGCTATTTCTTTCCATCTAGAATTGGAACCATACTATAGATCAATACGAGGCAGAGTTTAACAGGCTGTTATAGTTTGTTGATGAGGATTTCCAAGTTAGTGACAGGTTGAGGACATAGGTCTTTGTTAGAGGATTAGATCTTGACACCAGATGCTAAGTGCACGAGTTCCAACCTTAGGATTTTAGAGAGGTCGTTGAGATGTCCTAAACTATTTAGAGTGCTAGAAATTTTGAGTATAAGATTGAGAGGTCTAGGGTGAGCATTCTTTGAAGGAGGTCTTTTAAGGGACCTAATTTTGCTAAGAAAGGAGAAAGGATCATACAGAATCATAGCCATCAGTTGAAGCCAAGTATTTTAGGTTTTAGATAAGGATCTAGTGTAATGAGGTGCTAGAAATATAGAGGAGGACATTATTAGAGGGAATACCCCCCAATTGCAACATAAATGTCTCTTGTGTGGTAAAGGAAGTCATTGCATAACTGAGTATACCAAGAGAGCTAGTATGACTTGTTTTGTATGTAAGCAGATGAGATACATTACTCCTAATTGTCCATAAAGGATGACCACTCCAACTACCTAGCCAGGAAATTGATTTTGTCATCAATCTACTGCTACATACTGAGCCTATATCTAAAGCACCTTATAAGATAGCTCTATTAGAACTTAAAGAGTTAAAAAAGCAGTTCCAAGAGTTTCTTGACCAGAATTCATCAAACTCAGAGTGTTTCGATGGAGAGCAACCATATTGTTTGTGAAAAAGAAAGATGGGTTTGTGAGGTTGTGCATAGATTACCGGTATTTAAATAAGGTAACCATTAAGAACAAGTATCCCTTACCATGGATAAACAACTTATTTGATTAATTGAGAGGTGCTAAAGTCTTTTCCCAAATTGATATGAGATCTAGATATCATCAATTGAGAATTAACCTTGAAGATGTTCCTAAGACGGCCTTTAGAATACGATATGGACATTATGAGTTTCTAGTGATGCCTTTTGGGTTAGCTAATGCACCAGCTATGTTTATGGACTTAATGAACCGCATGTTTCTAGCATTATTGGATAAGTGTATGATCATCTTTATCGATGACATTTTGGTATATTCCTCTTCTCCTGAATAGCATGAGGAACATTTGAGGACAATATTGCAAATTTTGAGAGAATATAAGCTCCATGCCAGAATAACTAAATGTGACTTTTGGTCAAAGGAGATCTCTTTCCTTAGACACATAATATTAAGAGACGCGATACAATTAACTTTGAGAAGGTCAAGGCCATAGTTGAATGGAAAATGCCGAAGACAATTACTAAAGTGTGCAGCTTCCTCAAACTAGCATGGTACTATAGGAACTTTATCAAAGATTTCTCTACTATAGCTCGACCATTCAATCAATTGACATAAAAGAATGTGATGTACGAATGGATTGACAAGAGAGATCAATGCTTCCAAGAGTTGAAGCACATATTAGTATCCGCATCGATTTTGGTCTTACCTAATATTGATGAGCCCTTTATCGTATATAGTGATGCCTCCAAGAATGGAATCTATTATGTATTAATGCAAGGGAGGAAGGTCATGGCCTATGCCTCACAACAATCGAGACTCCATGAGTAAAATTATCCTACACATGACTTGGAGTTAGCTGTAGTAGTCTTTGCCCTAAAGATTTGGAGACATTACTTGTACAACCAGATGTGTAAAATCTACATAGATCACAAAGCTTCAAGTATTCACCCAGAAAGAACTAAACATGAGGCAAAGAAGGTAGCTAGAGTTGATCAAGGATTGCAATCTTAGGATTAACTATTGTTTAAGGTGAGTAAATGCCATCGTAAATGCTTTGAGCAGTAAGAATCATGTAGAAGTTGCCTCACCCTCACCAAGCAACAAGAGTTGATTAAGGAATTTGAGAGGGTTAATATAGAGATCAGTTAGGCCGTGGGGAATGTTGAATTGTCAAATCTATTCATTGAAACTATGATAATGGAAAAGATCTGAGAGTCTCAACAAGTTGATTTTACTTTAATGAGAGTAAAAGGAGAGATAGCAAGTGGGAGATACTCAAACTTTGATGTTGATGAAAAAGGACCATTCGATTGAAAGGTAGATTGTGTATGCTTGAAGATGCCTCCCTTAGGAAAGAAATCATGAGTGAAGCTTACCATTCAAGTTATTCAATACACCTTAGAGGAATAAAGATGCATCAAGATCTCAAGAAAAACTTCTAATGGAATGGCATGAAGCATGATATAGTTGACTATGTATAAAAGTATGAGACATGCCGAAAGGTCAAAGTCGAACATCAGAGATCAAGAGGATTGTTACAGTTGTTACTGATTCTTAAGTGGAAGTAGGAGCAGATTACCATAGACTTTGTTAGTAGTTTACCTCAGACTCAAGCTAGATTTGATGCCATTTAGGTGATTATAGATAGATTTACTAAGTTTGTACACTTCTTTGCCATCGATATGATCTACTTGTTGGAAAAGTTAGCATGAATTTATGTGAAGGAAGTTGTAAGGTTCCATGGTGTTCTTGTAAGCATAGTTTCTGATAGAGATCTATGGCTTGTGTCTAAGTTTTAGGGAAGCCTACAAAAGCAATTAGGTACTCGGTTGAACCTCAATACCACCTATCATCCTAAGTCAAATAGATAATAAAAAAGAATCATACAAACCTTGGAAGACATGTTGAGGGCCTATGCCATAGAATTCAAAGGAAGTTGGGACATGCATTTAACCTTGTTAAGTTTACGTATAACAACAGCTTTCATTTAAGTATCTAAATGCCACTCCATAAAGCTTTGTATTGATGTAAGTGTAGGTCTCCTTTGTTTTGGGATGAAGTCAAAAGGTTGGCACTACGAATTAACTTAATACAAGAAACTGTTGAAAAAGTGGTCATTATTAAACAGAAAATGAAGGAGGCCCAAGATAAACAAAAGAGTTGGGTAGACTTAAATAGATGAGAGGTAGAGTTTCAAGTGGGTTATAATGTGTATGTTAAAGTAATGCTGATAAAGAGTATATACTGGGCAAGGATACAAGGGAAACTAAGCCCACGATATATTAAACCTTTTAAAGAGCTAGATCAAGTTGGAAACCTTGCTTATTAATTATCATAACCTCCAAACTTATCCAGATTTGCACAACATGTTTCATTTGTTGGTTCTTTGTAAGCATATACCAGACCCAGACTAAGTAGTGGATTCAAAGCTAGTACAGTTGAAGGAGAATCTCACCTATGAGGAGCACCTTGTTCAAACCCTAGATCAGAAGACCTAGAAAATGAGAACAAAAGATATCAAGTATGTTAAGGTACTATGGAGGAACTGTGAGAAAGAAGAGGAAGCTGCTAAGGAAGCCAAGCAAGAGGTGAGACGCAAGTATCTTGAGTTGTTTGAGCCATCAGGTAAGTTCTCTAAAAGTTTTGAGGAGAAAACTTATTTTAAGGAGGTGAAGATGTAAACCTTATGAGTTTTTGTAACAGGAAGTGGAGTTGGATAAGAGAGTCGATGGATAATTCCTAGAACCACTCAAATATTATAATATAACCTTAAATGAATGAATAAAACCATAAATAACAAGTTGAAAAACCCTAGAGGAAGTAAAAACCTAACTATACATGTAAAACCCTAATATACAGGAAACCTAAGAACAATAACAAAACCCTAAAAGGTTTATTAAACCCCAATTGGATGACTAAAAACCTGAGCACAATGAAGAAACCTTAATTATATAGCTAAACCATTCACTAAAAGTAATTGGATTCACCAATCACTAAAAACCCTAGCTTCCAAGCACATGCGTGATCTGATAACAACAAATGGACATAAAACCTTAAGGAAGACCTTAGGTGCACATGTAAGACATTTGGACCAACTAAAAACGAAGCAATAAAACATAACAAAGCCCTAAACTTGCTCTAATTGCACTTAACATGCTTAATCATACTGAATTGCAATTAATTACCTTAAGCATATCGTAACCTATAACCAACTCTCATTACATCTTAATTAGCAACAAGTTAAACCTAATTAAGAACTAGGGTGCAAGAAATTAAATAGGCATCAAAAGATCATGTACTTTAGGGAGACAAGATCTTTCCCCATTTGGCAAAAAGGCATGAAGTACAATGGTCCCCAAAAGAGGTCATGTACTTCCTTCCCAAAACACCTAAACTTCGTCCCCTCTCTCTGTCATTTGAATAACATCGGCCACCCCCTGTCTTTCATTCCCTTTTGTTTGTTTTTCAACCTCACTCACTCAAAAAGACTCTAAAAAGCCTCTCTCAAAATCACCTACACTTCATTTAAGAAAACACTCATCTCCCTACACTACACACTCTACCACCAAGCCCTCTAACCCCACTACCACTCCACCAAATCAACAACTACCAAGCACTATGCCATCCTCACATATGCTCCCTTACCACTGACACATACCCACAACATTTCCCAATCCCAATCTATTAGCCTCCATTGCGAAAGATGGAGCAACACTCTTAACTCCAGTAAAGTAACTAAACTTAGTTTTCCTCATCTTTTCATTAAGGTTCATGTTAATATCTTATACCTTAGACACTTATACTTTCATTTACATGCATGTCCTAGAAATTCAAAGTATGGTTGTGTAGAATAAGTCCAAGTAGTGAATGAACAAGGCTTATTAATTAGGGTATTAGCACTAACATATAAGGAAGTTAAGTAACTAGTGTGTTGTAAGGTCAAACTACAAAGAAAAAACCTTAAACTGCCATTTTCCTTAGCATGACTCATACTTCACTTGTCATCATAATATTATGTAATGATAATAGCCTAAAACAAGTAATAATATGGTTTTAATTAAGAAAAAACACCTTAGAACAAGTATTACATGAAGAAGATGAAGGAAGCCTTAGAAAACCCTAATAAGCTGCCACTAAGGATGAGCATGACAATTTATAAATATCGATTTATTTGTGCAATGACATGATTAGTTAGTGTTAAGTATAGTTTAGGACTTGATTAACCAAGTTAAGTAAGGTAATGATGAGTTAGGGCCCTAAATAGCTTAAGTGGTAATTAGAGACTTAAAAATGGTAATAAAGGCCCTGTTAATGATAAGAACCAAACTTATACCTTAGTGAAAATAGAAGGCCTTTAGTGGGCTTAAGCCCAAAATAATAAAATGATAGGTGGAATCGGGCTTAAAGCCCTAAAATGCAAAATGAGCCTTAAAAAGCCCTAAAAGAACCAAGATTAAGGTTTAATAGCTAAATGACCAAATCTAGACCCTATTCTAAAAGGCTCATAAAGAGATGTACAAAATGCCCATTAAGCCCTAAGGCTCACCTAAGACATCCTTTATAGGCCCCTTAGTGAGTTAAGCCCTTAAACTAAAGAAAAGAGCCTGTTTAGGCCCATAAGAATAACATTAAGGCCCAAATTGGAAGCTATGGAACTTAAGCAAAAAACTTAGCTTAGAATACTTAAATAAAAGCCCCAAAGGTTAAGTGTAAGGCCTAATACTAAAAACTAAGCTCAAAGGTCAAAACTAAGCCCAAACCCTAAAGTGATCAAATTAGCACCTTGGACCAACGAATTTGATAGGCCCAAACTAAAACCTTACTAGCCTAAATACTCAAAGAAGACCTCACCAAATGAAAGAACACTCGAAAGTGATGAAAAACGATTGCAAGATTATTAAAAACAAAATTAAAACGAAGAAACTACAACCAAAATAAGAAAACAATTAGAATAGGAATTTAAAGTAAGAAGGAGTAGATAGTTAGTATAATGAAGATACTTATGTGCCTTAATTGTATTCTTCAGATGATGTAAACCCTAAGATTGACACAGTTGAGGATTACTGGGACTACTAGACTCTATGGCTGAGTAAGTACACTGACCTATATCTTATCTTGCTTGTGCTTGTAGTGTAGTGTACTAATTAATTATATCTATGAAAATCATTATGCTTGGAGGAATTTGAGGTATTTGTATGTGCTTGTATTGGTTACACTTGCATGCTAAAATACCATGATATATAAAAACCAAGATATAGTTGTTACATTAGTAGATAAGGCTCTAGAGTGTCAATCATATATTTGGTTGGTCACTTGTAAACCGGAATAATAATTATTCAACCTTAATATGAACTAGTCATGCATTCCATGTCTCTGCATTGTTGTGAAAGGGCATTAGCACTACGGAGTGAAGCAGGAGATCATGTATGTTTGATCCATTATTGTTATATGTTGTTCTTGTTTTTGTGTAATGTACTCATGTGACGTATTCTTGCCTCAACCTTTAGGATCTACTTAGCTTTAGAGAATACTATTCTCTATTTGAGGTCGAGCTGTCTCCCTTACATTGGGTTTGCCAAGAAAGAGATCATATTTATTTGGATGATAGATGTATAGACCCAGGTCTTAACGTACCTATATACTTTCTAACCTAAGTAACAGTGGGAATAATATCGCACTTTACATGGTCAGCACCAGGCTATATACAATGTTTGCATTTCATATGCTTGTTCACATTGCATATGCATGTTTAATTAACTTGCTTGTAAATTGATTATTAGTAGAATATGAAGGTTACTTACTAATCAGTTGTAGTTTACCCCCTTATAGTTTGTTGTTGTAGTAGGATTTATGGTTAGAGTCGAGTTGTGAGATGCTTAAGGTTAGTACTATTGACATTAAGGTTATGAAAGGGAAGAAGAGAGCTCGGGTGGACATATATATGTTATTTGGACTCTCTAGATTTTATTTTATTTTTTAGTATTTTGAGTAGCTTAGACTACTAGCATCACTTCATTTTAGTGTGTATAACTTAATCGACGAACATTTATCTTTGTTAAAGTATGTTAAGCTTATTTATAACAGTTTAGTTAATGTTTAATGCCTTGCTATTTACTTGATACTAGTCTCCCGGTAGGAGTCAAGATTGTGTAGACGCCTTGTGTAATGCATCGAAGGTTTTTAATTAATGGTGGTACTTAATCTCAGATCTTCCCATAGTATACAACAGTGTTGCCATGACTTGATCACCCCTTTAGGTTGTGACATAAAGTGATTTGCTACTTCATTTCTCAATAGTCCATATCTACTATTAAATATTCTTGGCATTATAGTTATACTTCTTTTCTTAGTGAATGTTATTAGTATTATTTTTTTTATTTGGGCTTTTAATTTTTTTTTTTTTTATTATCTAAGCTTTCATCTACTATATATAAATAAATATCCTAGGGTGCATTCATGTTTTGGAAATCCACTTATGATCTTTTTGTCCTTTTTTTTTTCTTACAGTAATTGGATTTTTTTTTTCTTATACCATCTACCTTCTATATAAAGAGTTTAATTTATTAATTATTTTACATTTTGGATTTGATTATACAAATGAATTTAATTTTTTACACATATAACGTGGGTACATGTTTGTCAATATATATACACATGCACACACACATACTCAAAATGATAGTAGAAAAAAGTTAGAAAAAGTTATTTTGGGATGATATAAATGCATGTGTCTATTCTTTCTTGATTAAAAAAAAAAGAACTATATTTAGCAATCGCATATATAATTAATTAATTTAACTATTTATTTTTATTATTTGTAATAAGATACAATGTTCGCTAATTATAATACCCCTTAAATATTGAGAGAAGGAACTCTAATCATCGTGGTACTTTTTAAAGTAGTGGCTTAGAGCATGTTGGAAATTTGAAGTTAAATATACTCAAACTAGGTTAATCCAGGATAAGTGACCTACTAGGAAGTTGCTACACTAAGGAACAAAACCATACAACGTATTATGCCAAAGCGAATAATACCATAATGGAAGAAGTTTTGACTAAGTCGTTACAGGTAATATCAAAGCAGTCTACTAGCCAGAAAGACGAAGTTCTTACTTGGTGGTGGTCCTAGACCTATATAACAAAATTGACAAGGACATCAGTTCTATAACGAGGATGGATTGCAGTACCCTTTAAATGTAAGGAGAATGAATTCTAATTATCAAGATCCCTTTTGGTATGGTAGCTTAGAGCACATCGAAACTTCAAAGGTAAGCATGCTTAAGTTAGGTCAATTTAAAATGAGTGACTTCCTGAGAAGCTGTTGCACTAATGGATAAGTAGTACGGCTTACTATGCTAAAGCGGACAATATCTTAGTAAGAGAAGTTTTGGTTAGGTCAAATACTAATAAAATTAAAACCACACACAATATCTATGATAAAATGGATAAATTATGCTAATTAGCCTTACGTAAATTTGTAAGTATGTGTGTGCTTTTTTTTTTTTTTTAATGATAAAGGGGCATGGCTGTATTGTGATCAGTTACCTCTGTGTACATAAACCACCAATAAGACCAATGCACTGGGTAAGAGTAACTTGCATTATAAAAGTATCCTAAGAAGTGTCAATAGTAGGATTTGAATTGAATGCCTCATGCAAATTATTATGAGTATGTCTTAGGTCTTAATCACCAGGCTAACCCCTTGGAGGTTTAGGAATCTAACCAATATATATATTTAAAAGCTAACTTAGGCCTATGAATCTAACCAATATATATATATATATATATTTAAAATGGTGGAATCCTTTCTAAAAACATAATTTCTTTTTAGTTATTCAAATTAAATATTTTTCACTTTCATATTATAGTCTTTAATAGGCATAGTCAATGCAAATTTTTATAAATTCTTGATCTCTAATTGAAACAAATAGCAGAACATAGAAAGTAACCTAATCAGTAGAAGAAGATGAGCAGGTGAACAATACTGCAAAAGATGAAAATATTAGTAACTAACTTCCTATACATCTGTTACAAGTATTTATCATGTTATAAGTACTTTAATTTTTTTTTTTTTTTATTTCTTAGGATGTGGTAAAGAACATATATCTTTTTTTTTTTTAATGAACATTTCATTTGGAAGTATTTACAATAAAATATTTTCCAAATTTTTCAACAAGAGACAAGGATGTTATGGTGATAGATCAATAAGGCCATCGTACATTTTCATGAGGTGGCAACTAGTGTAGATACCTTGTTTTTACTACCCTCTTATCTTTATATTTACTTTTAATTTTGGTTAAGTTTACAAAAAATTTGAAAAAGTACAAAAAAATTAAAAAATACAAAGTGTCAAAAGTTTTTGAGTCGAGTCAGTTAATCATTTAGGATTAGATCAAGTAATAATAAAAATAAACATGCTATTTAGTAAATTTTGAGTCTTTAACATTTAGGCTACATTGGGAAAAAAAAAATTGAACTCATGCAAGTGGGCTCTTTTGAAATTTGAACAATTTTAATTGGATGAATAAAAAATAAGACTCGAAATTTATCAAATGGAAATTAAGCTAAAAAATATTTAAAATATATTTTTGTCCGTTATTTGATTGTTTTAGGGGTATCGAGTAGTCTTTAAAATAAATTGGATCAAATAAACTGTAGATTTGGAGGCCATTTGGCCTAGACAAAATAACTAAATAAAATTGAGCTACATAACTTTTGAAAACCGATAACAGCATAGTTGGTAAGGTGTGTAATGTAGGCAATAGTGTTTTATGTCACAGGTTTGACTTTCGTAGGTGCCTTTGAGGGTTTTTCTTCTTTTTTAAGTCATGTGACCTGCATGTGACATCTCCTTCCCAACTAGTGTATTTTAGATTAGAAACAAGAGCTTTAACCATGGTTACTAGATTCGTACCCCCTTTGAATCTTATCAATTCTTTGCTATTTTTCTAACGAATTTAAATGCAAATATACAAAACAATTATCAAAAACTCAAAATATCTTAAAGATTGCATCGATAACAATTAAATTAAGATTTGATAAAATTAAATAAAACTCAAGCTTTATCTATGGTCGATACAATCACATCCCGAGCTTTGAAATTGATTTGAAACTTATATTAATAAGTATTAAAGTTCAGGTAATGGGAAGAAAGAAAACACATGGTGAACACACAATACCCATAACATGAAATAGCAACATAATGTGCAAGTGCAACAAACCCATCCATGATCGACCTCAACCACTCTTTGTCTCATGCTCATGCGATACATATACACACTACTACAACATCAAATGACCACATCATGTGAACCCCCATGCTTTAAGCTTCAAGCATCGACCATCTTGGTACACGATTGTGACCCTAGTGGTGTCTACGATCAAACCTATTATCAACCCTTAACCACCATTCTAGCTATAGTTGCCAAAATCCCAATTTTATGAGTTTACTATTTTAGGAGGCTTTTTCAAGTTAATTCGTGCATAAAATCATTTTCGTATAAAAACTTAAGTTTTTAACCGAGTTTATATGTAAATTCAAAGAAAACTTATATTTTTTATCGAGTTTATCGATTCTACATATTTGACTTGAATATGCTAGAAAAAGGAAAAGATACAACTAATTTTTTACAAGCCATCAACTATTAGAGCAATACATTATCTTCCCTATATTATTTTAATTTTTTTCCTTTTTTTCACTTTTTCATAATCCCTTATTTTATGTTTATAGCTTTAATCTAGATTTCAGCTTCAACAACAAATATTATAAGGAAAACTATATACTTCATTTTATACCACAGTAATTTAAAATGAATTTAAATGTTTAGTTCTATTTAATTCACTACTTTTTTTCAAAAAAAAAAAAAAAAGAGAAAAATTTAGTTTCAATTTTGTTTGTTCTTCTTCCATATATGTTAAATTATATATTTTTAGAATTTTTTTTATAAAAAAAGAACTTAAGTCTTCATTCATTTATTTTTATCATGTATTTCAAGTTTTAAATAATTAATATAAGCATATCTATAGTTTTTTAAAGTTACTGTACATAGATTGTAGAAATTTACGTTTCTACGTTTTAATTTTATGTTTCGATTCTATTGACTATCTAGCGATTCTAAGTAGAATTGTGAGTTTAACAACCTTGATTCTAGTTACCGCAAAACACCACTCCCTAACCAAAACTATTACCACCAACAGCATACTCGTGTCCCAAAACCCCTATAGCCACTCTCTATCACGTTGAATCAACTATCACTACAACAATCAAAGACCTCTACCCTCGATTGCCACCGAGAACACCAAAGCCACTACGAAACTATAAGGCATGGTGTTCAAACCCCATTTTGCCAATCTCTTTCTCGTAAAAAGGATTTCCTCTTCAATTCGATGGTTGGATTACTTAGAATGAAGCTAAGAGTTGCTGCATGTTGTGCTTAGAGAAGAGTCGACTCGTGTGTGAGTTGAAGCTTGCGACTAGACTTGAGAACCTGACCTGTGCATATAGAAGCCCCTAGTCCAACTCGTTGTCTAGTAATGGAATAGGTAGGTTTGTTTTCTTTGTTTTTTATTATTAGTTTAGATAGTTTATATATATGGAAAAGTTATCCTTAATACCCATGCTAACTTAGTTTATTTTTATTGCAGGTTATTTATTTAGCATTAGTTGTAGTTTTATTTGTTTGTTTTAATTTTTAGCATAGGCATATTATTGATGTGTGATATTAATTTTTGTTTAAAATTGCATAACTAGAATTTTTGCATGAAAAGTCACTAACAAGTCTTCTATGGGTCTTTTGTAATAATTCTTATTGGTTTGTAGTATGGCATATATTTTGCTTTTATTTTTTTTTTTTTTGTAAAAATTTCATTTTTATGAACATTTAGAGTAAAATTGCATATTTTTAACTAAAATAGGATATTTTAGGAAAAATTACATATCTTTAAATAAAAATTGCATCTTTAGGAAAAACCACATTTTTTGTTCAAATTCATGTTTTTATTAAATTTTTGCGTATATTTCCTCATCAAAATTGCATATTCTAGAAAGTTTTCATTACAATTGCACTTTTAGGTATTTAGGGTTTTCAAGAAAAATAAGGGAAAGAAAAAAGGCTTTGTCATGTAGTTAGGTTTTCAAAAAAAAAAATCTGAATTAGTTTTTATTTTTAATTAGGTTTTTTAGGGTTTTCTAAAATTTAGGAATAAAAATTAGGATTTTCTAAATAGAATAAATGGAGAAAAACATAAACCTAGCTATTTCTCAAGAAATAAAAGTAACTAGTACACTAAAGTTTTCTTAAAAAAAGCTAGAATTACATTAATTTGATCATGATTAGTGGATACGTAGGCACCTTCAAGGCAACGGTCAAATTTTGAATATTTTAATTTTTTTAGGAAAGTTCGTAATTAAGAATAATAGAAAATCTTTTTCATGCATTTATCATAGTTTTGCATATTTTCACATTTTTAGAAAAATTATAAAAATAAAGGGCTATTTATCAATTTTTTTTTTAATTTGTACATGGTGACTATAATCTTCATAGTTTAGTCCTAGAATTCAACTCTTTGGTTAATATTTTCTAAAAAAAATTATATTTTTAGAAAACTTGTATGCTAGTGACTCGATTATGGTCTTTCTACCCAAAAACCCTCATTTTATTTTATACCAGTTTTACTAGTTACCGATTCCAATTAATTTTTCAAAAAATTTGTAAACATTTTTTCGAAAAATATTTTTCTTTAATTTAATGTTGAGTAATCTATATTAAGTGAGCTGAGCTTAATATAAATTAAATTAAGGAAAATCAAAATAAGGTTCGATAGAATTTGCGACTTTATTAGGGACATTAGTGGATTAGCCATGTACAATTTTAAAAAATAAAAAGTTAATTAATGGGCTTTTATTTTTCTTATTTTTATTTTCATTTTATTTGTATATTATTGTAAATAGTTGTACTAATTGGGTTTTTGTAATGTAGGTCTACTAGAAAGGGTCCAACCTAATAGCCTTAGTTTTGGGGGAATTTAGGGGGTTGTTTTTTCTTAAGTACCATATGCACATGCTTAAATGTGATCAAACTTGGGCTACTTTAGTAAACTAGCAAGGGGCATCATTGTGTAACCCTTAAGTCGCAAGAATCTTTATCCTTGCTTGACAATGATAGGTGAGTCCACTCTTGCTTCAATGTAGCTGAGAAATCATTGCTCCAAAAATTTATGAGGCTACAAAGCTTGAAGCCCGTAAACCCTTCTCTCTTGCATCACTTTAAGATAAAAATGGTTAGTGATTTTAAATTATAGGAGCTTGAGAAGAATTATTATAATATACGACCAGTTAGACCTTTATATTTAGAAAAATTAAATTAATTAACACACATATATATATTTATATAAGTGCCTATGAGCTTTATTTTTCAAAAAGATTTAATTTTAGAAATTTTTCCACTTATATGTAAATGTGCATGAATATTGACTGCGTGTTTATAATAATTCTACCCTTATAATTTATTAATTATTGATCCCTATTGCATTACACTTATGTATAGTAGATTGCATCAAATTTATTTATGTTTTAATTTGTATATGTGTTATTTCTCATATTTTTCTTTTATACAATATGTAATTGCTTGTGTATATTATCTTGCAATATATGTGTTATGTATTTCTTTATTTTGTAAAAAATGATGGTGCAACAAAAATTTAAGATGGAACCCTCCAAATTGCATTAAATCTTGGGGAAATTGCAAAAAATCTCCATAAACTTTGACTTAAGTATGGATCAACCCCTTGAACTTTCAAAGTAAGGTTTTTAATTTCCTAAACTTTGATTTTTATGCATAAATAACCTTTAAACTTTGATTTTGATACATAAATAACCCCAATCATCTCATAGTTTAGGGGGGTATCTATACACTAAAATGAAAGTTTAGGAGGTGTTTATACAGCAAACACAAAGTTCAAGGGTAATGAGGGTTGTTTTGCTAATTTATCAAAGTTTAGGGGGTTAAAAACCTCACTTTGAAAGTTTAAGAGAAAAATCTACACCAAAGTTAAAGTTTAGGGGGGTTTTTTTGGTATTTTCCCCTTAAATCTTTTATGGGTTAGCAAATAAATAGTAGTGCTATGTTTTTCAAAAATTAATAATCATGAATAAGGAGTTACAATTCTATTTTCCCATGTAAGATAGTGGTTGTATGATATTTTTTTCACATGTAAAATATATTTCTCTATAACTTATTATTGTACTTATATATTTTTTTCATGCAATTCATTAATCCTTTGAACCTATAGAGCAATTATAATCAAATAGGAGTCTAGGGCATTTATAATTGCCTATGTGTACATCCATGTCATGTTCATCATATCAATACTATCCAATCCAATCATCTATAGCATAGGTTTTCATTGGTTTCCATTAATAAAAAGGCATTTTCAAGAATGTTTCATTAAGAGAGAGAGAGAAGAAAGAAAGAATTTTTGCTTGTAAATTAGTCATTACCCTTAGTTGTCAATCTTTTAAATAGTCACTCATACCTGTCAACCTTGTAAAATTTTCAATCTTCCTAATAAGTTAGGAGATGTCAAATGATCCTGTGTGAAACATAATTTTTTTTGTAAAATAAGTGTTTTCAAATGTTTTTAGAATAAAATTTTGCAAGAAAAGTCATAAAGTTTTCAAAGAGGAAAATTCGCTAACAAGTACAAATTTTATAAGCTTTGAGTTCTTACTTTTAAGTAATTAAGCCTATTATTGAAGCCCACAGCCTTTTATTCTAAAGCCAAGATGATTAACAACAACAATTTTGATGCAAGACTTACTGCTTTAGAGCAAAACACGCTAAAAATGATTGAACAAATTCAAGCCCTCACAAGTGCTCTTGGGATTCTCAATGATTGTCGGACATCTTAAGTGAATCTAAGCTAGAATGCAAATGTGACTCTACCCCCCAAATTGGAAAATATTAAATCAAGCCCCAAATGCTGAAACATGGAGCAAGGAATTTGATGAGAAACAAAAGGAGAAGGAAAGGAAGTTCATGCAAAAGCTGATCGAGAAAAAAAAAAAGCCTTGGAGGTAGTAAACAGGCTAGAACAAATGGCAATGGTTAACTTGCCATCTTATAAAGATGATGCTTTCCCAAAGAAGTTTAAAGTCTCTAAGTTTAAGAAGTACAATGGGATTGGTTACCCAAAACTTCATACAAAGTTCTATATTAAAAAGATGACTAGGTATGCTAAGAATGATCATCTAATGGTGCATACTTTTCAAGATAGCTTACTTGGGCTAACTCTAACTTGGTATGCTCAACTTAACCTAAGTGAGATCAATACCTAAGATAAGTTAGCTTAGGTTTTTTACAATAAGTACAAGTTCAATATTTAAGTTGCCCCATCCATGTAGGATTTGAACAACATGCAAAAAAAGGCTAGTAAATCATTCAAGGAATATGCCCAAAGATAAAGGGGCGTGGTAGCCAAAGTCAATCCTCCTATGCTAGAAAAGGATACGACTTTCATGTTCATCAACACTTTGGACAAGCCATATTATGTGCACTTGTTAGGTAATGTAGTAGTTAGTTTTACAGATATCGTAGTGGCAAGGGGAAGAATTGAGGAAGCCATACAAATAGGAAGCTTAGTGAAGCTAAACTAGACAAAAAAGAAGATAGCATCTATAAAGCCATCTAATGAAAGCACTATAAATTATGCATTTCCAAGGTTGTACACATAGAGGCCGCACCACAACAAACAAGAACAAGGGAAAATAAAAGGTAATTTACCCAATTTGAGCAACTACTAGTCGGATATAACATACTAACTAATCTTACTTGGCCTAATCTTCACTTGATATGATGCACAAGCATTGATTAGAGTCACTTGGTACTGTTCTTTACTAAAGGGAATAGATAAAAACTATGGAAAAACAAGAGAAGATATGGTTAAGTGCTCTTTAAAAGGAAAATTCTGTAATTTAGTAATATGATGTATGATTGTCTGCATACATTAAAATGGGGTGTACATACTAGCCTTACTAAGGTTAAAGTGTGCAAGGAAATGACAAAAATGGATAAGGTACAAAAAGGTTCCTAATACATACTAAAAAGGGTAAAAATGACAAATGAAATTATTTACGGAAAAGCAAAGAATCCTTCTTAAATGTTATGGTAGAAGATACGTATTAGGTGGTGATGGGCAACCTATATTGTAGCTGTTCCTAATTGTACAAGTTTTTGGATAGCTTAACACTTGAAGGATCAAGCTTGGCTTATGGCAAGAGAGGGTTTAGGAACTAAGCTGACCTAAACCGATTCATGTCAGAGCTCGAACATTTCAAGATTCTCAGATCCCTTTCAAGTTGGGCACCTTAGCAATTTAGCTTGGACAAATACCTAGAGCTGGGTAGCATAGAGACTATGCTAATCTCTACTAATGTTCTGCACTCAAGTCAATAGAAGTATAGGAGTCAAGATCAATGAAGGAATCTTCATCCTAAAAGGATTCTCGAGCTAGTATTCATCGAGTAAATCCTTGTAGTCCTTTAGCTCATCTTTGGGTGACTTATCCGAGGAGTTGATTCCTATAATCTACTTAGGGATTGGAAGGATTTGTCCTCAAATTAGAAGGGGCTTGTTGTGGTTACTCTCCTTTGGTCTCTTTTGCAACTTCTTTGGGTTGGTGAAGGATCATATTGGATACATTAAAGGTAGGGGAGACACCATAGTTCTCTATAGCTTGATCCAGTAGGCTTTGTAGTTGATTTTCTTTATGACTTTGAGTGGACCATCAGCTCTTGGAGATAGTTTGCTCTGTTTGAAGTGTAGAAATCCTTCTTGGTTGAGGTAAATCCATACTAAGTTGCCTAGGTTAAAAGAAATAGTTTGACCACTATGGTTTCCTATCTCTTGCTATCTTTTATTGAACTTGGCAATCTTCCTAGCTACGGACTGGTATAGCTCTTGTAATCCTTAGGCTTAGTCAACTCCGAATAGGCTCTCTTTGGCAACTTTAGGGGTACCAATCAGGTCTAGTGGGATAATGGGGCTAAGGTCGTAGAGAACCTTAAAATGAGTCTTTCTAGTGGTACTATGGATAGTTTAATTGTAAGTGAACTCCATGACTAGTAGGCATAAGTCCCAATCCTTCAAATTCTTTCCTACGACAACTCAAAATAGAGATCCTAATGTCTTGTTCATCACTTTAGTTTGGCCATCAGTATGAGGATAGTTACTAGAACTAAACATAAGTTTGGTCTCAAGTCTTCTCTAAAGTGTCTTCTAGTAATAACTTAGAAATTTTGTATCCCAATTTTAAGGAATGGTCTTTGAAACTCCATGTAATCAAATGAGCTCCTATAAAAATAAATCAGTAATATATAAAGCATTTTTAGTTTAATGGCATAGAATGAAGTGTTCCATCTTGTTGAAGTGATCCATTACTATAAGGATCGAATCCCACCCTCTAGATGTTCAAGGAAACCTTAGGACAAAGTTCATCTTAAGGTCAACCTAAGGCGACATTAGTGTTGGTAATGGCATATCTCCTTCATGTGGCTCCTTCCTTCCTTTCACTCTTTTAGTAAGTTATAGTAAAGTTCTTATTCTATCCATATATCAATCAATAATCTAGCTATGTCAACCTTTTCAAAATGGGCCTTAAGTTCGATGAACTCTTACCTTCATTCTTATTTAAATGCCTATGTTAATATCTATCTAGTTTAGGGTCATTGTATCATGATCATTATCGCAATTTATATCAGAAAGTAGATTTAGCTACAATTTAGTAGAGTCCTTATATGCTTATTTGTATTTTAGTATTACTTAAGCCATTTAGTTGTCATTAGAGAATTAAATCGATTCATATGTTCATTTAGTTGTTAGTTATAGGTTAAGGGCATGTTTTATGTTATATTTTTTAGCAATAAGTAGTCTATGTTACACTATATTGGTTATTCTAAGCATCTCTGGCTTAATTTGTCTTAGTTCTATCAAACTCCATTTAATATCATCTAAATTTGTATAATTAACTTATTAGAGGCCCCATTATCCTTTCATTGTTGGTCATTACATGAATTTAGGTCCAAATTACATTTTTATATGTAACTTGCCTAGGTAATTTATCAATTAACCACATCAAACAGTAATTAAGGTTATATATGCACATATTGACTTTTATAATCCATTCAGGGCTTTGTTTATGTAATATATTTCTAATTGTTAAAGACTCATTTGGTTTTGATGATAATAAAATATATACTATGTTATACTAATATGTTTATTAAGTGTGTAGATTAATTAAATAATTTTACGACATAAAGGCCTAGCTCCTCTTGATTGAATAAATAAGTTGGATTAATTTTTCTACCAAATTAAGCCATCATGTGGAGATTAAATTATGGCAGTAAAAAGGTATCATTATTATGAAAAGGGAAGCATATTTTGTTTAGTCATATCAAATTGAACATGAGCATCCTGTTATTTAATTTGTGATGGTCCAATTTCTTGCCATCATAACAACGTGTCTAGCAATGTGTAAATTATGAAGGACAAAACATAGAGACTCCTAACAAGTTCAGTTTATGTGATCCAAGTTGGTAATGGGTTTTTATCAACATAGAGAAGCTGATATGTGATTTTACGTAGTATTTAAATTGGTATCACAAAATAAGAGAGATAAGATATGGATTATATTGGTTATTTTGATGGGATATCTTTGGAGTATTATTTGGAGATAATATTTCAAATTTAAAAGACATATGAAATATGGATTAAGCTCAAAGAAATATCTTGAATTTAAATTTAAAGAAGAGAAGGTGAAGATATGGATAAGATAAAAAAGATGTGCAGAATTTTTTGGAGATATATCTTTCAAGTTCAAATTATAAGGATTTTCAAGGGATTTCAAATTCAAAATGAGTGGGATATATTTATTCATGAAAATGATAAATTTTTAGTAGATATTTAAGCTTTATGATGAAGTTTATGAAGACAAAATTATGGCTGATTTTTTAGGACGAATTTTTAAGATAATAGTCACAATGAGATATTTTCTTGATTTGGTAAAAGTTTTCATTGCAGCAACATTGGCTTTTATTCAAATTCAAATTCAAAATTGAAGGATAATAGCCACATGAGAGATCTTCCCCAATTAGTTACAAGGTGCTTGGTCAAGATTACAACAAGGAAATATCTCCACTATTTTCTACATCAACTAGCCCTTCTTTTATTGTTACATCGAGAATCAATAGAATATAAGTCGAGCTGTTGAAGAAACAAGATATATACACTTAGTACAGAACAAAACACTTAAGATTAGAATCGAATTTCAAAGGCTCTCTCGTGCAAACTATTAGAAACTATGTAAAAAATTGAGTGAAAACATATTTTTCATTTCATTGCTTTTATTTTTATACAAGTATTGTAAAGAGATCTTTAATTTATTATCTCATCTTTTTGTAAACATTATTGATATTGTAATTGAGTGAGTATGAAGTTAAGGAGTTCCCTATAGGCTTTTGTTTAACTTAGTTAAGAGCTAACGAGAAATGAGATAGAATAGAGAAATGATTAGATATTCTTGTAAACTCTATTTCATTTTTCACTATTGAAAGTATTGGACTAGTGGAATAGTACTTGTAAGGAGACTAGTGGAATGGTACTTGTGAGGAAGACTGAGTCCCTATCAGTAGAGTTAGGAGAGAGCAATAGGCAAAAGGATGAAACTCTTTAAATTAATTGCCTGATCTACTTTTTCAATATCTTATTTACTTTTATGCATTCTATTATTTGAATTATTATTGTGTACCTATTGTTAAAATAATCAATCTTCAACTACTTCTCATGCCATTTAAGTTATTAAGAGGGAAGTTGCTTTAAAAAATTAAAAAAGGTTCATTTTTACAGATGATATCAATTCACCCCATTCTTAATATTTTACACGGGACTTACAATGATTAACTTATTAAATCATATAATTATAGTTTAGTATCATATTTAAATATACTTAGTAGGAGTGCTACTCATTAGGGTTTCAAAAGAATAAATTTTACATTAATCAACATCACATACTACATCAAATTGTAACTTAGCTTCATATGTTTTAACATAGTCGAAATTAAGGCTCATAAACATGTTTTGTTCATCATTTTCCACTACTAATCATTAGTATATGAATGCTGTAAAATATAATTCAAATTTGTCCAGTTCAATTTTTATAAGAAATTTAATCATTTTCCATTAAATAAACACTAAGTTGGCCTTATAACATCTACTAGGTATTAGAGATGGATTATATAGTGCAAAAATTTACAATGCATGAGTCTAAGTGACCTAGATCAAGAGTGTAAGGTAGGAAAATAATAGGAATTAGTGCTGATTTTTAGCATAAACAAAGTAAAAGATTGAAAATAAAAAGTTTCATGATCACAAATTTAACATAATATAGAAGTTCAATGTAATGACTACTAGAATAAGCACCCAAACGATGTAATTTCTTCAAAAATAAGAGGGACACAAATTTCTTAAAAGATTTGATGATCATTTTAGCTTCTTCAACTAGGGTTGTAAGATCCTTCAAGTGTTTTACTAGATATTATATTAAAAAAAGAAATAAAATGAGTAAAAATTATCGAATAAACTAACATTGAAGATATTAGTTTGAAGAAGGCCTTACCTTTTAACGTTTTGAGCCACTTGAAATAGACTAAAAATCAACCCTTATCCCTACCATAGATGGCTATGAAGTAGCAAAAAGATTGGACTCCTTAATCAAGTTCATTTTGATGAGAAAATGTGAAAGAAAATGATGGGAAAATGAAGGAAATGAGAGGGAGTTAGAAAGGGAACATGATGATGGATTAAGATTTAAGGAAATGAAGATAGCTTAAGTATTAAAGTGGATAAAGTGCATGGAAAGGGTGAGATGTAAGCATGCATAAATTTTAATTGGGCAAAAGAAATTTTGAGTGGGATTTTCATCATGGAAAAGGAATTGAGTTTGAAAATTCAAAAGAATATGGAGGAATTAGGGTTGTAAGGGCATGATCCATCACATTGGGAGGGAAAAGAAAATTCTTCTAAAAGCTTAATTAGTCTAGTTATAATTAGGTGGCATTTGGTTAGCAAAACTATATGGTATAAGAAAAACTAGATAGCATAACACAAGGAAAATAGGGCAGTATAACTCTCTTGTACCATATTTGGTATCTACATATTAGTCACGAATCTTTGTGATTGAAAATTTAAACGAATTAACTATTCATATTTTAAACTACAATAAACTTTAGTGTTGTGATTTGAGACTTAATATAAGGTTATTTTTAGAGTTCAAAGGTATATTTCTTCTGTATTATGAAATAGATTTTTATACCATCAAATATATGATACAATCTTTTTTTATTGTAATCTAGTATCTAAAGACTCTTTTTCCTAATAACTTTGACAATTATGCAAACTAAATAATAAACTAAAGAATTTGTCAACTTTTGTACTATAAATATGTGACAACAAAATGATCAAACTTCAAAATAGGCATGTATTAGTTAAAATGCACATTTTTTTAAAGATTTACTAGTTTAAGCATATGACTTCAAGAGTAAGTGGACTAAGTGCTCAAAGCAAACATAAAAGGGTGGATTTATAATTTCCACATAAAAAAATATATATACAAAGAAATAGAAAGAATAGGAAGTGATAAAAAAAGAAATTCTATTTGATTTTTTATTTTATCTAGAAAATAAAAGGAGATTATATGAAAAATGTAATTATTTCATTTCCTTGGATCATTGGCCATTTGTCAAGAGTTTCGAGTTTAATATCGATATTTTAGTAACAAATTCAACAAATCTAAGTGTAGTGCTTAGTGTATTAATCTTTTCTGGAAAGGGAGTACGTACGAGTTATTTATTTTAAGAATAGGCTGGACAACACCAATTGCACTTTTTTCATTGTAAATAAAAAAAGTAAAAGAATGCACATCATCTCACGCATTACTTTTGAATAAATTAAAAACCATATTTTAGAACCATAGTATTTCTTGATTAGTTAATAACTTTACTTTAATTCTCTATTAACCAATAGTATGATACCTTTTATATGGCTAAAGTGATACTGTTTGAAATTCAAATGTAGCATGATATTCTTTCTACCACTTTATTAGTTTCATATAGAAATGGTGTCAAAAAACAAGTAGTTGAAATTTTTTTACTTACTTAGGACACTCATGTCAATAAAATTATTTGATACCTTTATTAAAAAAAAGTCACATTTTTTTTAATCTTATCCAATGCCAAATGATGACCTATGTAACTAAAGTAAGAAAGATTCTTTATATTAGAAGGAAAAAGAAAAAACTTTGCTGACAATTTCTTATTTTTATTTGGTCAAAAGAGTCTTTTGAATCCAATATTAGGGTCTTAGCTTAGTGATCGGTTTTACTGTGGTTTTTTTAATTTTGAATATGGTATAACTAAAGAAGAGAGGATAGGCTCATTACATTAAAAAAGAAAACAATATGGGAATTTGACATAACTTATTGAAATAATTGAGTGTGGAGCCAAATGAAACGAATGATTCTTGTTTGGCTCAAGAAGAGATTATGGAAGTTTTGAAATTAATCAAAAGATAATCTACTTTCATTAAGGGATTCATTAGATAATCAAAATCAAAGGATCTTGAATATTACTCAAAATTCAAAAAAATTACATGGAGGAGTCATTAAACAGCTTAAAAAAGCTCGAGTTATTTTAGGTAAAGTAGAAATGGAAGTGAAGCAGTTTTGAGTGAGTGAATACTCTAAGATAGAACAAAAAAAGTTGAATATGATTTTTTCAACTTATAAGACCTTGGAACAATTAGAAAACTATAAAAAAAAAAAAAGAAAAAAGAAAAAGAAACCATTCATTTTAAGTAACAAAAGACGATGAATCAAATAAGACAACGAATTTTCTAACAAGCCTTACAAAGAGCAGAACTTTGAATAGTTGTTTGAATAACGAGTTACACTTACATACCATTAGTGCTAATATTGATATGTTTGAGGTGATGAAAGAAATAATCAATTTGTCCTTCAACTATAGGAATTATTTTTTTTTTCTTATAAAAAAGAATTAAGAACACTCACGGTAATGTTAGAACCAACGAAATTAGTAATATTATTAGTGATCTTATTGAGCAATATAATAGAGAAGTAATGATTGTAAATAATGGTACACTTCAAGTAAGCAACAACATTGCTAATATTTATGGTCTTAATGAAGTAATGGTAGGTGAATTAGTAGGATTTGAAGAGCAAATAATATGCATTGCTCCAAATTTGGAATAAAATAATCTTGGTGTTGTATTAATGGGTGATGGTTTGATGATACAAGAAGGAAACTTTATAAAAGCAATAGGAAAAATTGCTTAAATACTGGTGAATGAGGCTTATTTAGGTTGTGTTATAAATGTGTTGGCAAAACCTATTGATAATAGAGGTGAAATTTCTTCCTCTAAATCTCAGTTAATTAAATCTCTTGCTCTAGGTACTATTTTGAGACATTCCATATATAAGCCTCTTCAAACCGAGTGTATTATTAGTTCATTTAATGATCCCTGTAAGACGGGGTTAACACGAATTAATTATTAAGGAGAGATAGATTGGTAAATCAATAATAGCTATGAATACCATTCTTAATCAACAAGGCAAAACATAATATGTGTTTATGTAGCAATTGGTGAAAAAGCATCTTTTGTAGCTCAAGTAGTAAATACTCTACAGGAATGGGGAGCTTTGGAATACACTATTATTGTAGCAAAAATAGCAGATTTCCTAACTACGCTATAATACGTAACTTAATATAGAAGAGCAACTCTCATTGAATATTTCATGTACCATCAACGACACACATTAATCATTTATTATTGATCTCTCCAAACAAGCACATGCTTACCATGAAATGTCTCTTTTATTACAAAGACCACTCGGTTATGAAGCTTATTTGAGAGATGTTTTTTATTTGCATTCACACCTTTTGGAAAAAGCCGCTAAATTAATTTCTTGTTTAGACAAAGAAAGTATGATTGCCTTACCAATAGTTAAGACTTATCAGGAGTTGTTTCGGCTTATATTCCTACTAATGTAATTTCTATTATCGATGGACAAATATTCTTATTAGCTAATTTACTCAATGCTAGAATCAGACTTGCTATTAATGTGTGTATTTCTTTCTCTCAAGTAGGCTTCATAGCTCAAATTAAAGCCATGAAATAGGTAGTTGAAAAATTAAAATTGGAATTGACACAATACTTAAACTTAGAAGCCTTTGCACAGTTTGCTTCTAATCTTGATAAAGCTACCTAGAATCAATTGGCAAGAAGTCAATGATTATGTGAGTTGCTTAAACAATCCCAATCAACCCCACTTATGGTGGAAAAACAAATAATGACTATTTATATTGAAACGAAAGGTTATCTTGATTCCTTAGAAATTAGTCAGATAAAGAAATTTCTCATTGAGTATGAGCTTACATAAAAAACAATAAACCTCAATTTTAAGAAATAATATCTTCTACTAAGCCATTGACTAAGGAAATAGAAGCCCTTTTGAAATAAGCTATTCAGAAGCAGATGAAATGCTTTTTACTTCAAGAACAAGTGTAAATAGATTGATAGGAAGAAGGAGAGTAGAAATAAATTGATCACTCTTGATCTTTTCAATTTTTTTGCTTATTAATTTAATCAATCTTTACTTAACAAAATTTAATTAATAAGTCTAAAATTTGAATTTAAAGAACATTAATTTTTTAATAGAATATTAATATTTCGAATTTAAAGAATAGATACACATATATGCATATATAATTTTTTTTCTTATGACTTCTAATTTTTTTTTCTTTTTAACTCTGCTTAATTTGTCTTCACCTTAGAATTTGATTACTTCAAAGCATCACTTTCCAATTTGCATGACATTTTATGTTACTACATTATTATGCATGGTAAAAATTATACATCTTAAGTTTAAAGTGCAAAGAAATTTCATCATTATCTTTTATTCCATAGATTAGTTATTGTATTATTGATCTCAAATTGGTATGCAAAGAGTAATGTTGTTGCAACTTGTATTGCATTTAACAAGAAACTAAAATGGAATGATAAAAGAATAAAATTATGCAGGTATAATGTTTTGTACCATATAAAATGACATCTAAAAATCTTTTAACTTTATGTTTGTGTGTGTGTGTGTGTGTGTATGTGTTTTTAATGAAGATAATGTCTTTCTTCTAAATTCATCACTCTCTATTTACATACATTCTTTAATATAAGGTTTTGATGCATGATCTGGCTATTTATAACGTAATTCAACCTTATGGATTTAGTGACTTGTGATGTAATAAGAAGTATCTTTGTTAAAAAATATTTTTCTTTTTATATGATCCTTAATGTTGGCTATGTACTAACTTGACAATATAATCTTCAACCAAATCTAACTATGATATTTAACCTCGTAACTTACTAAAAAGAATATGGGAAGTAGAATAGGAGGAGAATAAAACAAGTATTCCCTTTCCACACCATGACTATAGGTCATTTGTGCCATCCATTAGAAAACTTGCTAGACATCTATAAAAGATTTAGGTCATTAAAGATTTAGAGGTTAGTGCACAGTTTGTTGGTACTTGAAGATGGTAGAGGAGCATGTTCTTATGATGATGTTGTTAGCATGACAAGAAGTACTATATGGAGATCTCTTAATTGTATCATTGGATTGGTCAAGGAATGCCCTAGCATTAACCACGTATAAGGGATAAGTACTTTACAAAAGATGGGAAATTTTGTCTCTTAGAATGCTTCTCCAAGGAATGAGAATTTTGTATACTAAATAGCCCATAATGAGCAAGATGTTTAGAATAAAATATGGGTTTGAATTCTTTCTATTTCCATTCTTTCAATTTTCATAAAAAAACCTCCTTTAAATGCCCATACTACAAGGCAATTAAAATCTAAATAATTTCAAAGGATGAAAAAGGAGATAACTCATTTCTAGAAAATGCCTATTTCCGACTTGATAAGCACATGCTATATTAGGTAGGGGGATAAATTGGGGGGAGTTAAGACAACTAAATAAAAATTGGTAATTGGTTATTGAAATAGAAAGGAAAGTAAAGTCTATATATTTTTCTTAATAACTCTAATTTCCTCCTCCTAAAATGGGTGAAAGTAGGAGCAAAAATGATGAGCTTATAGGTAACCTTAGTTTTGAAAACCTACCATAAGTACTCTTGGTTAGAGAGCTTGGTGTCTTAAATCCCATTTACTCATATAACATATCAATTATCACTAAGAATTTGAATAAAACCACTTATAACATAAATTATCAAATTTCATTAATTAAACATAGGTCTTTATACATACCTTAAAATCTTCATATTCTACGAGATAACAATACATTACACCAGTGAAAGGAAAGTAAAACTAGGTATTCACTAATCTCCTCACTGTACTTCTTATCTCGACCCAACAAAAAGTCAAGGAATTTAATGAAGGTAATTACCTAGTTGTACTAAAAGACAAAAGGAACTGAAAGATGGATAATCTTATAGAGCTATGAGCAAAACTATTGAGATGCGGATATCTCTTAATGCTATGTACATAAGTACGAAAATCAAGTAAGCTATCAATGATATGCTATGTATGAATAGACATATGTAGCAATGTGTATCAACATGATCTTCTACATGAAATTAAAGACATAAACTTCATCTTAACTTGGGTTGTGGATTCCATCCCCATCATCAGTGTCAAAGTTGTTAATGTAAGATGGTTTAATTTAACAATAAAAAATTAAAAGAATGGGATATCTAAGTGTAAGTGAGCTAAGACTAGACAATAAGAACTTAGAAATGTGTATAGAGGACCTATAAGTCAACATGGTCAATTAGCCTATATTGGCTTAGGTCGACCATCCTTAGCTAGACTAAGATCGACCAATCCTCATAGGACCTAGGCTAATTGTCTAGGCTAATTGTCTTAAATGAGTCTAGGTAACCTTATAAAGTTTAGCTTACCTTCCCCTTTCCTCTTTTCTATGTCATCTTTCAATTGTTTCTTTTTATTTGTTTAGTTTTGGTTTTATGTCTTTTAAGCTATTAGGACTTTCTTTATGAACTTATATAAAGGCTTGGGTTGTGTTATCATAACATACATGAGATTTTGACATTACTTCTATTATATAGTAGTGTATTAACTCTATTTACCTATTTATATCAATCTAGTGATAGATTATGATGAGCACTTTTTATATTGGATCACTTTAACCATTGTTGTATTACTTTCTATCATTCAATCCAATTCATTTTGTTGTTTGGTATATTATACCCGATTAGCCATTCATTTATATCCTTTTTATTTTAATTGCAACATAAACACAAAAGCCCCAAAATATTAGTTTTTAGTTGTTACACACATAAAAGAACTTAAAATATCTCTTTTAGTATTGAAACCTATATATAAACCTAAAATATTTAATTGCAATTCATCAATTGATTCATATCTTAACCTAGATTCTATCCTTATTAGTTATGTAAACCTTAATAAATGAATCCTTGGTATGTTAACCTTAGCTAAAAACCCTGGGTTGCGTGTATAGCATCCCCGGCCAAACACCCAAGATATATGCAATCCAAATATTGAAGGAGTCAGAGTGGAATTATTAACGTGTGATAATCCCCACTTCACTTAGTTTTTAGATAGTGGTTTAGGATTTCACAAAACCCTTCAATTTACCATATAGCAATGATGGCTTTTGAATACAAATGCAAGTGGAAGTCATGCAATGCATACCGGAGAACTCAGGTTGGGCTATTAATTAATTTGTTACAATGTTATCAATGAATAAATCTAATACGCTCAAACGGCAATCTAAAGGGCATATCAATAATCACGACCCATAACTTTTAGTCAATAGAATACAAAACATTTGGGATCTTAATTATCACAGAAATCTAAAAAAAGTTCATATTCACATCGTTTTCTTTGAAAGTGTGCAACCAAATACAATGATAGTTTTTTAGTGTCTCATTTGAATAATGCTTAAAACTATGTATTTAGCTCAACTAGGTTGAGGTACCTAAATGCCTTAAAGAAAACACACGTGGCTCAGGCAAGGGACCGTTGTCCAGATTGCCCTTTGGCCAAGAAGCCTTCGTAGAAATCCATCGAACAGAGAGTAGCCAATGCTAAGAGAGGCTTCAAACCCATCCCATCATGTATGTAGCTCGATTTCTAAGTTGTGTAACGGTGTAACAATGATTGTCCATTATAACAAGAAGTTTTAGACATTGGGCTCATATTGACTTGTAGGATATACACATGCTCTAAAGAAAATGAATTTTATAACTTTGAGATTTGTTTTTAGTCTACTACTCTTTATCTTATAATTGTTGCTTGAGCCTTAAGTTTAAATTCTGATTTTTTTATTAGTTTTTATATTATATTAGGTAAAAATATACATTTATTCCTCAATGATCGGTTTTTCATTTGAGTCCCAATTTTTTTTTATTATTATTTCACATTTTCAACGTTTTCAAATGCTTGCAAAGTTAAACTTTTTTCTAACATTGTTAGCTTTTCCCTTTCTGAATGGTACATGGTGGGTTTTGATTTGCTCAAATAGTTATTTTGAGTAAATATTTTAATAAAATATAAAATTAGCAAATAAAATTATAAAAAAATAAAAAATTAACAACAAAATTAGAAAAATATCCGACCACCACCATAATTAGGAGTAGTTACATCAGTGGCCACATCCACAATGGGTCATAACTTACTATAAAATGTATATCATGTCATCTACCCATAGTAGTAGGTGCTAAATAGCTATCCATTACCATAACTAAAACAAAAACAAAAAAAGAAAAAAAAAAAAAAAAGCTTATCACTTGTTTAGGTCAAGTAACTCGCCTTAGATGGTCATAGTCTATATTTAGGCTTGGATAAGGTAGAAACCATTATTTATTTATTTTTTTCGATTTCTTTTAAATATTTTGATTATTTATCAAGTTATTTGGCCAAATTGAAACCAATCTACGTGTCATTTAAGGACGAAAAAATTAATGGTATTAGAAGAAGTCCAACTTTATCAAAGTTTGAAAACATTTGAGTATTTGAATTAAGATAAATAAATAAATAAAGTTTCATATCTCAAATAGAAACCGTTGAGAACTAAAAGCGTATGTGCTCCTACATATCAAAACAATAATTTTCCTCAATTTCTTATTTTATCTTAGTTCGCACTGCTAATTCTCCAAACAAATGCTAAATCGCAGGCTTTCTTATTTAGCTCCAGCCTCGTCATAACTTGCTCGCATTGCTTTGCTTGGACTAGCTTTGCTTTTACTGCTTTGTCTTGTGGGGCATCTACAACGTTTACATTCAGATGATACTACCTTACCTTATATCGCTTTAAGTGATTCCATTCTAGGCTTCTGCTAGTATATTTTTCAGGCCCGATATAAATTTATTGGTTCAAAATATATGACAATGATTCCACATGTTTGGCTTCAACCACTGCCCCCTAACAAACTATTTCAAGGAATTTCAAATCTTCGGAGCTATCCCCTTTCCTAGAATTGGGTTGCCATGTAAAAGCTTGAAGACTAAAATTCCTTGATACAAAATGATCTATATACTCGGGCTTATGGTACGTAACATCATCAATATTGAAATTTACCTACAATGTATTCTTGCTCTAAAAGTTAGCCAGGAAGAACCATGAGGCGGCAGCGGCAGCCCTGGCAGCAGCAGATGAAGTGCAAAGGGAAAAAAGGTCTGATCACATTAGCAAAGAAATTCTAGGCCAAAAGGGAATTCTACATACACATAGTTTCAACGCGCAACACATAAAGTTCGCCTCTAAAAAGGACAAGCATTATGTAACACAGAGGTCGGGGGTTGTATAGGGCTCTTCCGCCCTGGGAATTTAGCATGTGGTTGTATAGGGCACTCTCGCCCTGGAAATATAACATTTTACATCTGGTTAGTGATTGAGAGATGCATAACGACATGCACTAGAGTTCAAAAAGAGGCAGACAACAAATGTGTGTAGGAGCACTACTAGGCCAGCTACTTGGCCGCTTGTTCTAGAACCGGTGTATTCTTCGGATTCTTCCAGGTCTCCTCAACTCCGCTTGACTGCAGCGGAGGCAAGGAGAATACACTCACTGTGGAGCTCTTACTCCGGATCTCCTTCAATGATCGGAGTGCTGATATCGTGCTCTTCATATACATGCTTTCCATGTGCTCAATCTCTACAAGTTCCTTTGGCCCTCTGAGCAGAAGATCATTAATGGATTTAGAAGAACCAGGATTGCAACCTTCTTCCCCATCAGCTGTGTCAGTTGAAACAGGGGATTCTTTAGCAGGAATGAGGTGATCAAGCATTGCCTGGCACTCCTTGACCAGTTTGTAAAGCAAGTCGGTTGTAAAGAAGGGTTGCAGCAAGACTTTCTGGATGAAAGGCAAACGTATCAGGGCACCGGTTCGTTTGTCATATTTCTTGAGGATTTTCACCAATCCTGTCGAATAAAAGCAGATCAAATCACTTGGCAATCATTTTCAACGATGCAGTATTTAGATTAAAATTCAAACCATGAAAAGGCAACCAAGATAATGAGAAAAATGACATCATTCTTGACCCAAAATAATAATTAGGATGGACTCTCTGAATACTGTGATGAAGAATAAAGATTGACTTGGTGAAAACCTTTCTTTCACCAGATTCGTATACCCACGTTCTAGTTGACAACCTGTGCAGTTATTGTTAATTGAAGAGCAGTGAAATTCTAAACAAGCAACTAAATCTTCCAGTACGCATTGCAAACACTGAATTCATTCTGTCTTGATTGCAACTCAAATTTCCAAATATGAATGTATTCACATGAACCTAGACCCTCATTGCAAACTCAGGCATTCTTCATGGAATCTTTGAACCTCCCTACTGTAGTAACGTGTTTTAGAACAGAAAATAGGATACTGGATTTATTGATGCAAAATATGAACAGGAACTTCACTCATGGTAGACCTTCCTAAAGCAATATAGAAATCCATTAACCATAAGGGTAATTACAGTCCCAAAGCAACAAAAGACGAACCAGATTCACTAGCATTTGGCAGAACCAGGCAAAATAATCTCAAAACGCAACTGTTGAAGAGGATACTAAGTTGTTCATTCAGGCTATGCTCTTATGGCCTTCCTTGGACATAATGCATTTAAAGGTTAAGTCCCAAATAAGCCTATCTGTTATAAGAGAGACACATTTTATAAACCAAACACAGGAAAAGGCTGCCAGGGCACTGGCATTTGAACCAAACCTAGGCAATTTTATATCCAGAGAACAACTGAATAAGACAAGGGATTTAAGCATAATGCTTTGGAGATGGTAGTTTGAAGAATAAACATAGAGAAAGACCCTTGCTCTCATTACAAATGCCATTGCAAACAATTATAATTTATGATCACAGAGCTGCATGGATAAGGAAATTTCTAGCTACCTGTATAGTTGAGAGCACTATAATTTTCCAACAGAACCATTTCCCCATGGAAATCGACGATTTCCTTCTTAATCATTGTCATCTCTTCATTTGAATCTTTTGCTTTTGCAACACGATCTTGTAATTCCTGCACCAAACAAAAGTTAGGCAACTCAATTTGGATCTTTTGCCTTTTTTTTTTTTTTTTAACCCACCCATATAAAAAGTCAATCACTCAATATCCATCGGCCTCATATTCCCTTACTTTATTGCATCTTTTCTTCCCTTACAGTAGCAATACAAGTGTCTCCCTACTTGAGGATAAATGCAACTTCTTCAATAATTGTTCACTGGCATAATGCAAGACCATGTATGCATGAAATTAACACACTCCAACCGAATATAAACAAGTTTAAAAGGCATGAACTTGATAAAAGGAAATCAACATGCATCCTAAGCCAAATCCATTAAAGACAAAATTTCATAATCATTTCCTCTTAAACTACACAAATTTATGCCATCATTTTGTCTTTCTATTAAGAATCGAATCGAATCAAACCAGCCAACCAGATAATCCTAAAATGTGTATGCACACGGAAACCACAGGTCAACGGTCTATAGGTCATCGTGCAAGCAAGGACACACCCACGGCCAACTTTACTATTATATAAGAATAGCCCTCACAAAAAACTCACGTTAAGGGTCATGATTTACGTTGTCATCTTAGCTTGCCCGTAAACAATGTCCATTTAGTAAAACCGAATCTGACACGAAATAAAATAAAATAAAATAAAATAAACCTACATATACACAGAGACGGCAGTCAAACCATACTTCAACATCAAAAATTGTAGCTAGCATTTAGCACCTAAAAAGACCAAACTTTTCGTCAACAAAGCTGTAATGTGCAATGATTAATTAATTATTCGGCCTGATATTTCATCTCACGAACCCTAAGGAATCCACACATTCAAGTAAGATCAAATTGGCCATATATCTTCAAAATTCAAGCTATAACAAGCACAAGCTACCTAATTCAACATGTCGAACAAGAAATCAAACCTCAAATACGAAACAAAACATTCAATTCAACGTAAAAACAAAATTTTCTCGGGGAACAAGCATATCACAAAAGAGAAAAAAATTATACCTTTAACCTAATAATGTATTCCTCTTCCTTTTCCACAAAGAAATTGTTGAATTTCTCCAATTCATCTTCCAACAGCTTAATAAACTCAGTCTCTTCCTCCGTCATGGAATCTCCGGTGTCAGAACCTTCTCCGGAGTCGGTTCTCGGCCTTTTCGCCAGCCGTTCGCCGGATTTCGGCTCGATCGACTTCAGCTTCTTCTTAAGCTCCTTATAGGAGAGAAACTTGTCGCGCCATTCAGGTAAGGTCTCCTCGATCTGGTTGCTGAGACTCTTGCCGAATTTCATGGCTGTTTGATTCCTGAGAAAATGAGAGAAAATTCGCGAGAAAATACGTAGAGGAAGACAAGGAAGAGCCACGTGAGGCTTAAATTGAAAAGAAAAACAAGGTGTGAGAATATTCGTTCAGATAATCAATAGGTGCTGAGAATATCCGACGTTTCCTGAAGAGCATCTCTCTCTTTCTCTTTATATTGGTCGGCTGATGGTTGAGAGCACCGTTGAAATCTAAAGTAGAGACGCTTTACCTTCAATGTGAATTACATATTTTATGAAAAAAAAAAAACGAAAAATTTATGAGAGGAAATGACAAACAATTGATAGGTAATAGACGCGTTATCTGTATTTTTTTTGTAATCGTAATTTTCTTTAGAATTGAAACGAATAAAATTGATAAATACATATATAATTAATAAAATCATATTCTTACACAATTATAATTTTAAAATCATAATTATACCAATAGTTTATATCTAAATAATTTTATATTAATTTCCATTGAAAGAAAGCTCCTAAAATCTTAAAATTTATGTTGATTAACTCACCATTTTAATACTCATGAATACACGTAAATGTTGATTCCAGTGCATGTTTAGTTTCTAACTTACTCACAGTCATTCAAAAAAACAATATTATTAAATAATATACTAAGAATAGTAAAATTCCATAGAAAAACACAAAACTTTTAAAATTTTGAAAATTGGAGGAAATATCATGATTAAACCCCATGGCATTTAATTAGATAAATAAATTTATTGATATTTCTAAAACTTTTACATCACATTTACAACTTTCGAATTTATCATAAAATTTATGAAAACTAAATACATAGAATATAAAATAATTTTTCCTATTTAGCTTTTTATTATCATTTTTTTTATTAATATACTTCTTTTAACCCTTAAATACCTCACTCTTACTGATAAAATCATTTGAATTATTTAGTCTCTTGTTTTTATAGATTAACGGCAAAAAGACAAAACATCAGAAACCGATAGTCCATAGCTACTTTAGAGGGCAACGTGGCGTCATTTATTTTCATAATATCTACATTTACAACTATTAGCGAACAATGTCCTTAGTAGTTTATATGAAATAAAATTAATTATTTGATTATAAAATGGTTTCTATATTAAGATTTTTATAATCTAATAATATATATATATTGATCTCTTAATAGAATGTATCAAATTTAATTTTTTAATAAAAATTAAAATAAAATTATTTATATATAAAAAAGGAAGGTTAAATAGCGGTTATCTTTATGCCAAGTGGGTGTATAAGATGCGTGGTTTAATGATGCCTTGGAATAATGCTTGTTAGTTAATTTTGGTCAAATTTTGTTCCCACCAGGGCAAGATGCTTCGAGCATCTGAAAAAGCATATTCTACATGAGAAGGTGCCTGGACTGGACTCGTTTTCGAGTTGCCGATCATTTATTTTGCGCCTACACACCAATATCAATTGGGGTAGCTGAATTTAATTTTCAAATAAAAACTAGAAAAAAAACTATGTCCCATGCGATCAACCACACTATCGATTTAATTATGATATTGTAGTTTATTTTATGATATCTGAACACGTGGTACTTTAGTGACATCTACCTCGATTTATGTCATGTCAAAATATACTAAACAATCTATGAATCTTTTCAAGTGATTGGACTTAACAGTCACTTTATACAAAACAATTTTGTCGTTTATCAATAATTACCATTTATTTTATTTTCAAAAACACCATAATTATAGCAGTTTAATTTGAAAAATTGCTTGCATGCTGTGCTTCCTGTGACTCATCATATATATATATATTCAATATAAACGCGTTTCAGTGTTTTCTCAAACCCATTTCGCATAATAAATTTTTGTTCTCATTACCATTTCTTTTGTTAAAACAAATAAAATTAAATGTGGTACAAGAATTAATAATATCAGTGAATAGTACAAGAACATTAATACTGAGCGACTAAGAAGCCGTGAAGCTCAAGCTAAGCTGAAGGGCATTTTCTAATTAGCTTATTGACCATAAACATTATAATATCCGAAATAATATTCCTTGCTACTAGAAAATTACTTTTATAATTAAGTTTAAGGATAGCAATATGAGACCTAAATAAGATGGATTCGGACACGACAACGGGTTAGTGTACCAAAAAAATGAGAGAAAATTAGTGAGAAAGTGTAAAGAGGGGGAAAAAGAAGAATCATGTGAGGCTTAAATAGAATAAAAAGGTGTGAGAATATTTGTTTAGATAATCAATTGGTGCTGAGAATATCCCATATTTCCAGAAGAGCATATCTTTCTTTTTCTCTTTATATTGGTCAGCTGATGGTTGAGAGCACGATTGAAGTTTGAAGTAGAAACGCTTAACTTTTTTATGTGAATTACATATTTTATGGAAAAAAATGAAAAATTTATAAAAAGAAATGACAAACAAATGATAGGTCAATAAATATGTTATATGTATGTAATTAGTAATTGTAATTTTATTTACAATTGGAACAAATAAAATTGATAAATACATTACATATATAATCGATGGAAACATATCCTTACACAATTATAATTTTAAATCATAATTTTATCAATAATTTATATCTAAATAATTTTATATTAGGTTCAATTGAGTGAAAGCTCATAAAATCTAAATTCTTAAAATTTATGTAGATTAACTCACTATTTTAATACTCATGAATAAGTGTAAATGTTGATTTCAATGCATGTTTAGTTTCTAACATATTCACATTGATTGAACAAAACAATATTATTTAATAATATACTAGGAATAGTAAAATCCTATAGAAAACCACAAAAACTTTTAAATTTTTGAAAATTGAAGGAAAAATGATAGTTAAACCCCTTGGCATTTAATGAGATAAATATATTTATTGTTATTTGTAAAACTTTTACATCATATTTAAAACTTTCGAATTTATCATCAAATTTATGAAAACTAAGTACATAGAAACATAGAATATTTTTTATTTTTTATCTTTTTATAATCAATTTTCATTTGTTAATATGCTTCTTTTAACCCTTAGATACCTCACTCTTACTGATAAAATCATTTAAATTATTTAGTCCCTTGTTTTTATAGATTAATGGCGAAAAAACAAAAAAAAAAAAAATCAGAAACCGATAGCCAATAGCTACTTTGGAGGGCAACGTGGCATCATCACTTCTTTTTTCTTTCATTTTATTATTTATTGAGGTGTGAATAGCTGCTTGAAAGAGACAGGAAAAAATGGAGGTCCCAAAACAGATTAATTTCTTGGGGACTAATGAGATATTTATATATGTGGTGAATAATGGTTTTAAGTTTAATCCAATTGCTTGTCGATTCTGAAAAGAAAATATCTTGCGTGCTTTTAATGGTAATTCTAAATAGAATCTAACGCTCGATAGTATTCATTGCGAGTGAGTTTAGTGATTTTAATTGATTAATGATATATCATGCAAATTCTCTTTATAATGTCTATATTTACAACTATTAACGAACAATGTATAAACAACCGTATTTTGAGTCTTTAGTAGTTTATATAAGGTAAAATTAATTATTTGGTAATGAAATAATTTATATATTAAATTTACTATAATTTATATATTAAATTATCTTATAAATATTGATTTTTTAATAGGATATATCGAGTTAATTTTTTTAATGAAAAATAAAATAGTTTATATATAAAATAGAAAGCTAAATAGCGGTTATATTTATGTCAAGAGATGCGTGATTTAATAATATCTTGGAATAAGGCTTATCAGTCAATTTTGGTCAAATTTTACTCGCACTGGGATGAGACGCTTCGAGCATCTGAAAAAGCATATTCTACATGAAAAGGTGCCTGGACTGGACTCGTTTTCGAGTTGCCAATCACTTATTTTATGCCTACACACCGATATCAATTGGGATAGCTTAATTTAATTTTTAAATAAAAACTAGAAGAGAATTATGTCCCATCCCATCAAGCCGGACAGTTATTACGTCAACAAAATAACATTAAAAATCCACACTATCGATTTAATTATCATATCGTGGTTTATTTTATGATTTCCGAGCACGTAGTACTTTAGTAACATCTGGATATACGTCACTTCAAAAAATATTAAATAATCTATGGATCTTAACAAGTAATTAGACTTAGTAGTCACTTTATAGGAAATGATTTTGTCGTTTTTAATAATACCATTTATTTTATTTTGAAAAACACCGTAATTATAGCAGTTTAATTTGAAAAATTGCTTACATGCTTCTCAGTGACTTAATATATATATATATTTATATATATGTAGTAGCTATAAATGTTACTA